>JBAWJQ010001030.1:0-331379 GCA_037783105.1 Bactrocera zonata
GTTATTTAACAATTTTTTAATAATCAAATAGACGTTTAGAATAAGGCAAAGTGCAATTGTGTGATTCTATTTAATTAAAAAGTACAATCAATTTGGTGTTTGTGGCATATTGTGGTGCTAAAAAGATTTTGCGTCATAAGAAGCTCTTGTGATAAACAGCGAAAAAACAATAAGATAATAACGCACAACAAATATTTATTGAAAAAAGTGTTGTTGTCCGGAATTACGTTTTGTTAAAATATACTCATAAATCGTAATAAAACAAGTGTCTAACCCCTCCCATTCAAACGATAACATTCCAATTTGTTTAGGAGAGGGGTGTCGCAGGCAGAGCGATAGCAAACTAGTCGTGTTGGTGAGTCATCCAAGATAAAATCGCAGCGCATACCGCTCAAACAAAAGCAAACCACAAACACAGTAGCTACGAGTGACAGCAGCAACAGTTCCAAGGCCTCGTACATATTTCGTGTTGACAAAAAGCAAAACAGCTGAAAGCACTATAGCCGCGCACTCACATACAATACAATTTACTAGAGTGACGTCATCACATTGCGGATAGGCCACATTCACACACAATATAAGGATTTTACTATGAAAACCACTATCAGTGCAACAACAACTACCAACACAGCTGTGACGGTTAACAGCAGCGCAACGTCGGTTAATATCTTACCCAAAACGGAACCAAGCGATATCAATTTAACTTTTCAAACACCAAACGCCGCTGCACCTAGTAGCAATAACACCAGCGTGAATACGAATAAACGACCAATTTCATTGGATTTGAATAAAATGGCGGCAAAGAAACAACGTTTGGTCCCACCGCTTAGCATTGATTCGCCCAATTTGGATAACATGAAAACCATAAATACGCCTGACATTGAGAAAATGCTACTAAGCAACGTAATGCCGACACCGCAACCGGGTGTGATCTTTCCCAGCAAAACGAGTACGGTAAGTAACAACCATCATGCACTATAGAAAAACAATTGGGTACCAGAGAGTATCGTAGTGAATTGTTGTAGGAAAAATGTGCAAAGAATTGTCTCAGGGCCACGGATCCCCATGAGAACTCCGTGCCCGGTCGAAAATATCCAAATATCGATTCCGTGGAAATATCTTATTCACTGCAAACATCTATTGGAATTTCAGAGCGTATTCAGCAAATTAATTAACAATTTTTGGCACTATTGCAGGTTACTTCTGAGCAGGAAGCATATGCGAAGGGCTTTGAGGAGGCGTTGAGTAACTTGCATCAAAGCAAAAAGTCGCAGGCCGCACAGATAACCAACAGCAGTAGTAGTAATGTGGTAACGGCCGCGCCGACAACCACGGCAAGCGTAGTAGGCACGGGCGTTAGTGGCGGCTCTTTCACCTACACTAATCTAGGTAAGTAAATCCACTATTATTACCAGCATATTATTAACCTTCGTTTAATTCTCCACAGAAAACTTCCCCGTCGCCATCAAAGATGAGCCACAAAACCCGGGTTCGCCAGCGGCGCTCAGCCCCATCGATATGGAAACACAAGAGAAAATCAAGTTAGAGCGCAAACGGCAGCGCAACCGTGTCGCCGCATCCAAGTGCCGCAAACGCAAATTGGAACGCATTTCCAAGCTGGAAGATAAAGTAAAAATGCTCAAGGGTGAGAACTCCGACCTTGGCGCGGTGGTGAAAACATTGAAGGATCATGTTGCGCAACTGAAAGAACAAGTGATGGATCACTTTAACTCCGGTTGCACAATCTCCATGTTAACGGAGCAACAAATGTTGGCAAGCAAATAACATAAGGACACCGTGGTGGGCGCGCGAAAATTAGAACATAGGCAAAAACCGGGAACGCAACTGCACGAATTCGAGTCAAAATCAGGGAGGGGTGGTCTTATGTTGCAGTGTGATAACCATACGAAAATATTGGATTTGAAAATAAAAAATGCTGACAAACAACAACAACAACATAACAATCAGTTAAAAGTGGCTCGCAACACGCTACAACAGCAGCAAGACGAAACTGAGGCAAATACAGATTTATCGGATCTGCAACTCAACAACAGCATAATCAATGTGATTGAACAACACATGCCCATCGAATTATTCATGGAGACACCACCGTTGACCGGTGATTGCTCATCGACGCATTCAACCAACTCCATGTGCTCCACTGGTGGTATTAGTGCTGATGCTGAGCTACCAAACAACAATCAACAAACAACGACCAATGCCGCCGTACTCGCACTGGATGCGAGCGCAACAACACAAACAATGACAGCGGACATGCAAGAAGATTTCAACGCCACCATGGATAACGACGGCGAACGGCCACTTGTTCTAGTTATTATCACGGATTATGATATGCAACAATAAGCAATAAATACAGCTAACGAAATGTGTGCTTTTAAAACCAGTAAATAATGTAGCTTACGTATTTATGCTTTTAGCAGCGAAGTGCCTTTATCGAAAAGCCATACAATTGCCTCAGCAAACGGAAAGATTTAAATTCATAGACGTGATTTTGTATTTTGTAGACGTTTTCCGCTAAAAATTGCCTTATAAAATTCTAATTTGCTATGCTTTCAAAAACTACTTGTAGGTGTAAAGTTAAGGAATATTTTGATAATTTGCATATGTTTATAAGACATACTTATATGTTTTCGCTTTACAATAATTTATGTGCTAGCTTTACTAATGGTAAATTAAAATTTATACAAAACTTATAGTTGTAAGGTTTCCCCCAAAAATTTATATATTAACAAAAAGTATATTTAATGCAATAAGCACAAAAAGTACATGTATATATGTATATTTGCAAAATAAATTAAAGAAAAAATTATACAAAAACTGTGACTGTTATTGATTTTAAATGAAAGAACTTTTTACACATTGAGACCCTTCACAGGTGCATTTCTAACAGTTAGAAGGAATAAAAAGATGTTGGGAGAAAAGCAAATGCGCAAAATTTCAGACTTATAACCAAAAATTGAGGAGCATACACTTAGGCAGACAGACACACATGTCTAAATACCGGGTCACGCTGATCATTTATATAAATATTTTATATGGTCTCCGAAGTTAGCGTCTAGGTTTTACAAACTTCGTTTCAAACCAATTCTCCCCAGTCACTATTCTAACGGTATATTTGGATATTAGTCTGCCTCCAACTTGAAATTACAGAACAACTAGAAATTATTTACCCACAAATACGTTACGGCATTGACGGACGCCTAAAGTTCATCTAATTGTTCTGTTTGAATAACGGCTTGAGATTTTGTAAAATCAGAAAAATCGATTTTTGGATTTTTGGAGGTCCTTAACGGATTTCCAATACGCTTAAGCTTTATGTAGAAAGCGGAGGTGAAAATTATTGAAATTTTGACAGTTTGATAACCATTATATGCTGAACACATAGAGAGCGTTAGACTTCAAGCGACAGCTGTCAAATGTTAAAATGCACACGTTCTTATGGACGCAGTTATACATTGGCAGCTGTCTAAATAACTGTTTCCTTAATGTTATGTGTATTTATCGAAGTTTTTACTTAAGCTACAACCACAAATAAAATTTTGTGCTAATTATGGCAAATAAAGATTTTTTTCATATGAAAAAGGGAAATATATCTCCATTTTTAATTTTAAACCGCGAAACGGCGATCCTAACCTAACTTTGAGTAGCGCATTAAATTAGAACTAACATTTTTAAATTAAATATTTATTTGAACATGTTTTTTTAAACGATTTCCACATATCATCCACACTTTTTTTCTTACGCCTTCGACAAATTTCAACTGTATTACGCAATGCAATGAAATAAATATGCAAGTACCATATATAAGGGCAGTTTATTATTATTTTTCAAAAAATATGTTTACAATTTTCGTTCGTATTTTAAGAAGTTCGCTGTTGTTTTCCTTTATTTCTCATATGTATATTTTTTTATTTGAATAATAGTTTTTTAGGAGCTTGTTTAAATAGTAAGTTTGTTTCATATTCTTGAGAAGTTACACAACTTGTTTAAATATTTTTTTTTTAATTAATGATATTTAAAAAAAAAATGTCTTTTCGTTTATTATGTTTTTCAAAAATTCATTGTTTTTTGTTCAAAAATTAGTTATTTTTTGTTTAAAAACTCATTACTTTTTCTTCAAACACTTATTATTTTTTTTTTTAAATTATTTTTTGTTTTTCAAAAACATATATTTTTCTTTTTATATGTAAATATATTTTTATTGCATTTTTGTCATTTTTTAATTAACAGCATAATCCATATATTTATTTGATGCATTTGTGCACAACTTTTCAACACATAACTTTTAGCGATTTTATATCAATTTTTTTGAAGATAAAGTCAATTTGGAAAACAATTTAAGAAACATAAAAATGCATTTAATAATTTATTGAAAAATTGAAAGCATTGTTTTTATTTAATGTAGGGAAAACAACTAAATTTTTTACAATGAATACTTAAGACTAAAGAAAAAACACCGCAGGACAACCCATAATAAGGTGAGCGCGAAAGCAACGGTATTATGTAAACTTAATCCATTTTTGAAACATTGAAACAACTCTCAAAAAATTGTTTTAAATAAATATGAAAATTAAATTCTAAATGTTTCGCACTTTCCAATTAGAGTTCCAACATTCTAAATCTCATAATAGTTTTTAATAAATTTGAAAATTAAATTCTAAAAGTTTCGCACTTTCCAATTCGCTTTATACCGTTTAGCAGGTGATGTACCCTGCTTTAATTCACAACAAAGCCGCGCAATTTATTATAAATTGTCCAAGCGGTTGAAGAAGAAATAAATAATATGTATTATGCAGTAGAAATACAACTAAGTACACGCCTCCAAGTCGTCAGTTTCAAGTGCGTGGCGCAACAAACTCGAGTGCGCCTCATTAAAATTGGCAACTGTGAAGGGTACAAGAAGCGGCCGATTATACTTAGCGTGTGTTCAATGGTCCGCCAGTGTCATTTAATTTATAAATAACCTATAGCGCCTTAATTTCCATTTCAATCAACTGGTTACAAATACGCTATTGTTCAATTTTCATGTGATATTCTATGTATATATAATAATAGTTAGTAAGTGTGTGTGTTGTTACGCCTATAAGCAGTTTATAAATTAAATTTACGACTAAAGTGCAGCAGCGCTTTATTTATTTCTTAAATAATTTAATAGTTTTGTTCATTATTACGACGAGTTCCATCATCCAAGAAAACACTTTTTTTATTTAAATACTTAATGCGTGCGCATGTGCGCAATACGTATTTGTTATAATTTAATTTTTTATTATGTAACTATTTTCAAAAAAAATAAAAAATTTGTTAAATTTATTTTTAGAATCAACACAAGCAGCAAATGTATGAATTTTGCCTTTGCAAAGGTTAGTTGCTGTTGCATTGATTGTAATTAATTTGCTTTTTGCGTATTTTTTGTTGCTGTCAGATATTTTATATTTGTAATATTTCATATTTCCTCTAAAAATAAATTAAAAATTTCAAATTAGCAGCACTTGTCACTTGCATGCATACATACATATGTACACGCTTGCACGTAGTGCATTTCCAACAACTGTTGCGCAATTGGCCGCAACAACACCCCAATTAATTTCAAATTTTTATATTTATTTTTAATACACAATCAAAATACGACCACATGTTACAATTCGTGTTGTTTTTGTTTCTTTTCTTTTTTTGTTTTGGTTTTTGCATTCTGCGTGTTTGCAATTTTCTGTTTTATTCTTTCTAAAGATGCTTTTACATTAATTACAAATATAATTAATAATTATTTATTATTTTTTTTTGTTTTACTTTCCTCCAGCATTCTTGCGTGCAAAAATGTGCGCCTAATCTCAAAATTGCATGCAAAAATGTGATTTATCATTAATCTCCAAGTAAACAGCACTTTTTCGCTACTACATTTGTGGTTCAGCAATCAAATTTAAATTTTGCTCACATCGAAATGAATTTCATGCAGCGCCACAGAATTCCGCGTATGTTTCATGAAAGCACATGATTTTGACACGACTGTTTTTATCTATCATACATATGTCAAAAATGCTGTGGCTCGTTTGTAATTTGCGAAAAAGTTTATATTTTTCTCAATGACTTGCCTTTAAATTTTAAAATTTAATTTATATACAATCAAAAAGTGTTTTTGCTAGCTTTTATTCAATGCTTTAGTGCAACAAAATTTTATAATTTTCATATAAAGCTTAATAAATAAATATTGTTGCAATTTCTTTTAACTGAACACAAATAATATAAGCTAAGCATAAGCATAGCTTTTACAAAATATTATAATATAAACAAATTCTAGTAATTTTCACTTTAACATGCGGCTATAAAGCAAAAAAAGTAACAGTAAATTGATAGCAGCTGAACACCTTTGCCAGAAGGTGCGCTGTAGCGTATTGTGAGCGAGAATCTCACATAAATAGCAGTTGAAAGGCTTTACAGTTAGCAATAAGTATAGAAACAAGCTATAACTTTGCCGCCTTTTGTCTAATTTTGAACTTTCATAATTTTATATGAAATGTTTTATTTTTTTTTTTTACCAGAAAACACAACGTGTTCGCCTACTAAGCGTCTAACAAATTTGACTAAGCATAAATTTAACAAAAATTACGGTAAAGTAAATAAATTAAACAAATGCAGCTCAATGCCAATATACATTTAAGTGTGTATATGTTAACAAAATAGGAAAATATATATGTATATGTAGCAGCATTGTTCATATTTTGTGTTTGTATAATTTGTTAAGACTTTTTTGTTGCACATATTATTCAGCTTTTGAATTTTTTCTAATATAATGACTTTGTAAAGTTTGCTTTGTTACTCCTTGTAACATTTCAAACTTTTTGTTGTAACTAATTTATTATGCAATACTTGTTGTTGGTTTTTTTCTTTCAAATAATATTGATATTTACTTTTGTTGTCCATTTCACGACACTCCATATCTTATATAGATTTTGTGGCGCCAAATTCAATTTGAATTTCATTTTCTTTAGAAAATATAATATTTTGCCAGATTACAATTTTTGTATTGTAATTTTTTTGTTTAATTCGCCGCATTATTCAAGCCTAATTTACTAAGCAGTTTTAATGCATTTTTAGCCGCATCATTTTGAGATTCCTCAGCGCTAGTGCCCATGCCATGACAGATTTGCGGTGGATTGGAAGAAAGCGTTACAATCGTTAGGAATTCGCTGTGATTTCCCTTGGGAAAATCGGAAAAGTTCACCTATAGGATTTTGGGTTTATCGAAAAAAAGGAGAAAACATATATTTATTAGGAAATAATGCTAGAAACAAAAAAGTATAAAAAGCAGCACTAACCTCAAAACCCAGCAGTTTTGCCAGATATAGCAACTGATCTTTCGTGTGCACGCCTGCCGGTTTCGGCTTCGACGCACTGCTGCTCGATGGCGCGGCACTGCCAGTGGTGCTGCTAGCGGTATTTGTTGAGTCCGCCACAGCCGGTGTGGCAGTAGCTTCAACAATGGGTTTAGCATTTGCAGCAGCTGTTGATTGATTGTCAGTGCTGCTTGCATTGTTTTGTACCGCGGCAGGTGCCGTTTGCGTTGTAGAGATTACCGATACCTCCTGCTTGTTTTCAATTTCCTCAACCACCGGTAGACGTGTTGTAGTATTAATCATGCTTTCTTTTTTCTTTGTTGCATCTGTAAAAAGGTTACTCCAACAATGAGTTCATAAACACAATGGATAAACTATATATTTTCACTCACGTTTCTTGTTGTGACGCAGTATTAGTATGCCTGGCACTTGCCCAGCTGTAGTGGTTACAAGTGGCACATCAAGGTGCGCTTCAGCGGCAACAGCTGGCGCTGCGGTGATTGCTGGCACTGCAGTTGCTTCAACATTTGGCTGCAATACTGTATTGGTTTGCTCTTTACTGGCCGGCACGCTTGTTGTTACTACTGATTCCGCACAAACCACAGATTGTGTGTGAGCTAGCGCTGTGTTGGACTTCAGTTCAGCAGCCGCGTTGTCTTTTTCGCCCATGGCCAAGAGCAGATCTGTAATTTTATATTATTGTTTACATATTGCTAAGTCAAAGTAACTAATCGGAACCTACTTTGTGCTGCATTACGTTTGGCCAGCTTCTTGCTGTTGCCGGTGCCGCGTGCTACCATGCCGTGTGCCGTCACCTCGATAATGAATTCGCGTCTACGCGAGTTCTCATTGCCGTTCTTCGCTATCAACTCGAAAATCGGCTCTTTCTCCTTGCGATTTTGCTGCAACTGTATGAGCCGCGTGATGGGGTTCTCAGTCTCGGTATCAGCATCATTCTTCTCCTTGATCGAACTACTGCCACGTTTTCGCCGCTCACCCATGCTGCCACCCGATTTGCCACCACCGCCCGAAACGGAGTCCGCGCCGGCTGCCGCTTTGCTTGGTGTTTTCACTTTGATACGCTTTATGGGTGACTTGGTGGGCGTTAAGGGTGGAAGTTTCCTTAGCTCCTCCAGCATCTTCTCCGCAGCGCGTTTCTTTGATATCTTCTTGCCGTTACCCTCACCTTCTGTTACTATAGTGCCCACTACGCAAGCTGTTACGAATTTTTTCATGTGCGCTGGACCCTCTTCGCGCAGCACCTTAAAGTGTACCGTTAGGCTGCGTTGTATGCCGATCTCATAAACCAGCGAGATCGGTGATTTGTTGTCGCTCTCCTCCAGACTGTTGTTGAGCTCTTCATTGAGCTGTGTGGCGGCTTGCGCCTTGAGCACTTGCAAGGCGCGCGCCGCGGCATCGTGCTTGGCTTGTTGCAATGTACGGCCCAGCCCTACAAATTTCTGCTTTCCCACGACTAGTGTCACCTTGGTCAAAGCAGCAGGCATGCCATAACGATGTGGCATGCCACCATGGTGTGGGTGCTGGGGGTGTGGCAAAGGTGGCGGCGGCAGCATGCCGTTATGTGGACCGCCGGCCATAGGTGGTGGCGCCATTAGAGGGTAACGTTGCTGTTGGTTAAATTTCGGCATGTATGCACGTTGTGCGGGCGCACCATAACGTGGACGCATAACCGAGCCGGCAGCGGGAAGTCCGTGCATCTGAGGTTGTGGTGGCGCTGCGGCATACGGGCCGTTGCGGCGCACATATGCCGGATCCATCAAACGCACATGTGGTGGTGGGTGCTGCGGTAGCATATGACCACCGGCCATGGCATGTGGTGGCAGCGCATGTGGTGGCGGCGGCACATTGAAACGCGGTGCCATCATGGCGTCTGGTGGTGGTCCCATGCCATCGTTCGGTCCGACTTGTCGTGGATCGAGCAGATAGTAGGTCTGTTGACCCAATTTCATAGCGAGCGCATTCAACTCGACTGTAGGCGTGATGTTGGCACGCGATGAACTCCCCTCACCATCCGCACCGCGGCGTATCACTTTCGGCACGGGATGTTTGTATTTAGTCTTTTCGATAGCCTCAGCAGCTGCCAAGTGTTGGGCTTTCTTTATTTTGAAACCCTCAGCTGAATACTCTTCCTCACCAAGTTTCAGCGTGACCGTGAAACGCTTACAATGCGCTGGTCCCTTCTCGCTGGTTAAGCGATATTGATGTGTGATCTGTGAATGAATTAGAGCATGCAGTAGATTAAAATAACAACAATAATAAGGAAATGTATTTACTTTATTGTAACGCGCCAATTCGTTGACCAAGCACATCGGTGTCTTTTCTTTCGAATTTTTCGCCACTGTGTTGTCTTCATTGGACAATATGTTGTTGTTGTTTGTCGTGCTGCTGCTAACTTCAATGCTGGAATTTGAGCTTTGTACTGCGCTAGTCATATTCTCCTTATTAGACTCGATGGAGGCAGCTGTCAGATCAAAAATTGCAAATAAAGCTTATCCAGACTACACATATTATATATCCAATAAGTTATGCCACTTACCCTCTGCTTGGTTAGTGCTTTGGACGATTTGCAAACTCTCATGCCTCGTAGTGCTTTCGGCTGCCGCTGTGGTCACGTTATTAGCAACGACCTCACTTGGATGTGTCTCTGTGGAGCTAACAACATTGTTGCCGCTGCTGCTAACAATGTTGCCAACGTTCTTAGCTACTTTATTAGTTTCATCTGCACCCACCGACGGTCTCACAGTACTCACGTCAATGTTATTTGCAGCCGAGCTGGCATGCAGGCGCGCCTTTAGCACGCGATTTGGATTCTGCAATATGGTTTTTGGTGGCATGCCGCTGCCAGCACCGCCACCACTGACCGCCACAACGCTATTATTATTGTTGTACTTAGATTTATGCACATTATTGTTGTTGCTTTGCGTGTTGCCGGCAGTGTAGTAATTCAAAGTCGTAGGTGATGGTTGTTGCAGATGTTGTGTCTGTGGCAGCGACGGTGGTGGCACATGTGTATTGATGACATTCTTTGCAATAACCAGATTTGTGGTTGGCTGCACCGCTTGTTGTTGTTGTGTTTGTTGCAATGGCTGTTGGTGCTTTACGTGCCCGTGTGACTGCTGTGGTGGCATTGGAGCCACTGTATGCTTATGTTGCAGCTGTTGCGTTGCTTGTTGTTGTGGTTGTTGTTGATGGTGCAACTGATGCTGCTGCTGCTGCTGCTGCTGATGATGTCGCGACGTATGATGTGGCACCTGTGTGCTTTGCTTCGATTGTTGCTGTTGTTGTATTGCTGCTTGTACCGGCAACACATTGCCGTGCGTATTGCTGGTGCTGTTGTTGTATTGCTGCTGCGCTTGATGATGATGATAGTTGTTCTTGTTTGTACTGTTATTATTGTTGTTGTTTATATGTTGATGTTGTTGTCGCAGCTTTTGCAGCTGCGTGCTGGTGTGCATAGATGAGGGATGCTGATGTTGTTGTTGTTGCAATGGTTGCTGATTCAAACTAGAAGTAGACGTGTGTTTTTATATTGTGTGGTTTCAACGAATTATTTAGGAATTTTCTAAGAAATACACTTTATAGCACCAATTGTTCAATCAAAATTAACTTTTTTCCAAATATGTACGTTAACAAACTTGAATTTGAAGAAGATTAAACAAATCGCACTGAAGCAGTTACTCTTTCAATTCAAGTAACAAATCATAAAAATGTCCATGCACACATAAGTTGATGTTACAAGGTACCACACTCATTCTCTTCCGCACTTTTTAACTATTTTCACTATAAAACGCACATATTAAAAGAAATACACACTTTTCGTAATAAATATTAACAAAGAACCCACAAACCAGCGCTTTCAAAATATGAATACTTCATATTCCACATTTGACAAACCGCAAAACAATCTTGGCGGAATAATAAAAATTTGACAATTAAACAATGCACATTGGCAAAAGTGGCAGAAAAGTGTCGAAAAATTGCGAAATACACCAGAAACGTGAAGCACCAAACGCGATTTAAAGATATACTGAAAATAATACCGTAAGCAAAATAATATAGACTGCACCATGCGTTTTGCTGTGCCGGGCAAATGATCTCAACTGTTGGCTGTCGGCTTGCCGACAGTGCATGCGCGGCCACAGTGAATACATGAGAAGGAAATAGCTGAGAGCAATAGCAAACGCGCGAAAATATTTGTGCAAATAGACCCACGTAAGTGAATAACAACGAATAAAGGTAAAAAATTGACCCCTCCCATTGTTGTCACTGACGGCAGACGGACGTTGCAATGCTCGTTGTTGTTTTCATATTTTTTATGCGCTCGTTAAGGTAGTCCATGCGTTTTTCAAATACAGTATCCTTTCATTGTCAAGACATTCTGGTTTGCGTACGTGTGTGTTGGGTACACAGAGCACGAAACGGATTGTGACAAACAACAAAGGCGAACGTCATCAAACACAAAACACATAAGCCTAAAAGCACAAGTACACTTTGATCCGAACACTGCAATAGTATTGACTCAGGTTTGGTTGCTTTTATTGCGGACGGACAAGGCAAAGCAATAAAATGACGAGCGGCAACTTATGCTTGATTTTTGGCGCAGCTCAAATAAATAAATTTCAATTTTATCGATTTGTTTCGAAACTTTTCATTTCAGCTTTGAGACGGAGTTGAGATGCATGGTTATGCTAATGAATAATGCCAGAAGTGGCATCGAGTAGTTCACTGTCGAAGTATATACGTACATATGCTGAAGCAATGAAGCATAGCAAGGCGACAATACCAACCTAACCCAAAAAAAAAATAAATAAGGAAAAAAAGCAAAGAAAAGAAGAAACGTTAACTTCAGCTCAACCGAAGCTATTATACCCTTCACAAGTGCAAATGCTGAATTTTAAACACGCAGTTTGTATGGCAGCTATATGCTACAGCGGTCCGATCAGAACAATTTGTTCGCAGATTGTACCGTTGCTTTGAGCAGTAAGCCATGCCAAATTTGTTTATGATATATTGGCAATTCAAAAAGTTTTCCATATAAAAACTTGAATTTGATGGTTCAGTTTGAATGGCAACTGGATGCTTTAGTGGTCCGGTGGTTACGACAAATAGGCAGCTGCTTGAAGAGAAAAGGACTTGAGCAAAGTTTCAAATCGATATCTCAAAAACTGAGTAACTAGTTCTCATACATATATACAAACAGACAGACCCAGCTCGTCACGCTCATCATTTAATGTTTAGTACACTTTGTTCAGGGTATAAAAAAAAATATAATAACAGCCAACAAACTCTTGCTCAGCAAGACAGGGCTGTTGGCACTCCTTGACACTGCCGCTGCTGCTGCACTGCTGCCACTGTGTTGCATGCAACAAAGGTAGGCACATTTTCTAATTCGCTTAAACACTGACAACGGGCGTTTTGTTTCGATTGTTAGCCGTGGTCACCACTCTACCACTTCAATCGCCATATCCGCTATCCCCTCCTCCTGAAGATCACACTTTTTTTGGGGGTTTGCAATTTTTTTCATTCGCACTTCTTTTATAGCATTGTTTTGGTGAATTTGGCAATTACGGTTTGGCTGCAGTGCTTTAAATAGGTCAACGCCATCACCATAATCAGCAACGCGTTGCGTTTCATATTCGTCATTATCATCAGCATCAGCGGCGTCACCGGCGGCACTGGCGGAGTGACATTGTCAACGTCATTGACGCTGCGGCATAAATACTTTCAAATGTGACAAATTCAATTAGTGTTCAAAAGTGAGTGCGCTAAGTGAGTGTGAGGACGAGCCTAAATTTTATAATCCCTTTTTCGTTACTGTTCTCCATTTCTAATTGCATTTGCGCATTGTTGACAAATTTTACAGTCCAAAGAAGCATTTACTTAATAAAAAAAAGACTCCAAACATATCTGCATGAGATCAGTAGTGGGATTATGCAGTTGTTATATGCATTCCGCAGTCTCCTTACACATAAATATCGATAACTATAGATGTGAATGAATAAAAAATCCCGAACTTTGTTTCGAGACTTCAGGAAATCATTACTTTAATTTATACTTAGAAATTTTTCGTTGGTCAGTTTAAATGGCATATATAGTACATACATATATGCTATAATTATCTAATATGAGCAATTTCTTCGGGGATTGCACTGCTGTCTTGGATAATGATCCGTACCAATGAATGAAGATATCTTGTCAATTAAGCAGGTTTACCATACAAGAACTTGATGTTGATCGGCCAGTTTGTATGACAGCGATATGCTATAGTGATACGAAATCGGCGAATCTGCTAAATGAGCAACTTCTTGGAGAGAAAAGGGCATGTGCAAAATTTCAGTTTGATATCTCAAAACCTAGTTCCCGTATATACAGAAGAGCAGACGGACATGACTAAATCGACTCAATTCGTCACTTTTAACAGTTTTATATAAAAGCATTTTATAGTGTCTGCGACGTTTCCTTGGCAAACTTAATACGATAAGCGATCGTATACACTGTCCAGGTCATAATTAAGCGCTAAAATAAATAACCTATAATTACTTTATTGGCAAACTTGTATGCTTCAACATCTATTGAGTCGTTGTATCACTACCAACTTTAGTTCCGTCTAGGTGTAAATATGTATATAATTTATGCAGAATAATAACGAAAAAAATTTAATTTTCACACGTTACTCTCAAGCGAAACAATGACGAACTTTTTTTCTATTTTTTTTTTAATCGAATAGTGGCACGAAATAAACGTCTTCAAAGGCGGTGAAAAATTAAATGAATGTAAGTATGTTTGCCCGTTTGTACATATGTGTGTTTCAGGCAAATTCTTAGATGGCAAAACAGGAAAGAACATACGCGCAAGAGAAATATTAGCTGTGACAATGGTAAGTGTTGTTGTTTCGAAGTACTAACAACTAACTGCAAATGCCACCACTACTTCAACGTGAAGTGGGAAAATGGTAATGGTACGGTAAGTGACAGACGTATGGAAATTATACGGAGAAATACACATACACTCTACATACATATGTATAAATAAGCACACTTCCAGGAGGCAGGGTAGAAGAGCAAGAGAACTCGTTACGCCTGAACGGAAGTCATGCTGCGAATCAAAGCAGCTAAGCAGACTTGCCAACCCATCATATGACAAGGTAGACACATAGACAGCAACACACACACTCAGCCATATGCAAAGGTGACTACACTTGGTAGCATAGAGCGACAGTATAAAACAGCATAAGACATCAAAAGGATAAGAAAAAAGTAGAAATTATAATTTACGAGTTGAGAAAATAGAAAAAAAAGTCCAAAGGAATCATCCCAAGCAAATGCGTGCATACACTTTCAACTGACATATGAAGTTACATACATATTTACATAAAAAGCACCGTTAGAAATAATGCGCAGAGGTAATTTAATTGAAATACTGCTGAATAAGTGTTAAAACTATATCCAATTCCAAGTTGTGGCTTACCGTGCTGTATGATGATCGCGCACATGTGACGCCACGGCGATGGACGAGCCTGAGATCACTGCAGCAGTACCAGCAGTTGCAGGACCATTACTAAGATGTTGTGACTGCTTTTGCTGACTCGTCTGCTGTTGCTGTTGTCCGGTTGGTGGCGGCGGTGGTACATGTGCCAAATTCATTTGCGGTATATGAGGCTGTGATTGGGTATGCGGTGGTGGCACAGCCATATGGTGGGCACGCAAGTGGGGAGGTGCTGTACGTGCCACATGTGCATGATGCTGCATATTGCTGATTTGTAGATATGTGCAACTGCGTCAAATAACTCTTTATATCCGTTACCTCTTAAGTTAATTAGTAACTGAAAATTGGAGAAAAAAATTAGGATTGCAATTTGAAGAGGCAAATAAAAACAAAGAAATTTAAGTTAAACTAATTTAATTAAGAAAGCACGTAAACTTCATTTGCACCGAAGCTATAATACCCTTCAGAAATATAGCAGATTCCATATCACAACTTGATTTGGTTTGTAAAATTTGTATGGCAGCTAAGTACATACATATATGCAATGGTAGTCCAATAAGAACAATTTCTTCGTTGCCTTAGACAATAATGCATGCCAAAGAAGACGAAGATATCTCGTAAAATAATTCTTCTAAAGACAGGATTTCGATCGTTCAGTTTGTCGGTTTTATACTATATTTGTCCGATATTGACCGTTTGTCAAATTAGCAGTTTATGCAAAAATGCATACTGATATACATATGTATTGGTTCAGGGTATAACAATTTATTATATGCAAGCCTAAGCATTCATATTGATAAAATTATATATATCCTTACACAATCTATGTATTTGCATTTGTACTTAGGGTAGAGGAGCGGTTGTGTGCAAAAATTGCAAAATTGCTCATTGTTATTGGGCAATGTCAGCTTTCAACACATACATTGTTTCAAGATTTTTATGCAAAATGTTTGTTATTGTACCGATATGTTGTATTCAACTTGTGTTTATTGTTTTTGTCAAATCACCTCTACCAAGTTACCTAAAGCAAACTGTTAGACGCTTCTATCCTGCAGCTTTTGGAGAGTACGAAAACTACCCCAAAGAGAAAATACAACTGCATTTTATCCAGCGAATATGTGAAACATTAAATAATGGAGTTGCATTTCTTATTTCTTGCTGTTTATTCTTCTACTTGTAAGATTTATAATTGGATAAAGTTGCAGCTGCAGTTTCACTTTTCATCGACACCGGTCTTCATGCATTCCAACGGGTTAACGAGTATGTGCCAAAGAGCTGACTACAGTAAGCAAACAACAAATGCAGTATAAAGAAATATAATTTGACAATTGTGAGTATCAAGTCATCTGGAAAGGTTTTGTTGTTAATGCTTTGCGTCAATTCTTTGAGAATAATCACTAAAGTATACAAACATTTGAAATATTAGAAACAAAATATTTAACCCAAATGTAATACACCTGATGATCAGGGCGAAAAGGTCATTAAACTTAGGTCTATTTATTTAAACGTAGGCACATTTATTAGAAATAGTTCCTTATATGGACAATCACGACCCTGACAAGAGTGTCTGAAGGCATCAATTAAAAGGTATAAAAACATAACGCAATTCTATATCTTGGAGATTTTAGTAGTATGGCAGAGGAAATCCAAATTGAAGTAGTCTCTTGACTTTGAAAAACAACTGTAACGGTTGTAAACCCGTTTATTGTGACATAAATTGTTGCTACCTCAAGGTGATTAAAATTATTTGAGACCATTTAATAAATTATGGGGTTGACTGATCAGCCAGCTAACCTCAATGGAAAAAGAGGGGAAGAAGGAACATATTACTATTAAATATTGATAGACTCAGCTACCATCATAGCTTAAATTTAAATTAAAAAACGCTAATAGAGGTAGAAGGCTCACAAGTATTTTTAAAGAATACTAAATAATAAACAAAATTGTAAATTATAGAAGAGTTTAATTTCATTTATATTACATTTCCAAGCTAAACTACAGTTATTTACCAGCTCCCTAACCCATTCTCTATTTCTTTGCCTAGCTCTATAATCATCAAGACAAGAAGACAGCTGACTACTTTGCCTGCGTCATCGTTTCTAAAGCAATACACTATACCACAACGTGAAGCAGCCAATTTAAGCTGGGAAGCGTATAATCAAATAAGTATGCATAGATGAACCTTTGTATGTAGGCACAACTTACCAGCTGGTACTGCTGGCACGCTATGATAGGCAAAATTGTTGCCGTCGCTACAGTATTGTTTACTCAGTGAAGAAGACGTCGGCTTTCGCAATCCTGCTGCCGCTTTTAATCGTAGCCCGCCAAGATAGTTGTTGCTTCTGCAGTCGGACGGCAATTTTTTTCTTTACTAGCTTTTCGGTGACGTTGTATGGAAAAAGCCAACAAAACGATTATGCTCACTCGTTCTTTTTTTCTTTCGATACTTTTTGTTTTACAAATTTGCACCTCATCTACTTCACTGCATATTTTCCAATTGATTTTGCTCTTTTATTGATTAGGAATTTGCACTTTCTTTTTATGTGAACTGAATTTCGCCCTTCTTTTACCTTGGATTTTCAGTTCTTATTTTTTTTTTTTGTTTCTATGATGAACTTTTCACAATTCTCTTTGCTGTGCCGACCAGACTTTTCACTTCACCGTTTTTCAATTATGAACTAATTATACTTAAATTTAATTGTTGAACTCTATTAGTATTTTGTACACATAACTTCCGTTAAACTGTTTCGTGTTAGTAATCTTATTGATTTGCTTATATTAACGCAATTTACTTAAATTGTAATTAACGTGCGGCCATATTTTGTGCGGCTGCGATGGAACTCGAAGAATAATAAATGCAGAATGCAGAAAACAAGAACAAGAAGAGCAGAGAACATGGTTGCATTCGGTGATTTTAATTTGCTTGGCTTTCAGCAATTTGAATTTGCGTGGACAGAGGGCGCAAAATGACAATTGGTACATCATCAGATGGCGCTGCTAGTTATGTCGAATTGGTCGAAAACATAAATTAATATGTACACATGTATACATTGTATGTATGTACATATGTGTATGAATGAATTGGCATAAGCATAGCAAATTGGCAAAATTCTTATTTATTATTATTTATGTATGTATAGTATAATAAAATAAAAGTATTTACGTTTGGATATTAGGAAGATTTTAATTAAACTTAAAAAAATTCTATAATTTATATATAAAACAACAAAGAAAAGGTAACTTGGCCTTCGGGGCTGATACAAACAGCTGTAAATAAAAGTTTTGACGTTACATCTCGTCTGTCCATTACTTTCTGTAAAGGCGAGAAATAAAATTATTATTTTTGCATTTTTTCATTGAAACCACATTTGACATCTCCTAGTCATTTACAAAAGAAAACAAAACAAACCTTCATTCATGTACTCACCAATACACATACATACATATGTATGTACATATGTAAGTATGTGCGTAATCAAATCGCAATGTTCAGCTAAAGCCAATTCATCATTTGCCCACGAAAATTTGATTGATTCGCATACCCACCCATTCACAGCTTCATTATTGCTTTAATTGTTAATCAATAGCGGATTACCGTTACACCACTATTCTTCACACACAATCGTTTCCTCCACCGAAAGTAATAAAAAGTTATAATTTCACAAGTTTCAAATCACATGACTTTTTTTCCACGATTTACATACAAAACGAGATTCCGGTCACAATCGGATGGGTTCAACATTGCATATGTATGTATGTACATACATAAATGATAGGTTACATAATCCAGCTGACACTAACCAACTCAGCCAGCGACACCGGTATTACCACCAACACCACCACCAAAAGGTGCGTTTTTGCCGGAATCCGCGCGAAAGAAGCGAAATGTTAACATAAATACATTCATTTGCACATTTCTTTTGCATTCTCTCGATTCCCTCCGCGCTGAAAAAAAAGAAAAATAAATTAGATATTACTGACAGTTAAGCGATAAAATGGGTGAGCAGCATATGCAAATAACTAAAAATACGCAATAACAATAAAAATATAAACAATTTCATAATATCGCGGATTAACAGCGACAATAAATTAATCAGCATGCTGACCTGACATTGGCGCTGTTGGGAGTAACGGCGCCTGGAGCAGCAGTAAATGAACGGAGAACAATAATAACAACAAATAGTGAAGAAAGTGGCCCTGCAACGGCGTATTAGTGGCTGCATTAAGTCAAGTGTGGGATGCGAATTACAAAAAATTTAATTGGAGCATGAATTGTGCAGTTTTCAGGTTAAATTGAATTTTCTTGCAGATTTTTTAAAATTAATTTGTAAAAGAATTTTATATGTAACAAAATATTTAATGATATTTTCTTGACAAAATAACATAATTTTTTTAATAAAAATTTTAATCAGAAAAATTTGAAATAAAGTATAAAATTTTAAATTTTTAATCCCAAAATCGGAATTTAAGTTTAATAAAATATTTTTAAGATAAAAATTGGTGTAACAAAAAAAAAATCTTTTTTTGGAGCTGAAATTAAAATGGATATATGTAAATAACAGATTTGGATATTTTTAACTGAAGCACTATAATTAGACGTAATTACATGTAATAAGACAACAGATAGATTTTTTTTTTAAATATAGCAAAATTAGTAGAACACTTTGGATGAAACTGCGAAATAAAACGAAATTCAAAAAAATTTTTTTTTTTTTAATTTTTAATTAAAAAATTGGGAATAAAACTTTTTTCACTTTTTTATTCCATATTTGGGACCAAAATTTTTCTTTTAATTTTTTAATTAAATTTTTGTGATTAATTTTTTTTTTTTATTATTTTTAAAAACTGGATTTTGGAATTCGAAAATTTAAAACTATTTTGTATTAAATTTTTTGGGTTTACGAAATAAAAATTATCTTTTTAATGCATTATTTACCACCGAGGTAGTATATGTGGGTGGGGTGGAGTCACTGAAAGATGGAAGCTCAATGGGGAGCTTGGAGGGGGAGTCTTCTGTCGGGAGCTCTTAATCAATTCTTGTTTCGGTCAAAAAGTGCATGACCTCACTTCAAGCTACTTCACAATTAAACTTGTCTGCGTGTCTGGCCACAGCGCAATCGTTAGAAAGTGTAAAGCCGATGAGGTCGGCACCCTTACCCTAAATCCAATTGCTTTTTTTGAGCGAGGCTCATTTCCGGTTCAATGGGTATGTAAACAAGCAAAATTGCCTCATTTGGGATGAAGAAAAATCTGAAGAGATTCAAGAGCTGCCATTCATTGGCCAACAAGATCACTTGATATCACACTGTTAGACGTTTTCAGGAGTCTATGCGGACAATATCGCTTCTATTCAGGCCTTGGAGCAAAACATCAAAAATTGTATGTAGATACCCATCAATAGCTAAATTTAACTTTTTTGGACTCATCTCTAATATTTCAACCGAGTACCGGCGTCTTTTGGTCTGCGCTAAATTGATTTCAAATTCATATATTGATAGTTTATGTTCCGCCATTGACGAGTTTGTTTTCTTTTGCCCATTATATAAGAGGCCTTTTTTATGCTTTCTCGTTCATTTGAATATTTATCGTCGTTTAGGTTTAATTGTAATTAATTTTGTTTTTAACACACCAAAGCTGGAATGCAGTGCCTTTAACCATAAATATTTACATACCGTTGAATATATTCAAAAAAAAAAAAATTTTAATGCATACGAGAAATGGGAAGAAAGATAGTTGATTGAGGCATCTGCATACACAAAATTAGACTGTGACATAATATAAGGGTGAGGAAATCGAATTATACAAAACACCAAAGTTCATTACAAACATATGCAAATGTATGACATAACGGTAGTTGCAGTGCATTTTTGAATTAGCTGGAATGTTGATGGCGTTAATGCAACAAAATTAGTTTGGCTTAGTTGATGAATATTAGGAAGAAATATAATATTTTAGTTGAAGCTTAAGGGCTCAGGGAAGTATTGACACGATTCAACCCATTTTTGACACACAGACAAACCATAGTCAGGAAAGGGTTATCCCTGTATTTCATTTATATATCTCACATATTGAGCGATATTTGCGGTAAAAAGTCAACCAGACGTTTTTGGGTCCAAATATTCGGAACCTAGGGGATTGAACAGTTTTTGTTGGAATTGGGCGATATTTGTTCATAAGGTGGTATACTCTAAAAGTATTGTTCTTCTTGATTTGTACACTGGAAAGAAAAGAGTAAATTTGTGTTATATGGGAGGTAGGCATGGTCGCGTGCCGTTTTAGCCATCTGATTTCATCCATTTGACACTATCAGTAAGGGTCCTTAGAAGGATTGTCCTAAGTGAATTTGGGTATTGTGGCTTAAGTCGTTTAGAAGATAAGTGTATTACACTTATTAAAGAGCGGTTTCACACACTTTTTCAAAAGTTTCACAGGTGACCGTTGGTACTACGATCCCCTTGCCAGATTACAGTTCTCTAACTTATTTTTGGTATAATAGCATTTTGTACAAACTTTTTGCCAAGGAACATGTGTACCAAATTTCATCTATCTTAATTTTTACTAGAATAGATTTATAAATTATAATAGAAGGCAAAAAAGTAAAAAATTCGTGCGACATAACTCATTGGACTTTAGCTAAATATGAAAATAAATTTGTTTTTAATTTTTTTTTGATTACAACACATCTTTTAGGCTTCGATGAAATTTAATTACTAATATATGTGTCCTTTATTCCATTCCAGGCTCGTTTTAAGGCATCACATAACTTGTTTTTATAACCGTGATGCTTTTCCCTGTTAATTTTCTTGTTGACAACTTCCCATAAGTTTTCAATAGGGTTCATATCAGGAGACTGGTCGGACCATCTCATCACCTAAGCTTATTATTCCAAAAACCAATTTTCAGAGTTTGTCTGGGGTCACTGTCATGTTGAAACTGCCAATCAGGCTGCATTTTTTGGATAGTGTGAGGTAACATTTGGGTTTACGGTATATTTGTACATTGGAACCAGTCCATGTTCCTTTACATTCTGTAAATAGGTCCTACTCTCTGACCAGAGAAACACACCACACGCCATTATATTACCCCCACCATGCTTTACTGCAGCCTGCAAATATCGACGGTCTAAACGCTTTCCTGTTGGTCTTCGTACACCTGTTGGATACATTCCAATAACAAAAATCACATGTGAATGAGTATATAAATTACATTGGACCCTGAAATTAGTTGCATGTACATATGTAAATTTTTTTCTCGCCGAAATGAAATTCGTTTTTGGCCGCTTTACAAAGCAACTAAATCATGAGGGAGTTAAAATCAATTTCATGCTGTTCCTGGAAGCAAGTAAGATGCACGTTACAAGCAAAAAACAAGCAAAAACGGTGCATCTTCGTTTGGAAAGCTACTAAAACAAATTAAAGAAACTGCAGGTGGCAAGAGTCCAGCCTCAATGTTATCGCCCGTGTCAAAATCATGCAGACAATTACGTCAAAGTATCGCTATGCATATGCACACTTATGTAAGTAGCATACATACATATGCATGCAGACTACCACATACTAAATTGACAATTCGATGAGCTTCATGAATATGTAAGACTTGTTTAATATTTCGCCTTAGCTCAGATTAATTTGCTTTGATAACAGTTTGTTTTGCCGCCCGAGTTTGGTTCCGTTACTCCCCAATTTTATTTATTTTAATTTATTTACTTATTTTGGTTGCTTTGGCATGTGCTGCGTTTAGGTGTTTCCATAATAGTTTTATAATCGCACAAATATTCGTAACATTTTCATAATTTTATACGTGTTATTATCTAATAACCCAATATTAGCGAATATTAGTGGAATTTGGCAGCATCTGATTCGAAAATAAATTCGAAAATGAATGCACTTTTGTTTATTTTAAGAAATTTGAGTGACTTTTATAAATAGCTTCAGGTTTTTGTAGGCAAGTTTATAATATTAGATCTACTATTTCAGAAAAAACTTAAACCGAGCTTGACTTTGTCCTTCAGAAGCTGGTCAAAAACGATTTTTTAAATAGATATTTACTGTCAGCAACTGGCTCGCTAGTTAAATATTGCCTGCTGTTAAATTAAATATATTTAATATTTCCTTAGTATACTTGTTAATATGTTAAAATAAAATTTAATTAGAAATAACATTAACTATAATTTTTAAATGCATAGTTCTTTGACTTAATAACATGCTTAACTAGTGAATTAATATTTTATTTTGCCGAAGCAAATCAATAAAACTACGCCTATCACAATTTCAATTTACTGAGCGTACAAACATTTGCAAACCAAAGACTTAAGCAACAAACTTGGTTAGCAAATGTGATTTGTAGTGAGTTGCGGCGTTGCTTAAAGGAACATATTGGGAAGCAACAACAATTAACTATAAAATGGCAATGACAAATATGAACTCTGAACTTGTAAAATGCAAACTGAAAAACATTTCTTTAAGCTTACACTTGAGCAATTAACAACCTTTAAATTTAAGTAGATAATTGCAAAAATACTTTTTAGATTCGCCGAATAGTTAAGCTGATAAAATATGTTTGTAGAATTGGCTATAAACTCATAAAAATTCAAGCACGTGCTAAATTTTTTATTTTTAGTATTTTTATACATATACATGTCTACATATATATATGCGTTTATAACTATTTAAACATACTCATAATATATATTTTCCAAAGAGAAGAATTGCTGAAAAACGGAACAAAAAAATATGCCTATCAGCGTTTTTTTGCTGATTGCAAATATAATTACCGAAATTGCCGCTTTTGTGATTGCCTCGGTAGCTTGTATATGACAAAGGTAGTGCCTAATTGTGAATTGCCCGTAGCCTTTTAAATTATTGGTAAATTTGTTTAATTATTTTTTATGCGTGTCAAGAACTATCAGATCGAAGAACTATTTAAATGGAAGACAAAGATGTTAAGGTAACTTTTAATATTTACATCTCAAATGGTGCTCTAATATTTGAAATACAACAAACTTAAAACATAAATAAAATTATATATAAAGCTTTTAATACTTACTCCAGAGTTAGCTAGCCTTGATATGGTGTGCCAATAATACGTAAGATGGTGCTTAATAATACACTCTACGACAAATTTTTTTAACGAAAAAAAAAATAAATCAAATACTTTCGAAAGCGATATACAATAAAATATTGGATTCGATATTTTTTATTGCAGAGTTCGATGCCGACCTAAAATCTTTGCCATGCTGTGGGTTCGGTATCCGGTCGCAGTGCGACTCCACACTGAACGGAATTTTCAATTCTATCTGCCTTTAGGTTTAAACCACTTCCACCATGAATCTCTCCAAAGGGCCACACCCGATGAGCAGATGGAGCGAACTCCAAAGGCTAACTGCTCCTCGTCAAGATTGCAGCTGCGGCAAATATTGTTGTGAGGAATTTCCATTTTTAACTCGTGTTCTTCAAGCGGCCAAAGCCCCATTATGAAGGCTGATAGACTCACAGCTTTCCTGGACCTACTTAATAAGTCATTTTTACCTTTCTTGCCATATTTTGGTCATATTTGTTCCGTTATTTTGATTGTAGAATTTTATTTGTTCTGAGTTATTTGTTTAAATCATGTATTTACTTACCTTCCTCTTCATCGTTCCGGACGAGTACAGTGCTGTCTCTGCCTCAGACCCGTCTAGAGAGGCTCCTGACTTAGTCTACTTTTTCGTTGCCTATAATGTGCCTATCGCCCGGACCTCAAATTTTGGATAAGTGGAATTGTTCTGCCAGTAAAAAGCATTCCTACATTTCTTGACCACGCTAGAGTTTATCTTCGGTCACGACAAGATTAGCAGTGCTGCCTGTCTATCTCTGTATATGGTAGCTCTTTCAATTCTCCCGTAGTTTAGAGGGTTTGGATCCCTAGCCACAGCGGTACTGCAGGGAACTGCAAGGCTGATGAGCTTACTAGGTCAGGTACTTCAGTTCCACTAACTACAAAATAACAACGGGTTTGGAACTCCGTTGACTGATTGCGCTTCTGTAATGGATGCTTGGATTTCAAACCATCTTAGCAAGCGTTACTCAATTACTGGCAGCATCTGTGCAGTCGCAAAGTTCTACTGGCCCGGGGTAAATCGTAAGAGGTATAAAGAGCTGTCCGATTCTTGCGGTAAGATTTAAATATTTTATCGGATGCCAGTTGCATCAGTTGCTTGAAAGAAGATAGAATAGAAACATCTCAACACTTCATTCTCAAATGCCTCGCCTTTGCCAAATGAAGGATAAATCATTTCAGATCTCATATACCAATAGGAAGAAGAGGTAATGGAAATAAATGGATATAAACCTAAAAAGATTTTCCATGAAACCGCACTTTGTCAACAGTTGATTTCCAACCGAACGAGCTTTTATCTGGCTGCCCAAAGTACTGCACATATCAGTTTAAGTGGAATCCTTGCCACTATTCCCACTAACAGCTCCACGGATTCAAGATTAAGGCAATACAATCAACCACTTTTTGTGTATTTGTATTATTCAATTAAATTTAGCATCAATTAAATAGTATAAATACCTTAGCGTCAACTAAATACAAACAAGTTTCAGAACTAAAATTAATCCTGATGGCTTTTTATGAAATCATGTCTTGATAACCAGACGGAAGTGTCAATAATTCTAAAAGGGAGACTCTTTCAACCCTTTCAGTCGATAAGTCAATCAATTGAAAGATAAAAACTTGTGTATTTACGACTAATTGCATTCAGATGTGTAACTAATCTGATTAATTGTTCATTTAGCGCTCATCATTTGTTCTGCGTAATTTATTATCGCGATGCTTATGCAAAAGTTGAATTGCAAACTCGTGCTTTGGAAAAATACGATATTGTTTTGCGAAAATAAACTAAAAAATATCAAAAACAAAAAACTAAAATCAAATTTCAAAAACAATAAAATATCCAAACAATGGGTAAGTCAGTCAGTCAGCGCGCAGAGGAATTCAAGTGGGTGTTAAAGAACAATGAGCCAAGCTTTTAATATGCATTTTTGATGCTTTGAGCAATATTAAATTTCTGAAGAATCCATTAAAAAATTTATATTATTTTTAAACTTTTGTTTTTGAATATTGTTTTCAAGCACAGCAGAAACACTAACCCTAACGTACCTCTGCTTTTGTTGAATTTTTTTTTATGAATCTGTGTATATATGCTTAACACTTCTTAAACGCTTATGCAAATGCGCTGCTTAAAACAAAAACAAAGCCTGAAAAGTCGAATAACAAAAGCAAAAGCAATATTCAAAAGTGTAATAATGAAAACTATAACAGTGTAACAATAAGAAGGCTAGTAATACTTAGAGTAGTTATGAAATCTGAAATTAATTCTAGACAACAAAAAAGAATTCTGCTTATGGGACCTCTGTGAATAATACCACAAATGCTCTCAGCTCTTCACACACAACTCGCGCAATTAAAGTACACGCTTCGTTTTGAGCTACCAACAAAAAAACTATCTATGAAAAACTAGCAGCAAACGCTATTGACCACTTGACCGAGGAAGCGTTTTCGCCATATGCCATGTACTTGCTTGTATCGCGGACTCACCATCTGACAGAGTGACGTTTTTATTTGCTGAACAATTTATTTGACGCTGAAATTGATTTCTAATCTGCTTAACATTAACAAATTAAAACGCACATACATACAAATACATACATACACATATAAACATGTATGTACAGCAACTAAAACAAAGGCGAATAAAGCGCCTGCAAGCCGAAATTATAGACGCCACTGCAGACATGAATCTTAAGAATTCGAGGCATGAGAATTTGTGTTTAACTTGTAATTAATATCTGTTGCTGTGACCTTTGCCGTGAAATTTGATACATATCGGCTTATCATTGAGGAAGGAAATAAATATTTGCTATTTACATATCATAGAATTCCAAGCGTCTTCACTTTA
This sequence comes from Bactrocera zonata, assembly GCA_037783105.1. Taxonomy (NCBI): domain Eukaryota; kingdom Metazoa; phylum Arthropoda; class Insecta; order Diptera; family Tephritidae; genus Bactrocera; species Bactrocera zonata. Next base: position 26,800 of record JBAWJQ010001030.1, read on the forward strand.
AACCGGTTGCTGTGAGGCGTGCAACGAGCTGCGAATAAAGTTGTCACGATTTTAAGAAATTTTTTCAATACTTTTTGATACAATAATACTTCGAAATAATTTATTTTTATATTGTAAGAGATACGGGCGTGCATTTACATATGTACTCCCACCAACAAAAATATGGATTCCGCAATGACTGTGCTAGAAATGTAAGTGTCTGTAAGCGCATTACAATTGAAGTGCTCACATAACAACAAAAAAAAAAATATGACACATATTTATTTTTAAACTAAACTATTATGTTTATAGTAAGACAAAGTACGCATTTCTGGCCCCAGAAGAAACCGACGGAGATCGAATAAATTAATAAATAAATGACCAGCTTGATGAGCTGAATAGATTTAGCCATGTTCGTCTAGCTATCTGTCTGTATGCATACCGGAACTTCTCCTTCAGTTTTGAGATATCGATCTAAAATGTGAGAACGTCCTTTTCTCGCCAAAAAGATGCTCATATTGTAAACTTTAAGCTTATTAAATCTTTTTTTTTACACATTTATCTTAAAAAAGTTTGCCATCTTTTACATGAAAATGTTTAAAATTACATGATTGACAAACACAGAAAGTTTATTTGCCATTGATTAAAAACTTTGATTCAATAAAATTTTGTACCTAAGTATATATAATACTAAATTTTTTTTGGACGGCAAAGGCAACAAGAAGGCTTTCAGTTGAAAACATTTTTGGTTATAATATAATTAGTTATTTCATAATCTCTAAAAGCACCGTCAACATTAGCGCGAAATTAAAAGTTTACAGATTTTGAGAGATCTTAAGCGTGTCGTTTACCGTCTAAATTTAAAAAGCCGCTGAAAACCCTTAACCTTAAACCTTAAAGAATTTGATCGAAAGCATATTTATATAGAAGATATCGAGTCCCGAGTATTATCTTCTTGAAGCTTTGGCACCACTCTGACATAACAAGGTAGTACAAACACGACATTTTCCTTAAATTGCTGTCATTTTGTCATATTTTCAAATGTTCAAAGGAGCTTGTATCTTGGCATTTCTGGGCTCATAAATAAGAAAAAACTGGATCTAAATTTGTTTGTGTTCAAGTTACTGAAGTTGAAATCTATTATCGAGAAGTCGACGACGTCTCAGCGGCTGTGGTGTTATGTAGTACATGGGGTAATTGAGAATATTATATAATAAAATTGTTAAATTATATTTTTTATATGATAAAAATAAAGTTTACGGAAAAAAAATTTTTTAATTTTTGAAAATTTGACAATTTTTTTTTAAATAAATTAAAAAAATATAAAAAAAAATTGGCCTGTTCCGGGATATTCAGTGATAGTTGTCAAATTAATTGCAGTTTTTTTTGAAGAAAAAAAAATGGCGAACTTCCAAAAAATTACGATTTTACCGATTATTTTTTGTAATTGATCGTGTTAAATTTTTTTCGTGTATTTTTCGGAAAGTTCATTCAAAAACAAAAATTAAAAAAAAAGGTTCCCAAAAGTCAATTTCTACAAAAGTTATGCCTATTTGAAAATAAAAAAGCCATTTTTTGAAAAATTCATAACTTTTTTGAAGTTGGACAAAAAATTTTGTGTTTTTGAAAGGATAGAAAAGGATGTTTCATTGATCATGTTGATAAGTTTCAGCAAAATCTAAAGCGGTCGGGTTCAAAAGTGATCGATTTGGTATGGAATACCCCACATATAGTTTTCTTTCATTCAATAGGCTAAACATTTTATAGCAAAAGTAAACGATACCAATGCTAATGATTCAGGTGTTGGAAGTTGGATTTAAAATTTATTTCTAAAAAATTTTTTATTACGGTGTTGAAATTTTGAAAGAATCTCAACTTTTTTTGATAGGGCCACTACGATATCTCAATCTTTAATTGGTCGATTTACTTGAAATGTGCTATGAGGTATTAAAGCTATTTAAATCATGTATTTTAATTGATGAAATTGGAAACAGACTTAAACAATTTTGTTGCTTGGTGCAATATAAATGATTATATAAGACGATATGTTTTTCTCGTAGATCTGCGTTCCCCTCTCTTTAAGTAATAAAATACCACTTACTAGAGAAAGTTTTTAACTTTGTTGACTTGGGAGTTACTATGGAGTCTAAGCTTAATTTTAGTCTTCGTATTGATATCATAGTCTTGAAAGCTGAATGTATTCTCTATTTTGTTAAACTTTGGTCTAAAGAATTTAATAATAAATGTATATATATCCGGGATGGCCTTCAGTTCCGTCTTCGCTGCGGCTTGAATCTCCTCTATCGTATAAAAACGGTGTCCCCGGAGCAGTCCTTTGAGCTTGGTGAACAGCCAGAAATCGCACGGCGCCAGATCAGGTGAATACGGTGGTTGCGGAACGATATGGATTGAGTTTTTGGCGAAATGATCATGAATTACGAAGGCAGTATGGGACGGTGCATTATCGTGATGTAAAAACCAAGAATTGTCTTTCGTCAATTCCGGCCTTTTTAGGCGGATAGCGTTACGCAAACGACGCATAACGTTCAAATAATATTCCTTGTTGACTGTTTGACCGGTTGGAAGGAATTCATAATGCACAACACCACGATAATCGAAGAAAAGAGTCAACATGACCTTGATTTTTGAGCGACTTTGGCGCGATTTTTTGGTCTCGGCTCTCTTTTGGCACGATATTCGCTCGATTAATCGGTTGTTTCGGGGTCGTAAGCATAGACCCAAGTCTCATCGCCAGTTATAATGCATTTCATGATACCCTAGTAATCGGAAAGCATCGTTTCACACACTTCAACGCGACGCGTTTTTTCCAAAAAATTCAATGTTTTCGGTAGAAGTCGAGATTTGACACGCTTGAGACCCAAAACATCCTTCAAAATGGTATTGGCTAAGCCTTTCGATATGCCAACTTCATCAGCAAGGTCATTGTTAATCGACGGTTTTTCAACACCAAATCTTTGATTTGTTGAACGTGAGCTTCGTCGGTTGAGGTTGATGATTGCCCTGGACGCTCTTCGTCTTCGACACGTTTACGGCCGGCTTGGAACTCACTATACCACTTGTAAACATTTTTTTTAGACATAGCTTCATCACCAAAGGCTTTCTGCACTATCCTCAATGTATCCGCAGCAGAAAATTGATTCCGTAAACAAAATTTAAAGCAAATTCTTTGCTCAACAAATTTCGACATCGCAAAAAGCGAAAAACTCACTTTTGGCAGCTCACAAAACGACACGTATCTCAAACACTAATGACTATTTTGACATGAAATTTGACATAAATGTGACTGACAGTACTACCAACCTAAAAAAAAAATAAACCTCCAAATCCACCTTATTTTTTGGTCACAGTAATATATAAATTCTTATTCAAAATTCTAAATGAAATAGTGAGCAGTTAAAAATTAAATTTGTAATATTTTTTAAAAATCCGACAAAATTAAAAAATTAGTGAAAAAACGATCTTTATTTTTGAGGAGCTTTAAGAAAAAAGAGTTCGAAAATATTTGAAATTTGACCGCGATTCAGCTATACAAGGACATCAAGGCATAAATGAACCATATACGGAGATCTTACTGTCACACAGTAACCTTTCAGCTAGCCATATAAGTGTCTGAGTGCCTTGAAATTGTTGATAGACATTACCCTTATCTATCTTTTACGGACTTCACCATATCTTATATTTAAATTTGTATGGCTTTGATGTGTATGACTCGTGATTTCGGTGTATAGGCGCCAAAGAAGAAGAATATTTTATTTTGCGACTATTATAATAGTACCACGCTCTTATTATATTCAACACACTTATATTGTTCTAATTAAAATTCAGCGCTACACTTGTTGAAGTTGCTAACAATTGCAAAAGCAAATATGTATCTAGCATTTATATATTTTTTTTTCAAAAAGATAAGTGAGAAAAGCAAATATTTATTTGCATATTATACTGGCAAGTAAACTGCTTAAATAGAGCAACATTTTTATTGATTTTTAATGAGTGCGAGTGTTAAGAAAATAATGAGAATAAAAAGAAACGATTAACGCAGTAAATGACTCGGCAGCTTGTGGCAAATTATGTGGCAAGACATAAAGATACAAAATTATATATGTATAATTATATATGTACAACCTATATAAAATTATATAATAAAACAATATGTTATTAAGATATTATCAGCAGGCAGAAAACTAAGGGGCGTTATGTGAAAATACATAGATATGTGCATATATTATATATGTATATGTATATTCATATGTTTGTGTAGAGTTATTTTATTACTCATATTGCGCAAGACCCCACAATTTTTTACCAAAGACCTCACTACCAAATTATGTAAATGAATATTGAGTGGTTCTTTTGCTTTAACTCTTGTAGCTAAAGCTATTTATATGTCTTTTTTTGTTGTTTTTTTCCAACAAAATGTTGCACAGCACTTCCTGCACAGCTTCCAATTAATGTTACTGTAAATTGTAGCATGCAAAATCGATCAATTTAATTGATTGCCCATTCAGTGAGACGCCTATGACTGCAAATTTGTTACTGTAATTGCGCCCACGATGGCCAGAAGACAACGTTACCAGCAGCAGCAACAACAACCATATTTAGCAGCCATAAATAGCTGACCTTGCCGTAAATCGAAAATGATTGAAACACCCGAAACGTATTGAAGTAATGATGGAGTGCACGACGCGGTTGGTGTGTGTTTTGGCGTGTCCCAAAACTGTATCAAAGTCATCGTTGCAGCAAATCTAGCTGTTTAATTAGTATTGTTTTGTGTTATGCTAAAATCTTTTAATCGCCGTCGCATGAGCGTAGCGAAAGCATTTACTAAATACAAGCTTTGATTAATCACTTGCGATACTACCCCCGTGCACTTGGCCCAATTATGGACGCAGCGAATCAACAATACTTTGCTAATTATGTTTATTAGTGGAAAATTGTGTAAAAAATTAGCAACAAATGAGTTTTAATAAAGAAAAAATAAAAGCGATATTAACTTGTATTTCGATTTTTGGGGTTGATTTACATGATTTTAATTGGAAGCTGAAAGTTTTTTAAAGAGCTGCATTGCCAGCAGAAGTGCGAAGGACGTTACCATAGATTTTATTAAACGATTTCTTGTTCGAACCGAATGTCGAGCATAAGGTCAGCGCAAGTGCATCGTAAGGTAATCCAATTTTTCTTTAAATGTTCAGCATAGCCCGACTTATCTGAATAAAAAATTTATGAATATTGCATAATCAGCATAGATAATTGATTTGATGTACCACACAAAATTAGTCTAAGTAACATGATCAAGGAGGAACATTGACATGGTCAATTTCTTGAATGGTTGTGCTTGAATGACTGTATATTCCAAGAAGGTGAGTCTTTGTTTAATGTGTATAATGGCTGGAGATAATTTTATGGTAAAAATTTTATCGAAGCCTATTGCATAGCGCTGAAGCTTTGGATTTTTTAAGTTTTTGAACATAAAACCTCAAACACATGTGTTTTCTTTGACAGCTAGCTCTCTAAGAAATTCTATAATCAGTATAGATGGAGCATAAATTTCCAAAATATTTTCCGAAATATGTTTTTTTCTTATATGATAATGGTTATGTTTCCAATCAATTAGCCTTTTCCTCAGGCGTCAACGATTGACCTGCAGTCTATTTGTAAAAATTATGTATAATTGCTTTTCTATTGAAAGAACTTGAGGCCCGAGACTGTCGAGTGAAAGTCTATGCAGATGCTGTTGTTCACATGGTTGAAGGAAAGTTCTTGAATACCGTTTATGAGCTAACACAAGTGTACTTCAATGTGGTAGCTAACTGGGCGGAAAGAAGTGGATTTTCTGTCAATCCAAATAAAGCTGAACTGGATTTCTTTACCAGGAGGTATAAAATCTCAGATGCATGCCTTGCCTCATTGGAGGTCTCTCGATTTCACCCTATCGAAAAGGCGAAATACTTGTGTTTCATCCTTGAAAGAAAGCTATAATGGAAACACAATCTTGAGTAGATCGTTCGCAAGGCATTGGTTCCCTTATGTTGTTGTAAAGGGGCCATTGGGAAGTAATGGGGTCTCTCAACAAAATTCGAGCTTTGGCTTTGCGAAACCGTAGTTAAGGGGTTACAGGTTTTTATAAACATAATAAATAAATAACAAAGAAATTCTGAAAATTTGGAAAAAAAATATTTTCTTTTTCTTATTGGCATCGGTCATGCACTAGGTACAAAACCAACAATGGCGCTTATTCCTATTCTACATAAAGCACCCATTGCATTGCTACGAAGGTTGATATCCGACTTTAGGAAAGTAGAGGCCTTAAGTGCCTTAGAGAGGAACTTTCCGAAATCCTCTATTATTTTTCACGGCATCGAAAGCTCAAGGAGAAGGTTGGAGGGAGAGTGAGGGAGTCTTCTGTCGGCAGCTATTAATCAAATCTTGTCTCAAACTGCCAGACCATATTAATGTTCGTCCTAACTGGACACTGACCCATTGGCACTCCCTTAAGCAAGAAGCAAATGAGGAAGATGATGTGGAAAAATCTAAACATTTACTTTTAACGAACCCGCCGTATCAGCTGCCTCAACAAATTTTTGACAGTCTCTGGGTGTTTTGTTGTTATGCAACGGTCTCTTTGATTTATACCTTAAAGTTCTAGGCATGAAAATGGATAAGCGTCTCTAACCGCACAAGTGGAATCATTCATGGCCTCACGAGAAATCAGTCTATTTATTCAACCTTATCTAACCTATACCCTGAACAGGGTATATTAACTCTGCAATGAATCCTGTAACATCCAGAACAAAACGTTGAAGACCCTATAAAATATCATATATAAATTTTTTTGATTTTCTTCATGGACTGGATTCGGTAGAGCGCGTTCCTAGCTATAGAACGAGCGGCTGGTCTGTTATCTCCAAGCACTTCGAGAGTCAGAAGGTACGCAAATTTGTTTCTTCCGTACAAACCATCAACGCCAAGTTTTACATGGAAGTCCTAAAGAGACTCAAACGAACGATGGGTCAATCGGGTCCGATAAGACATCGCAGCCGATTGGAAGCCGCATCACGACAAAGCTTCGGCCCACACCGCCTTTTCTGTGAACAGCTACCTAACCAAGGCCGGCATACCAACGCTTCCGCAGCCGCCCTATAGCCCAGATGTGGCCTCTTGCCTAAAAGGGCCGATGAAAGCAAGCATTTTGAGATGACTGAATATTTTGAAAGCTTTCAAAGAATTTTAACGATTGGTTCAATATATTTTATTTAAATCGACTCCGTCCTATTATTTTCTTGACAAACAAGTTTTTTTTGGAAAAGTTCGATTATGACAAATGAAGAGAACTTTATTTTGCACAATTAATTTAAGATTTCAGATTTAAGTTAACACGTTCAAATAAAAAGCTTTAAGGATCATAAAAAATATTGAATATTGGCAAACTAGTTCAACACTTTAAAAAAATAAACGTATGGAAAGATACCAACGAACAAGTTGTCAAAATAATCAATCAATAATATTGATCGATGAACATTTGCGAATTTTGAGAGCGTGTGATCAAAAGCGGGAAATTTTGAATATTATCATTTCATTAAAACCAATATACTCATACTCATAAGTAATAAAAAATTATATTTTAAATAAACACAATTAGCAACACAATTTCACTAATCAGCTCCATTAGTATAAGTCTTACTTAGGCAGCGCAACGACAAAAAAACCGCGCAACTAAATTAATTACAATCTGGTGTAAAGAGCAAAAAAAAAATCGGTAAAAAAGCATAAGCAGATTAAAGAAGAAACGATGAATTTCACATATTAACATGCATTAGCGGATGTGAAATATATCTCTTTACCACTCAGCTATATTTTAGTTTTAAGATCTTGTGAGAAACAAGTATTCGACACAATCGTGCGATCAGAAATTAATCAGTCGCATGTTCGTTTATCATTCGTCGCTTTTGACAACTTAAGCTCATTCAAGAGATGGCCATTGATATTATGTCTAGTATGAAAAAAAGGTCAATTCGAACACAATAACTTAAGTGTGACTACTGGTGTGGTCAACAAGACCGTATACGAGCATTTCGAGCAGATCGGCATGAACGAGCGTGCCCTCATTGATGGCTGTCATTCATCAAAATGTCAAAATCTTGACATGCCACATGCGTGACTGTATTCAATGAACCTATGCCTATTTATTACTAATGCAGGGAATTTTTGTTTGATTTTCTATAATTTTTTAATAATAAGGCATTATCGAATACAGGGTGCGTAGTACTAATAAAATTGGTTGAAAAAAATTTAAGGTGTGAACAAATCATGTTTTTCTTTTCTTGGAAAATGTTTTAAAATTAAAAAAAAAATGTTAGTTACTCCAAAATTCCTCAAAATCAATATATATATTTTTTTTTGTCACTAAAATCGTTGTTCGCCCTATTGCGCAACCTTCTATTGCTTTTTAATACCCTGTCATATTTTCTTATTTGCCCGTTTACGGAACTATTTTTGTATTGAAATGGTTGCGGTCTCACAAAGCAATGCAAAATAGTTTTTTAAACACCGAAAATTCATATGCAACAAATGAAATTAGTAACCCAAAGGCTTTGACTTTGATTTTGTAAAACAAAAGTTTCGATAAAATATTTACGTGACATTTAAGCGCAGCACCAAAACGAGCCGTGAGATGCAAGAAGATACAAAACAAAACTGAATATTTAGAAAATAAAAGCAAAAAAGCGAAAAAGAAAGAAGAAATGACATATTGTTGGTGTTGCTGTAGCGCAGCCACTGAACCAGTTGAATTCGTAACACTTCGGTTGATAACAGCACAATACGCTTTATATACACTCATACATGTGGTTGTAGTCAACTAAAGGTGTTTTACTAAGGTGTGAATGTGTGTGGCTTGACTGCTTGTTGCGGTCTCCGTGCATTGCCGCTTTTATTCGATAATCACCGTGGTGTGACTGAGCTAACTTCCATCGGCATATGTGTGGGTAGCGCGGAAGGTGTGTCAATATACGTATGTGTTTGTTGTGTTTGTATTCAATGAAAATGAAAGTGAATGTTTCGTTGAAGAAACGGTTCTTTTTAGTGGAATTTGCAAGCCCAAAAATTTTATTTATGGAAAGAGGTCAAGTGCAGGCTGAAATAGAATGAAACTTTTTTTTAAATATTAACACACTAAATTAATATTTCTCCCGCACCCATGCTTCAAATTTCGTCGATAAAATTAAAATAGATGAAATGATTATACCCTGAATAGGTTAAATTAAGTTTGCTATGAAGTTTGCAAGCCCTGAGGAAAACACCGGTTAGACTTGGTTAGGTTAAGTTACTTATAAAGGCCGATTTTTTTTTTTTGAAGCGTGGAATAATTTCATTTGGACAGTTGGATACACCTGTCCGTTGTGATGTCCAGAATTACTAAATATGGATTAAAAAGTTCGCATTAGGACAAAAATCTTTCAGCCTCCCACGAATTTGTTGAGGCGATTAATATCAATTCCAACCAATTCGCCAGGTTCGCAGAAAGTTTGTAACCGAGACGCACCAACCTTTTACCTTCCGATAGCTAGACATTGAAGAAGAAAGAGTTTGAGAGAAATGTTTTCACTTCATCTTTCTAATAGAACTTTGACAATGTGCGTCATCTAAAACCTTTAGATTCACCGCCTGAGTGCCATTGGAACAGTGTACAGTTAGCATAAATATCGTTGTGGCTATCTGAACCTTGCTAATAGCTATCAATTCAATGAACCTTTTACGTTCCACTCTGGGAAGAGAAGACTTTCGAAACTCCTTAAGTACTGGTTGATAACCAACGCTTACAAAGTTCACACGAGATCCATAGATCCAGCACCCCAGCTGTTAGCGACTGTGAGGCCTGTAGAGTAGGTCAGTAGATCAATAGAGTGAGAGAGCCTACTTCGAAGAAGTACAACTGCTGCTACTTTGGAGGTTTCCATATCTACTTTAAAGATACCAAAGTGGTATGACAGAATGAAACAAGAGTGGATTGAGAGCTCCTGAAAGCAGACTTGTTGTCCAACCTTCCGCTTGAGCTTCAAACTATCCCTTATAAAGCTTAATCAGCCTTTCTCTACCGCCTTCCCCCACATACCTGTTGCTCGGAGGTATAGGCGTGGAGAAGATGTCACTAGGAGTAGGCTCCACGACCCAGTGGAACAAGGGATGCAATTGAAAGAAACATCGAAGACCCTATAAAGTATATATATATAAACGACCAACGAGATGAGATGAGCTTGCCTGTCCATCAGTTAGTATATACGAGAGCTAATCTGTTTTTGAGATATCGATCAGAAATTTTGCATAGGACCTTTTTTCCAATAAGATGTCATACAAACTGAACAATCAAAATCAAGTTCTTGTATGGAGTATTTTTTTAAATGGATTAATATCCTTTGCAACGATATTATTTCCGAACAAATTGTTCAGATCGGACCACTATAGCTGGTTGATCAAATACAATCTCTGGTATGAAAATTATTTTGATTTCAAAAGGATGTTGAAGCTTTCATGTATGAATATGTGCTGAGATGATTTCCCCTTAATCACGCCTGAAGTAAAACCAACTGACCACTAGTTCTTTCATAAATTGAAGACCTGAAAGTCAAAGCTCTAGTTATCGCAGTGAAGCTGTCGAATGAAATAATAACCTTAACACAATTACAAATGGATACTAAGTATACCGGAAAAAATTCATTACTCCAGTTTGATCTGAAAATCTCTACAATATCCTGGATATTAATTAATTTTGACAGTTCAATTGATACTGCAATAGGTTAATTGATATACTTTATTTACACTACTATCAATTATAGATCGCTTAACAGAAGGCGCCAACAACAATACCAAGCCAACACAAGTTCTTCAAGTTCTTCAGGAGAAAATCTGGACTTTCCTTTGAAATATTTCTAAATTTACCATTTTACTGACATACATACATACTAAACACCGGATCTACACAAATACATACACATTACATGATTGTAAACACGAGCAAAGACTAATTTGTGACACAATTTCCCCCACCGATCGGCTGGCGCTAGCTCTCCTGTTGCCTGTTGTTGATGTTGGTGTCATCATTGTCGCTGCGCTGCTGTTACAGGTCAGCGGCCATAATGGCAACACCAACAACACCCAAAAAAACAGCAACGCCTGCGCTGGCCATGCCTTTGAGTACGCAATCGACTGCGGTCGGCAACTTTTTATTGTCGTCTCGTTTCTTTTGGTTAATTCGTTGTTTTCGGCTTTTTGATAAAGCTGGCAAACGTATGCGTTGTAATTGTTGTAGTTGTTGCGACCACTCTTGCAGCTGAATTTCCTGTTGCTGTTGTTGTAAATGCTGTATCTGTAACTGTTGCTGGCGCTGGCGCTGTTGCTGTCGCTGCTGCCAAAACTCTTGATACAACTTCTCCCTTTCTTGTATCTTTTGATTGTACTGGTATTTCCATTCCATTTGGCGGCGTATTTGGTGCGCTTCTATCTGCTATCTGCCGGACGTCGTCTTCAGCCAATATTTCAGTTAACTTGACGATTTCAATTCAGTCCAAGTTGGCATTTTCACCGGTACAGTTTTGTATAGCTCGCGCGCATGCGCTGACAAAATCGTTGCGTTTCGTGCGTTATTTATTGAGTTTAACTAATGATTTCGTTTTGCACTAACTTAAATAGAAAAGGATAAGACTGCAAATTTTTTATAGTGCGCGCGTTAGTTATTAAACAAATTCACAAAGAATTTTTATCCACTCAAAAACGAGGTGAATCTTTTTTATTAATTTTTACACATACAAAAAACAATTTAAACAGAAAATAATGATGTTACTGAAGGAATTTTAACAAAAAAGATATTTGAAAATTGTAATATGACTTGTGACAGTGTTGAAAAATAATACAAAATTAACTGAGTTCAAAAAAAAAAGTAATAATAATAAATGAAAACAAAAACATTTCGTGGTTTACATGCTGTGAACATTTAATGATTATTGAGAGGTTTAAAAACTAACAACAAAATAAATATAATATTTGTGTTAACAGTTAAGGCGTGTGATAAATATTAGCTCTACATAAAGATAATGTTTAATTGAGGCAAATCTGCTCATTTCGTAGTCCAGATTCCTCGTGCGTTATTGTTGAAAGTCTCGCCACGATCCTAGGAACTACTACTGAAACAGATAAAATAAAGACTATAATAAAAATTGACATTTTCACCAATGGAAATAGTTTTAAGGATAAATGGTTTTTTGCTAACGGATTCTGTACCCAAATCACATCGAAAGGTTATGGCACAAGCAATAGTTTAGGAGAAAGGTTATGGCACAAGCAATAGTTTAGGAGAAAGTAGTGAAAAATTCATCGACGAAATATATGCTTCCCTACATATCAATAAAACGTATTTTTTTTATCATTTTAATTGGCTGTGACACAAATTTTAAGAATATCTTTAATATTTTCAATATTTTCCATTTACTTCTTTAAAATTTTGGAACAAAAACGTAAAACAAATCATTAAAATTTTAATATTTTTAATAACTAGGCAATTAAAATGGCCGGTTTCTCAATTTCAAAATTTAGTTTTCAAACGGTTACTTTCTATTATTTAACCGCTAAAACAATTTTCTTGTTATTCACGAAATAGGTGTTAGACTTTGATAAAAAAAATAATAATGCGCCAATATGTAGGCAACGATTTTCTTAAGTGATGACTAATAGAAAGAAGTATACTGTACATTGTCGCAATCGTTTTGATGATAAGAAAAAATGTTTTAATTTAAAAGACTCACTTTCAATTAATTTTTGTTAAACGGTTACTTTATTTATTATTCTCAAAATAGGTGTGAGACCTTGATAAAAAATTATAATGCGCCAATATGTAGGCAACGATTTTCTATAGTGAAAAGTAATAGGATGGAGGATAGTGTAATATGAACGCAAGCATTTTGATGATACGAAAAACTGTTTCAATTTATAAGACTAACTTTCAACTACTTTTTGTTAAACGGTTACTTTACTTATTATTCTCAAAATAGGTGTACGACTTTGATAAAAAAAATAATGCGCCAATATGTAGGCAACGATTTTCCTAAGTGAAAAGTAATAGAATAAAGTATAGTGTACATATTCGCACCCATATATTTTAATTTATACGCGAAATTTTAATTAAAAATTTGTACTTTTCGCTTCACCCTTCCCTTCACTTTAAAAGCAAAATTATTCTGAGAATTAAAAAAAAATACTATTACGTCTAATTGTAGGTAACGAAGAAATAATGCTAACATTTAATATTTGATGTTTCATTCTGACGTCGAACCAAGCTTACTGTAAGCATCGTACACATAAGCGCCACGTCTCTAACGCGGTACAAATTGTTAAATCATAAACATCATTCTGACACTTAACAAATATTAAGCAATTTTTTGCTCATTCCATTCTTTAACAAGCACGTTTTTGTTATGAAATTTATTGTTCGGAGACTATTTTGGCACACAAAGTGTTGTTAAGTGCACTTCAAATTGTAAAATATCAGATTCCACAAACCATTTCTGGCGTGAAAAGAACTTTAAGTGCCAACAGTGAATGCGACCGGAATTCCCACAGCAAACTAGTTCAACTACTTTTTCAATTCAAATTTTATATCAAACCGAGTTCCTCACTTGAATGATATTTAATGGTTTGTGGCTTATAAATTCAGCAAATTTAAAAGCATAAATTTGGGTACAATTTAAATATGAATAGTGAGCTTTGATATATTTTGCATTAGAAACGCTTAATTTATAAGCGCCTATCATTTCTACCACTGAATCAGCTTGATGTGCCAATAACTGTGTTCAATTGATTTAAACAATGCTAAGGCATTTGTGAATCATATATTGTTTGCGTATGTATTGTTCTTCCGACAACTGAGAAGATTTTGACGGGAAATGACTAACTGTTTCCAGCAGTAATTAGCCATGGTTGGATTTGCCTATTCAAGACCATGGATTATTGATTAACGTTGCAAATTGCGTGGAGTAAATGCAAAGTCATGTCTAAGGTTGGGTTATGGTTAAAAAATCTAAAGATGGAAGTGTAGTGAAAACTAATTTGTATCTAATAAATGGTTTTTGTAGCAGGGCTCTGTGTCATAAGGTATCAATTACTTTTGAATTAGAAATATAAATTATTGCCTTTTTTGTCTGGGTTAGTCCTTCGTCAGGAGTTTTATTCGCGCTGAAGACATAAAGATGAACTCGTAGAGTGATAAACAGCGTTAGAGATTTAGAAGGATGTTTATTTTCAGATTACATGTAATTACAAGTTCTTTGATTACATATTATATTTACGAATTTTGTCATAACTTTCTGATTACATTTAATAACGAGTTTTCTGATTACTTTATGATTACATGTACTTACGTGTTTTTAACTAAATGCATTTAAAAATATTTTCATTACTTTCTGATTACATGTAATTATCATTTTAATGATATCTTTCTGATACATGTAATTAAGAATTTTGTGATTACTTTCTGATTACATGTATTTATGAACTCTGTGATTACTTTTTGATTACATGTATTTACGAATTTTGTCATTAATTTCTGATTACGCGTAATTACAAATTTTTTGATTACTTTCTGATTACATGCAATAACGATTTCTGGTATTTAATATTATATAATATATGCTAATTTTCAAATTGTTGATTTTTCGGATGTTCTTGGGTATTTTGAATTGTAACTAAAATAGCATTACAAATTTTAGTATTGCAATTTTTATAACATTATCTACTTACACATTAAAATTTTATTAATAATGATTACATTTCCTGTAATCGAAATCACTAAAATTAAATATTCGGTAATTGAAAAAATGTAATGAGTACTGAAAGAGTAATCATAAAAATGTATACAGCAATTGGAATTGAAAATAATAATAATAATCGTAATCATTAAAATTAATTTTTTTTGTAACTAAAAAATTTAATGAATATAACTATTGTAAAAGTAATCATATAAAAATGGATATAGTAATTGGAATTGAAAATACTAGTAGTTAGAATGCGAATAATCGTAATCATTAAAATTAATTGTTATTGTAATTTAAAAATGTAATGATTACAACTACTGTAAGAGTAATCATAAAAAATGTATATAGCAGTTGGAATTAAAAATAATAATAGTAAGAATATGAATAATTGTAATCATTAACTGTAATTGTTAGTAATTTTAAAATGTGAAGTCCTTATACGGAATACCACAATTAATTACATTTCATAACCCCAAAGATACGCCTTTAAAATTTATTATGAATTTTACTATTTCTACAAAACTTTAATTTCAAAAATCATGACTAAATATTAGTGTTTGACGTTTCAAAAGTTCAGTATCAGTATTATCTTTCAATAAGCCTTCTATGATTACTTTTGGCAATATTTATTGAATGTGATAATGCGACTGTAGTTAAATAAGAAAATAAGTATTTAACACTTTTAATTTTGATTTAAAATAATTTATTATACACCCAACAATTCTTTAATATATGCTTTATATTTTGTATAAGTATATCGGCGGTCCATATAACTTCTTGACGTTCACTTTGCTAGCCTTAAAATTTCTTATTTATATTAGTATGAATTATGATGGTTTATTACAGTAAACCATGGTTTTATAACGCATAAAAAACAACACCGCAAAGAAAACTAGAAATATTATACTTAGTAAATACTCATGTCGATATGTATGTACGTACGCAGAAATCTATTTATTTATTTTAAAATATTACTTAAAGAAGATACATTTCAAAGATTACTATAACAATGGTTAATAGCGTTGCCTAAGGCGATGACGACAGCAATTACTTGTGTCTATGCCGTTGCCAATCACTGTCTACTACCGATTGGCTTCAAGAGCTAAGCAGTACAATTCGAAATTTTAAATTGTTGAGTGGCGAACTTGGCAATGACCTTCAAAATGACAGGCTAACGCTTGAACAGCAGGCAGTGAACTAAATGAAATACTGAAAATACGAAAATTCCAATAAAATAAAAAACAAGGAATGAGTGAATCTACACTTTTATTACGCTGGTTTAATAAAGTTTAATAAATAAAAGCTTTCCACTAATTTAAAGAGCTCTCCGGCTCTTTTATTATATTATTTTCGGTAGATTCTTTTATTAGAATTATAGTTAAAGTAATTATAAACTGATTTAATTACATAGTGACATGAATATCCAACTACTACGCACCATACTGAGCTTCATAGAATTGCACTAACAATGAACTGCGTGGTATGAATTACTAAATACTCTAGTTATGTGGGAGGGCAACTTGCTTCTTATATAACAAATTATAGCAATTAATTATATATTGTGTGGTTTACTTTGAAGTATCTATAATAATAGATAAATCCATACACACATTCTTCTATTCTTTTGCTGCACGCAGTTTTAGGCCAAAGCATTCGATACTACTCAATTACAAAGCAAAGTTGCGGCAAGTTGTCATTAACTGCCCCTTGAGCTATATACATATTTTTTATGGTCGGAGCAATGTTTGTCCGTCATACAGTACTTAATAGATTACTACACCATTGTAGGACTATCAGTGTAACATTACTACTGATCAATCATTACCATCAATGCGATCATATCTAACAATTGTTTGCTGCAGGTTGGTGGTTCATATGTAAGCGCTTGTTATTACTTATACAAAGGTTTAAAAGCCCTTTGAAATAAAAGGAGGTCAGCAGGAATGAATAAGAAAATATTTTTTACAGCTGATAGCCTTTGAAGCTAGCGCTGCATGCCTTAGGTTATACATATAGTATTAACTTTGTATAAGCTTTTATAAATAAAAAAAAAAAAAAAAAATATTTTTTATTACCAAAATGTTTTAATTTTTAGAACAAACTATATTAAATGGTTATTTCCACTTGCTAGTCAGATTGCGATTTTATTTTCAAGATAAATGCAGAAACACTGAATGACATCGGCTGAGCTCATCATACTGATCATTTATATCTTTATATAAAAAAATTACGTTTCACATGGTTTGTCCGCGATGGACTCCTAAACTACTGAACCGATTTTAGCAAAATTTAGCACACTCTGTTCAGTTTGAATGAACTTAGAAGATAGGACAGTAAAAACAAATAAAATAAATAAAAAATACAGTGAAGAAAGCTCTATTAAATGGACGCTTTATTAAACGGACATCTCCATTAACCATGCACATTTTCACCTCCTACAATTTGTTGATGTTTATTAAGTACAATCTATTAAGCGGACAACTCTATTAACTGGACAGCAAAGTTGGTAACCGGACATTGAGAAAGCAGCCTCGAATTCATTATTTTCGCAATAAGAATTATTTGTATTTCAAAATTAAATCTCAGGCACAATCCCTGGGACTCTTATACCGACATTCGTAGATAAAATTTTAACTGTTTTGAATTGTTTATTATATGAATAATAGTATAAAATGTATACCACAGTAACGCGTGGTCGGATCCACTAGCATATATATTTATATTTTATAGGATCTCCGATGTTTTCTTCTGGGTGGTTTTAACTTTGCGACAAGCTTCTGTTCAGGGTATAAAAAACTTTGATACTCGGCGTTTTATCTGGAAAAACATTGAATTTCTTTAAACTCTTAGCCGATTGCCAGTAGTTGTCTCGGAGAAGAAGATTTTTCTGATGAAAATTATTTTAAGTTAAAAAACCAAAAAAAAAATATTATTGCCAGCGCCAGTCTACAGCCGAACCTCACACATGCTCATAAGCTCATTGCCTATTAATTATGTAACTTTTACACTTACCTTCAGCTTCAATTATTCCGCTTTGCTATTGAAATACTTGTTACATTCTTATATATCAAATTCCAAACATCTTACATACAGCCACAATCAAATTATAATTACTTTAGCTCATTATTTCAACTCGGTTACATTTATCTTCACTAAGAGGGTAAAATTTTGTACGCGTGCCAAGCCTTTGTAAACTGTTGTTATACTATCAGTTACACTCACTTCATTACCAAGGAAGTATTTGAGATCATTATAAAACGTTTAAATTTGCATTAGCTGCAGCAACTTTGTGTATACATATATGTATATGGTAATAGCTATATATTATATATTAATAGAAAAAATATAGTTTTTTGAATAAATATTTTAGTTGTCTGGGAAATCCCTGAGGCATTGGATTTAATGCTACAAATGACTTTATTTGCTGTCGCGACAATGCTTTGAAATAATGTGATTGTATATTAATATGTTTACTTTTACTTTTTTTACATTTTGAAAGTAATGAAATCGTTTTTTAACGATCTCTTGAACTTTATATATTTTTTCACTATACTTTGACAAGTCGAAAAAACTCACTTCTATCGGTATTTATCTGAAAAGTAGCTATTAACGTGTCAATGATTTTTTATAAAAAATATAAAAAAATATATCAGAATGTTTTGTAAGGAAACTAGTCACTCAAACTACACAAATTTTATAAGTAATAAGAATATTCCGTAAGCAAAAACCATCTATTGGACATAAACGTAGATAAATAATTTAATTCTCTAATTCTTAGATAAGTTTGAAAATGTCAAAGACCATAAGTAAATACAAATAAAATATTTTTCTTCAAAAATAAAATCTGATTTCTTTTGAAAGTCTACAATTAAATTCCGAACAGCTGATTATCGATTTTTCCACATCCGCCTATATGTCAGTATTTTCGCGAACTAGTACCTCAGTTTTTGAGATGCCAATCTGAAACTTTGTAAGCTTTCTTTTTTCTCAAAAAAGCTGCTTATTTATCAAAACCGTTGATATCGAATCACTTTAGCATATAGCTGCCATACAAACTGAACAAACAAAGTGATATCGTTACATATATTGTTATTTTAATTTCTCAAGCAGTTTGGAATATTTCCTAAAAATGCTTGGATGAATTCCAGTTTTTAGTTGCATAAAACAGTTTTTCAAAAATAAAGCATCTGTTTTTTGTTTCTTGAAAATTTTATTAACTTCAAGCATTGCGCTTAAAGTGATAAATTGCAAACAAATTGAAAACTAACCCATAAATAGTCATTAGCTCTTAAGCGTACATAAAATATGCATTAAAGTCAAACAGCATTTAAATATCGCCTTAAATGCACAATTATTTCTAGAGCGCATAACAAAGCATAATGTGCATTCTTCAGCTGTATCGCTCCAATTAAAGTAAAACTCCAAATACAAGCAAAACAAATAAACACTATTACTATTTAATTTATAAACAACCACGCAAAAAATAACAGATGTCAAATGCGGCGCCGCACTAGCATAAGACACAAATGGCTTTTGGCAGAGTCAAATAATTATCAAATCGAGTTCGTGTCTTAAGTCTTTTAATTGACTGCCAAAGTGCGCGTTTTTCACTGCCAAACTCAGGCCGGTTGAAATGCATTAGTTAAAGTGATGATTTTAGACCACTGCCTATGGTTATTTTCAAATTTCAAAAATTTCATAAAAAACACAAAAAATGTCTGAAGGAGTAGCACAAAATTTTGCAGCAATTTTTAGTTTGTCCATAATTGTGCGCATAATGACAGCATTGACCTCAGAGGTGCGAAGAAAAATCGATCATGTCGCGGTCGTCTTAATTTGAAAAATATGCCAAAAATAAATATTAAAATTTAAGCACACGCATATAATTAACATTTTAAATTATAATAACAACATATGCTTTAATTTACATATCTGTTTTCAATTTAGCAATATTGAAAAATATCTATAGGCCTCAGCACAATGCAACAACAAAGTAAACGAAATCATGTGACGTTCTTTAAAACATAAAAAAAAACAAAAACCAAGCTGAACAAAAGTAATTTATCTTAAGTGGTCTCTGTGCGTGCGCTTTTGCACGGCTGCCAATCAAATATACATTTTAATTGCTGAAGTAGCTACTTAGTTGCTTCAATTGGTCGGGCTCCAACAATTAAACACAATTCATATTTGAATGGAATATTCGCCAATTTTATATTTGCAAGTTTTGGTATTCAAATAATTTTTTAATATTTTTTTTATTAATTTTAATTTGCAAAAATTGCTGCTTGTTACGCTCGGTATGGCAATTTCTTCTTTTGTTTCCGCCTTTTTAGGTGACTTCAAGAGGGCGTTTTGTTTATTGTTTAATTGTTTGTTGTGTTTCTTTCTCATGACAAGTATTTTGTGTATTTATTAACAATATCTTCGTGCAATTGAAGTGCAGCTTGTTTTTGCATAATTTTTTTTTCTGTTGAAAAATGCGAAGATAATGATCGATCGTAATTTAAAAATAAAAGATCTGCAACACTTACAAGCCTTTTTCAATATACTCTATTGTATAGGAAGAAAAATTGTTTTACTTTGAGGTCACTTGTTATTGCTGATAAGAAGCTTGATTACTCGAACATAGAAGATATATAATTTTAATTACTTTCAACAATTTAATTAAAATTTAAAGCTTTAAAGCATCTTATAACAAAATATATAAAAAAGTGTGAGAAAAGTCAGATAATTCACTGAATTTTTTCACAAAAATAATTTAATAATCAGAAACGCACTGTAAATATTACCGCTTATATACCTTAAAGTCATAAATGTGCGTTTTTGAGGTAATATATTCCTTCATTGAACCAGAACCAGATATATATCTTAGCAACGAACTCTTGAAAGCTTAAAAACAGAAAAAAGTTTGAGAAAAGTTAGACGATTCTCCGAATTTCTCCATAAAAATATTTTAATAACCAAAAATGTACCGTAATAATAACCGCTTATATACCTTAAAGTCGTATATTTTCGGTTTTGAGGTTATGTGAGTGCTAAAGATACATTGAATCTTGACGAAATTCTTGGAAACTTGAAAACAGAAAGCAGAGCCAGAATAAGATATTTGGGGAGTAGCTGAAAGAGGTTGCTATGAAAACTAGATTAATTCAACCAGCTAGTCTCTACTAAAATAGTGTTACTTTGGGTTGGGTTGGGTAAAAAGTTCGACCCAAAAACTGGTATCATTTGGATAGCTGAGAACGCCGGTTCACTGTTTTACTTAAATACTCCGAAGAATTGGCCGAATGGACTTTTAAAAATCGAAAAAGGGATTTGAGCCTTCACTTATTTGTTGAGACGGTTGATATTATTTCCAGTTATGTCGCAAAGTTCGCTGAAAGTTTGACTGCCGGGATATTTCAACCTCACCTTACTCCATACATATTGACATAGTGGCCGAAAAAATGTTCGGCTTTGCCTCACCAAGCAAGATAAATCTGACTAAATTATTATTGTTTAGTGGATTTCTTCCCACGTTGGCAGAATAACTCCTGACAGGATCATCTAAAGTGAAAGAAATAGGTGTTTTAGTTAAAACCTTAACTTAGAACTTGGACGAAGGAAAAAAACTGAAAATTGGATTTTTGGCGGACATTTTTACAAAAAAATTAAAATTTCGTTATAAATTTTTTTTTAATAGTTGTAATCGCAAAAAAAATTCTTTGTCGAAGTCTTGAAAATTGTGTGTCAAAGACCTGTGTAAAAGCCAGCCCTTTTTCACTTGGTCTTTTCAACGAAATGGAAGTTTTTCTTTTCCTCTGATTCTCACGACGGGTACTGCCTCGAATAATTTCAGAGCTGGAGGGTTTTCGCCCATTCGGACAACATAACCTAGCGGCAGGAATTGCCGCTCTGCCGTCGAAGTGAATTCTCAGTACTGTCCTGTTCTTTTGCTGTTCTCCACGAAGTCTCTGAAGTTGCACAGATCAAACTTTTCATACTGATGAACTTCATCAGAAGCATGTGTTGGTTCAAAGAAGAGGCACGAGAGTGGTGGCACTTTAGTCCCGGTGATGTCACAATGGGTCTCCGAAACGCCTATGTGCTTCGTTAAAAAGCATAGGCATAACTTCCACATCACTCACTTACTTGATGAATCATAACAAATATAATATTCATAATTAATTCTAATATAATAACAATTAAAGCGTTTTAATAACCAAATTAATAATAATTCGCTTCATTCTCAATAAACTCTGCTACAAACAAAAAAAAAAATAACACAAGCTGCGAAACGAGTTTGTACCTTAAGTCTTTTATACAATGAATCACAAGTATTTTAAAAGAAAATTATATTTCTTACACTTCTTACGTGTTATATTATTATCAGCCTTAGCATAGAAAACAAACATGCCTAGAACTACTCATTTAGCACTAAGTTTTTAGGTTTTTTATAAGGTGTTTACCTCACACAACTGTTTGAAGCCTTTTGAAAAAAAAAAAGATTAAATGTTACAACGTCTCACATAATCCTTCTTCTTTTTTGGCGTCTTACATAAGTAGGCGCAATTAATATATATACACGTGTCTCTTCAGTAAAAATCCACTGAATCCGCGTATGTAATTAATTGTTGACATCTCTATAAATGGCAGCACGAAATATATCTTCATCTTCGTACAGTAAAGGCTACAATTAACAATTCAGCGCCCACATGTCACTGACCAAGTTTTGCATACACTATATATATTTATACATATAATTATATAAACAAATATATATGTCTGCCGTAGGAATGCCTTGCGAGCTAACCATTAATCATTTGACCCGCTATAAAGTGCCAAACGGTTGCTAAAGCAAACAAAAGCTACATATGTAATATTTAATTCTAATTGGCGACAGCAGCTTCAGCAAGCGCTGAGGGCATTGTGCCATAGGCATTTGTATAATTTTCATATTGAAGGCATTCAACTGCTTAATTGAAACAGTTAGGGGTAAATAATTTAAATAGTGAGGCAATGTCTCAAACTAACTGTGGAATTTGTCTATTTCTGGTACGTTAAATTGATGTAGATTTATTAATAAGAGGAATTATATTAAAAGATAAATTTTTTTGTAATGAAGTGAAGAGTCGAAGGTGATTCACCATTATATTAATTCTTCGCTGTTATTTGCAATGATTACACTAAGCCTTTAAGCTTGTGCCACTAATTAGTAATTAAGGCCGTTCAACTAAAAAATTAATTATTATTTTTTGGCTGATTGAATATACAAATTATCTAAGTTTAAATTAATATAATTACAAATTCGTTGAAAAATCAAAAATTTATGTCTATTGAAGAGGTATTAATATAAATTATCGAATTTTTATATAATGAGTAATATGTCTTATAATTATATTTATATTAATAGGTCTCCAGTAGACTTAATTTTTGATTTTTTAATAAATTTGTAATTAAATTAATTAGCTATGTTAAACGTAAAGTTAGTAATAAATCAAATTAATCTTAAAGAACACGCTTTATTTACGGTATACATTGTGTGTTTAGAAAAAAACATAATTTTATGAAGAGGTGGTAATCGGCATTGTATATCGTTATTATCTTTTTATTACTTTTTTATGGAAAATTATGGCTTATTATACATTTATTAGAATCGAGGACAATACATCGATAAGGGTGCATGCGGAAACGATTACATAAAGTGTCTTCTAAGGTTTTTGATATAAACTTTGTGTTAAAGATCTTGAGAACGTGTTGCATGCGGAAGCAATTTAAAGCCAAGTTTATACAAATTTCCCGTAGTGTTCATTGATTTCTAATACAATTGGACGACTTTGCATGATTTTGTGCCTTAAATGCCAAATAAAAGTTGTTATTATTATAGTCTTTGGCCGGATAAAAATCCGGGTCCGTTCCGATTACGTAGACCCAACTGTCGTGGGAACGATGGCATATAAAAGTCTCTGTTGACGGTTTTGCATTCATGGACGATATGTCTAACACGTTCCTTTACTAACTTCGGAGTGTCAACTATCTCGATCAATGCAATTTTATGGTCATCGAAAATATATAGATACATGGTTTTTGACATTTTCATACTTAACAGCCTCTTTCGGATATCCTTTAGGTTCACAATTGGGCTGGCATAGGGCTCGAACCACACTTTGATATCAGCAGCAGTTTTTTTTTATCAAAAAAATTTATTTCACGAAATTTTATAACAAAAACACTCAATTTGTTTTAAACAATACAAAAAAGAGTTTCCGTAGAGTCTTCATATATCAATATCCAACTGTTCAAACTTTACCAGAAGTAACACGTCCTTAATTTTGGTGCTCCATTCGCTAGATAGATATTATAGTTTCGACGACTCGTTTCTAAATATACAACTTGTCACCCATTATATTCTTTATTCATACCCAAACATTAACGAAAATGTGGTGAGTCAATTCATAAGAGATGTTGAGATCTTCTGCTGTCCTTTTCAATAACAACAATCTCCCTGAAGCCACACGAGACAGTGATTGAAACTGTTTCTTTGACTTTTTCGATGTTATCGTCATTAACAGAAGCAATTGGATGCAATTTTTCGACGGCCTTCAATAAATGCTTTGTTGAAATATTGTATTCGTGATAAAAAAGATGCCTCAAAATATTTCTGGAACAGTAGCCGTGATTCTATGAGAAACACAAATTTCAAGCAATTTTTTTTGCTTATAAAAAATGGTTGTACCCATCAAGGAGAGAAAATTGTATCGATTCCGTTTAGGCATGTATGTAGTTTAAATGGACTAGTCCGGGTTATATTTGATCAGACGGCATATATCAGTCGCTCAAAAAATGGTTGAGCTTATTTCGATTGTATACGGTAATAAATAAATTTGATTAAAGTATTAAATAGTCCGGGCCAAATCTGATCAGATCGTATATATCAAAGAATCTCTGAAGTAATTTAATTTTATATGATAATAACTAAATTTCATGAAAATATATCCAAATATTAAATGAACTAGTTCGGGTCATTTTTGATCAGATGGTATATATCAGTCGCTCAAAGAATCTCGGAAGTAATTTTGGATTTTATACGATAATAACTAAAATTGATAAAAATACAAACCAATATGGCTAAATGGACTAGTCCGGGTCAAATTTGATCAGATGGTATATATGAAAGAATCTCTGAAGTAATTTGATTTTATATGATAATAACTAAATTTCATGAAAATATATGCAAATATGGCTAAATGAACTAGTCCGGGTCAAATTTGATCAGATGGTATATATCAGTCGCTCAAAGAATCTCTGAAGTAATTTCGATTTTATGTGATAATAACTAAATTTGATTAAATGTTGTGCCAAGAGGTTTGGAATATATTGGGATAATTTTGTAATAAAACCATAAACTCTTTACTGGAGATAATTTAAGCATATTTTTTATATATCGATCTTAAAATATTATAATTTTCAAATTGTGAAAATTTTACTTAATTTTGAGCCGAATTTTCAGCTAGATGTTATTAAGATCCGACTGGATATACCATTATTACTAATAGAATAACATAAAAGTACTTGATTGTTAGTTAAGAGTCTTTATAAAGCCATCCTTCATGTAATTTACAAATCAAATCTTTTTTATTATCATACTTTGGTTCTATAATACAGTATATAGTAATTAATAAGAAAATAAAACCCAAATCAACAGCGACTATGCTCAACCTGTGTTGCTTTACAAGAAGATTTGATTACTGTACTATTTCATTCCCTCCTTCCAACCAATTCGCAAATTAATTCAGGCGTTAAATTAATTGTCAGCGAATATTTATGTTAATTATGAGCAAATTATTGGGTGATTCATTGAGCAATGCATTGTCACACAACCGAAAGCGAAGCGAATTTGGTAAGCGTATTAAATAACAACAAACAAGTTAGCATGCCGTCGCCATTTCTTTGTGTCTTTCTTTCATCAGATGTTTGCTGTTGTTGTGCCCGGCAATTTGGGGAGATAATAAAAACACCTCTTTTCTAAGCAACATCAAGGTGTGGTGGGGAAAAGGGTGCGCGCCATTAATATTAATTCGGTTATGCGTTCGATGTGTGTTGATTAAGGCGATGATGATGAGGCAAACTGTTAGGCGCTGACACACTAACACGCATACAGACAGACATACACACCACCATACATGTATGTGAGTGTTTGTGTGCGATCTTTCGTGTTGATTCATTCGATAATTTACATATCTATTTGGAGAAAAGTTGTTTCGAGCATGTTGCCAGTTTTTGTTTACCTTTCTACCTACTTGCGTATCCCTTGTAGGTCGCTGGAACTGTTGCATGATTAGGTAATAGATTGCATGTTGCGATGTCGTTGCGGATGCGCGCTTGTAATAAATAATGTTTTAATTTTTTTCTTTGATTTTTTGAATATCTTTTTTAAACCCCGATTTGTGTAACGGCTAGTGGAACTAATCAATAAAACGGATTTCGTAGCAAATGAGCGTACACATGTTTTTACATACATACATATGTACATAAATAGTACGTATTAGGTATTTAATACAAATCTCTTTATTGCAGAATAGCCAGCGTGTTGCCGATTCGAGCAGAGTTAGAGCGCGCAGTAGTCCGTGCGTTACAGCAAAAATGCGGACACCGAAAATGTTTGGTAAATCTAGTGAAACTATTATGGCAATATATGTACTGAGAAAATGTTTGTAAATTTTTCTCTGTATGTGTGTTGTAGGTCTGCCATTAGGGTTGCTACTATTGACGCTGGTAAGCGCCACTAGTGCGCAGGGCACATTCGAAGATGCGGAGACCTCTAATGATTACACGAGGTAAATTTGTGAATTGTCTTGCAAACAATATGAAAAACTAGAATAACCTTATATTTATTTTATATAATTTTTTGTTTTTGAATTTTGTCAACTTTTCAGTGCCATCACACACCAACAATTTGATCTACGTCACACAATACCCGGCGAACCTGAAGTCGATTATCCCATTTACAGCGAAGTGCCAAAAACGAGCTTTGAATGTACTGGAAAACACGAGGGTGAGTCTAATAATAAAAATACTGCTTAGAGGAAAAACATTGTTCTTGCAATTTCCAATGCAAGCTTTTGATTCCGATCTCTTAGTTCGGATGTTAAAATGGTCCTATATCAGTGGTCCCAACAAATGAACAACTTCTTGAGGAGAAAAAAACTTGTTCAAAGTTACAAATCGATATCTCAAAGGCTGAGAAACAAATGCACATGGTTAAATAGCCTCAGCTCGTCATTCTGATCATTTTTATTTTATATAAATTGTAAAAGTATCCGGTAATTGTAAATAGAATGCAGAATATTTAATTATTCACCAAAATTTATTTTGTCGCCTTCAAAGTAATCCCCACCCATGTAAGCACTTATGCCAACAATTTTTCTAGTCCTCGAAACGCTTTTCATAAGCACTTTTTGTGATAGCTTTCAGCTCTTTCAGTAAACTCCGTTTTATCTCTTCCATCGACTGAAAACGGTTTCTGTTTAATAAATTCACACGGAGCAGAAATCTGGTTAATACGGTGGTTGATCGTTGATATTCATTCTCTCAAAATATCCCCCAAAATCTTTCGAACAGACTCGCGAGAGATAGGGATTATCGTGTCCCATACAGAGAGCTTTCCTTATATTAGATTCAACATTTCATATATTTAATTCCAAGATGAGCTACGACTTAAGTAGGATCTACGACCAGTTGAATGACCCATAGTCATAAAATTCTCTTCGATAACTTCTTGTGGCTACGTATATTTTTTGGAAATCAGTCTCTTGGAAGAAACTAAATATATATGAAGAGCCACTGTTTAAAAAATTTAATTTTTGTTACTCAACTGTTACCTATCCTTATTAAATATGAAGCTGTGAAGAATTCTTTTATATATTATATTTTCTGGAATCTTTACAAGAGATATTATAAATATGTTCACCGATGTTCAGTCTAATAAACTTTAATCAAACTATTCCAATAACGTAATTCAATTAATATAACTTCGAACACTACTACAGGTTATTACGCAGACATGGAGACGCGCTGTCAGGCCTTCCGCATATGTGCACACACTGCGCGCGGCACCCAAGGCTTCGGTTTCCTCTGTCCCAATGGCACACTATTCAGTCAGAAGAATTTCGTTTGTGATTGGTATCGCAATGTGAACTGCGCCGAATCGGAACAATACTACAGCAAAAACAGTGCGAATCGCATAGGCAGCAGCTCGGATATGATGGAAAGGGTACGTCAAATGATGGAATATCCAATGAAGACGATATCAGCCGCATTGCAAAGTAAACAAGCATCGCATCATACACTCAAAAAGCAATTGGAACTCTCTGAGAGCGGCGTGGCTGCTAGTGAGAGCGCCGATGTGGAGCCCCAATCCAGTCGCGACAGCAGTCAACGCGCATATTTGAACCGCAAGTCGGCCGTAACGCGTGCCCAAGTCGAATCTGTATCGAAGACTCACGTCGCTACCCAGCAAACACAGGTCGAGGACACAGTCACACAGCAGCGCAAAAGATTACAGCAACAGAGACAACAACAGCGTACCGAAACGAGGACACAAAGTAGTAATACACAGCAAACAACAACGAAAACCAACGACGAAGATGTATATGTGAATAGCTTGGGTGAATTATCCTCCGACCCGGGTGTTAGTTTCGAGCACGACAGCGCACGCATTATAGCCGAATCGCCCAGCCGTACTTACAACTACGCAAAGAAAAGCAATTTTGCCGAAAAGGTGAATGTCGGCTTGAATAGCCTCACTGAAACGACTGCGCCTGAAGTGTTTGCACCCGATTATGTCAAGCATTTGCGCACAGCCGATGAAGATGCAATTTTGGCAGCAAACATAAATAATTTGCTTGAAGTAGTCTCTGAAGATTTGGATACGAGTGTATCCGGTTATCAAGTGCCAGCGCCGCAAAAGAATAAGACTTCGTTCAGGTTCCTAAGTCGTGGTTTCTCATCGCAAAGTGATCGTTCCAAGCGCCCACCCTATGAGTATACCAAGCCCAAGCAGACGGCAAGTACGATACGATTTACGGTGAGTGAAATTTTGAATGGCTAATAACATACTGCAAGCATATATATATTTTTTACAAAATTTAAGTCAACAAAGTAAGTGTTCTGGAATGAAAAAAGATCTGATCAAATTTGACCCGGACTGCGAAAAAAATTACTTTTATGTATTTTAATATAAACCTTCATTATCGTAATTTGCGCCAAAAAATTTTCTATTCACTTGTTATCCGAACCGGCAGGGATGACTTTCAGGGCCTTCAGTGAACTTTTGGGTTTTTCGGTTACGGTTCATATTTCGAGTGCCAATTGCTAGATTGTTGGACAGTTTCGACGTCGTATTCATAAACCCACATCACGTCACCAGTAGTAATGTGTTTTATGAAATCAGGATCCTCAGCTACATTGTCGAATAACTCTTTTGCGACCTCTACACGAATTAAGTTTTGCAAATATAATGAATCTGAGCTTTTGATAAGACACAATGACACGCCTCATACTTAAATCTTTAACCAAAATGGTTGATTTGATCCAGAAGAAATGCTGATATCCTGTGGTATTTCTTTGATGCCAACACGACGATTTACAAGCATTGTCTTCTTAACCCCTTCAATGTGCTCGTGATAAAGTAGACTGTCCAAAATTGTTCAAATTTTTTTTCCATAATGCTACCATACCCACACTAACTTCTAACTTCGAACTTAAAAAAAGGTTTTACCAAGCTAGGAAAATTTTTTATCGATACTCAGGCAAAAGAACCCAGTCCGGGTCAAATTTGATCACTACGCAGCTACTCAACCGAGACAATTTTCTGGATTCAACGAATTCTGGGAAATTTGTTTTTAGCGATACTCGGTTAAAAGAGCCCTGTCCGGGTCAAATTTGATCACTACGCAACTACTCAAGCGAGACAATTTTCTGGATTCAACGAATTCTATGAAATTTGTTTTCATC
The DNA here is from genome assembly GCA_037783105.1 of Bactrocera zonata. Lineage (NCBI taxonomy): Eukaryota > Metazoa > Arthropoda > Insecta > Diptera > Tephritidae > Bactrocera > Bactrocera zonata. The sequence continues at coordinate 56,589 of JBAWJQ010001030.1, forward strand.
GATATTCAGTTAAAATGACTCAGTACGGGTCCAATCTGATCACTACGCAACTACCTAAGCGAGACTAATTTTTCGAATTCAGCGAATTCTAAGATTTTTTTTATCGATACTCAATTAAAATGGACCAGTACGGGTCAAATCTGATCACTACGCAACTACCTAAGCGAGACTAATTTTTCGAATTCAGCAAATTCTAAGAATATTTTTTATCGATACTCAACTAAAATGGACCAATCCGGGTCAAATTTGATCACCACGCAATTACTCAAACGAGACTGACTATTAACTTTATTTTAGTTGAGTTTTCTTTTGTGACTCGCGAACAATAAACCAGGTCATACAAAAACTATTATCATATTTTTAAATATTCTTCCAAAATCTCACTATATTTCACCTCTATATCTATGTATACACATTTATCCAGATTCTTTTTTCTATACACTGTGTCATATATTTCCATCTTTCTCTCTCTTTCTATCTTCTACACTATCAATTAACATATTCGCACTTTGCTTTGCATCATCATCATCACTCTACACATGCCACAATTACACTATGTCGTTGGGTGCAACCCAATTATACACAAAACACACTTAACGGAATTATGAATTGTGGGATTTGAAGCCTAACGAGCTGCCCATTGACGACACTTACAAAGATACCAAGGAATCTAACAAACAAAAGCCAAATACGCACGGAGATAACGGTGCTACTTTCGATAGCTCCGAGGAAACCATGAAATTTATTATCATGACGACCACGCCCACACCGATCCAGCCAGCCGAAATAGTTAAGGACACTGCTGCGGAGGTCGCTGCGAAATTGGTGGCTGATACAATTGAAACTGGCGCGGGATTCAGAGGCGTGCAAGAGTATGAAACGAAGGAAGGTCCCGTAGCCATCACCACAACTGAAGTGTCTACAAATGAAAATTCCGACCGCTATTATTTGAATAACGTAGGCACCATGCCACAAAATTTGGATTACAATTTCCTCAGTCCTCCGACGCCAGAGTCCGAAGTTGACACTGAGACTTCAACAGCTAACGAACCGACGCTGTACGAGTTTAACGATTTCGATGGTGGCAGCAGTCCAGCACAGGAAATTACTGATGTGAATGCGACGGAAACACTCAGCGACTTGACACAAACCGAAACAACCACAGTGAGCTCAACACCCACCCTATCGCAAGATACTAGCGGCCCGGCAGATGTGTATGCAAATATTGTGGAGAAATTGCTTTTCCCAGCGCAGGAAGAAGCAACAACAGCCAGCAGCACAATAACAACGCCAGCTAAAGCGCAAGCGGAGACCTCAACTTATGCGCCGATAGTGGATGAAGAGCAACTCGATGCAGAGCATCAAGCGACGAAACTATTGTTAGCTGGTGTCAAATTGACAAAACACAGCAATAACGAAATCGATGAGAGCGCACAGAAAGCGAGCGGCTCCTATAGCGCTATATTGGATCCCACTTATGGCGAAGGTGGCGCGCTCTTCATTCATGTAGACGACGACGACAACGTAGCAGACAGCACTACCACGACTACTACAACGACAACGACAACCACCGCGCAACCGGAAACGAGCACAAGTGTAATAGCAAGTCTGAGCGAAGGCGGTAGCTTTCAGGAGCGCATACGGAATTATCGGCGCTTCGCTTCACAGCAACGCGGCAACGGCAAACCATCAATCAATGTGAAGCGCAATCAGCTGCCAGTCAACGGCAAGCTAACAACCACAACAACTAAAGCGCCCAGCAGCAGTAGCACCACAACAACACGCAGTTATTTGAAGCGCGTCGCCGCAAGCCGTTTGCGTTTGTCGCGCCTGTCAGCGGCCAATAATCGCCTAACCACTGCAATACCAAGCACCACAACCGATGCGGCCACTGTTGAATATACCAATACCAACAACGATAGTGTTCAGTCATCGCAAACGAGCAGGAAAATCGCGGTACGCAATATAGACAAGGAATTGGGCAGCATTGGCGGCGGCAAGCGTTATGATGCGCGCGGAAATTCCTTTGACAAGGACAGCGCTAGCAAGCGCGGCACCACCAGCAGTCCAGCGGTGGTAGACGAGAGCAGCACCAGCAGCACATCGCCAAGTTGGGAGAGTGTACGCAATAATTTGCGTCGCTTTCAAGTGAGCCACAAGCCAACCACCGTTTCAACCACCGCTTCAACCACAACTGTTAGTCCGCGCCGCGCGGCACTGAGGGCGACGCGCAACCACGCGGTGCGCACGCGTAACCGTTTCTCCAATTTCAAAACGCAAACTAGCGCTGCGACAACGACGACTGCTGCCTCAACAATAACAACAACTACGACCACCACGACTGCCGCACCAACAACAGCGCAGCCAACGCCAGTTGCGCCCACCGCTTACTCACTCAGTCCTACACCAAATCTCGATCACATACTAAAATCCATCACATCTTCTGTTTCCTATTCAACTTCCACTTCAGCTAAAGATCAAGCACCCTTGCGCATTGCTGAACCACAACCAAGCACTTTTGGCGTGGCGGCGAATATTGATGCACCGCAAACTTACCAAATATACGACTTGACTTCCCCTTCTGCCTCTACTTTTGCTTCAACACCTCCATCTGCTTACGAATTTCCCACCATTCCAAGCACTCCTTCATCTCCCATAACTATCGACACACATACCGATGACTCGGCAACATTTCTCGATTTCGATAAGTTAACACGCGCCATTGTTGATGATTCCGTCTTACAGAATTTCCGCACTCAACAGCAGTCTAGCCGACCGCCCACTGTCTATCAGACAGCGCCAGTCAGCGTCGCGCGCTCGCTGTCAACGAACAGTAATGCTCGTGCTGTGGGCAACTCTGTGCCACAGAGCTATAATAAGCTGACGCCGCAAGGTGAGTTCGCTTAGCGTGTGTCTGCGCGCTCTTAAGCAACAGTTTTTGTATATCGCCAATGCACATATATATACATACGCACACACGCTCTAATGCACACATCTACATACACACATATAACACACAATAGCGCTAACTGATATGTGACAAGATTGAAACAAACGCCTTCCAACTCACTTCCTCTTTGCAGCTCCTGTTCAGCTAACGCCTCCACAGCGCCCACCACAATTGCCACAGATTGTCCAACAGCACACACCCCCTACCTCTCCTGCACCGCGCATCATTATTGCGCGCGCAGAAGGTCAACGCATAGCACCGAACTCAGTGTCATCGATTATATCGGCGCTGGCGACGCAGCCGCCACCCAAGACCACGCCGCTTGCGCCGTATGTGCCGCTGGACGACTTTCTTACGAAGAAGTTCGGTCAAACCGCGCCGGGCGATACGAACACGAGTGCTGCAACGAAGCAGGCAATAAGCTTTAATAATCTGCAACAACAACAATACAAGTCAGCACAAAGTCCGCAACAAAATTACTATCAAAAAGCGCCCGCTACAACAACAACACAACAAATTCAACCACTCTACAATCGCGCCGCCACGCAGGATATACAATCACAAAAGCAAAAGCAACAACAGCAGCAATTCAATCAGCAATTCGAGCAACAGCAACAACAACAATTATTACAACAACAGCAGCAACTACAACAACTGAAATTTCAGCAGCAACAACAACAGCAATTTCAGCAGCAGCAGCAGAAAATACAACAACAACAGTTGCAGCAACAACAACTAAAACAACAGCAACAATTTGCGCAACAACAACTTAATGAGCAGCAATATTTCCAGAAATTCGCTAAGCCAGCAATTACACAACAACAACAACCAGTGTGGCAACAAAAGCAGCAACAGCAAATTTTTTCGCAACAATCAGCGCCGCAACTGAAGCAAAATCAGCAATACACGCAACAAAAACAAACATATTTGCAACCAACGCAAAAGCAAACCCAACAACAACAAACTATTCGACTATCGTCAACACAACAACCACAAAGGCAACAACAACCTACTCAGCAGACCACACCTAACTTCTTCACTAACTTCCAGCAACAACTACCACAACAACAACAGTTTACACAATTTCCGCCCTTCACCAGTTCAGTTGGCGCCACTCAATCACAACAGCTGTCATTTGACGAGCTCAGCAATAGCATCGTGCCACCCGAACATGACAAACATCTGAACATACAATTGCCCGCGCTCACCGCCGGTCTTATACCGGCGCCCACAGCAACAACATTCACTGCACAACGTCGCATGGACGTCGTCGACGCTGCTGAAAGTGAAAACTCGAGTATTTTCCACGAGCCGGGCAGCAGCCGCAGCGCCTATAACGGCGTGAGTTCGTATGATGTGCCGCTGAGCAGCGTCGGTCGCCTGCCGAATGACATAACGCATTTGCTGAGACGACTGCGCAAGGTCAAATAAAATTGCCCATCTACCTCCACCAGCCGCCGCTGTTGCCATAGCAGGAATTAGTAGCTAGAAAAATAAAGTGATGCAGCCTATGCTCGGTATATGTGTGTAGTAGTAAGTTAGATTTACTCAGTTAAGTATCGATTTGTGCCTCACAACTACTTTACTTCTAACCAATTTCCTATAATTTTCGTTAACTTCATCTTGTTTACTTTCATCTAAATTATTAATTTTCTATATTTTTATATTATTGACTATCATTTTTTTAGTTCAATTGAAAGTAGGTGCAAAAACCCATTACTGCCATTACATTTAAGTTACTCTGTTATTTTATAAGTGCATTCGACTTCTTGCGATAGATCCGATCGAATGATTATAGTTCTATTATTTATTTTTATTGAAATAAACGAATTAGTAAAACTTAAAAAGAGAAATGCTTACCGATTATTTGGAGAATATAGCAGGAATCTAGAGTAAGTACATATTTTACGTTGCATGCACAAAAGACTTAAGCAACGAACTTGATTGTGCCGTTGTGGGGAATTGCAGATAGTTGTGGCGAAAAGCCATATCAGTAAAATCCTACTTTGAGACACTTTTTAGGGGGGACCTTGAACCATGAAATTTTCAGCATCTGATCCATTTTTATAGCATACTCGTATATACCCTTCACGAGATCCTTGTTAATCATTTTATTTTCTATAAGCGGTCGGTCTCATTTGATATCTCAACGTACTTCTACGAAAAAATGTTTCTCATGGAATGCATAATCAATTAGAATTAAGACTTAAAGACCCTGTTTTCTATGAGCGTTAGTTAGGACATCACAAATGGTAAGAGAGAAGAAAAATAAAGAAACAGATATAAAAGAGAGAGATAGAAAGATTATTTAAGAGATATGTTGAAGAACTGAAAGCGAAGTTTATAAAGATAGAGAGGAGGGTATAAAAAGAGAGAAAAAAAGAGAAGGGAGAGAGATAGGGAAAAAGAAAAAAAGATTATTTGAGAAGGAAGGAGACAGAAAGACGTTAAGCGGTTTAAATAAAGAGAGAGTGAGAAACAGGAAATAGAGAGAGAGGGAATTAGGAAAAAAAAGAGAAGGAAATAGAAAGAGTGAAATAAATAAATGAAAAAAAAACCTAAAAATATTAAAGGAAGGAATGAGAGAATAATGAATGAGAGGAAAGAGAAAGAGAGAGGAGAGACCGAAAGAGTGAGAGAGATGAAAGGAAGATGGATAGAGAGTGCGAAAGGGAGACGGAGACGAGAAAGAGAAATATAGACAGCGAGAGAAAGAGGAAAAAAAGTGAAATACATATAAAAAGAGAGTGGAGGGAAAGGAGGACAATAGAGAGCGAGTGGGGGAGCAAAGGAGACGGAAATATAGACAGTGAGATAAAGAGAAGAAAAAAGTGAAATATGTAAAGAGAGTGAGAGGAAAGGAGGAAAAGAGAGAGCGAGAGAGGGAGACGGAGACGGAAAGAGTGAAAAAGGGAGAGAGAAAGAAAAGAAAAAAGAAAAGGTGAAAGAGAGACTGAAAGAGAAGAGAAATGAAAGCGTGAAATAAAAAGGTGGACAGAAAGAGGAGAAAAATGAAAGACTGAGATAGCGAGAGAGAGAGAGCTGGAGAAAAAAAAACAAGAGTGAAATAGAGAGACAGGGAAAGAGACAGAATGAAATAATATCGAGAGAGAAAGAGATAGACAAGTGTGTATAAAGAGAAAAAGAGACCGTTTTCCTTTTTTGGATTGAGATCATGAACGATAAAAGTGACGTGTAAAAAATAGTCGTGAAAACTTGACATTTCGTTTTGCTTATGTTCTCACATTGCCCTATTTAAAGCCTCCCTCCCCCCAACGTCGCCAAAAAATTAAACAAAATTTTCTGCATTTTTTTGTTTTCAATTAAAAGAAACAATACGCATATAGTTTATTTATTTCACAATTATATTGTTTTTGTCATTTACTTATATCATTTCGTTTATCAATTTTATTTTCACCACCTGAAACATTAGCACACCTTCTTCTTCACCGTGTCACTTGTGACTACATATTTAACTTACATATTTCGTTAGTATGCACTTCTGTGTAAGTGTATGTGTGTGTGATAAGACTTATCGATGTGTATGCGTGACTGTTTTGTGTGTATATATATGTGTGTGTGTGTGCATTAAATTTAATATTAATTAGTATTAATTAAAAATTACAGTTAATCACTTAGTCAAAAATAGTGCTGACATTGCAAACAGCACTTTTTAATTGGTATGTTTGTTGTGTTGTATTAGATTGTATTGGATTAGATAGTAAATACAATGCGAAAATTACAAATTACAGTACAATAATTACATTAAATTAATTAAATACATAAATACTAGAGTTTGCGGTATATTTGTGTTTGATGCACGCCTATTTTATTTCATCATTTTTTTTTTTTTAATTTTTATATTTTCTGTTTTTTTTACGACTTTCACTATGCATTTTAAGTTAGTTGGGCTTTATGTATGTCTGTATGTCGATGTGTGTACACAGGCTTAAAATTAGTTTTAATTTTAAGAGATTTATTTATATATGTTTGTGTATATATTTTAATTAATTTATTGTTGTATGCATTTATGCATGATTTTCCAACAGTGTTGCCATACTACTTTATTTAAGACTTTCTCTGTTATATATATGTATGTATGTATATGGTTTAATTATACAAGTTATTTGCGTTATTATTTTTACTTCTTTTTTTAACTGTTTTTGTTGTAATCTAAGCATAATTTATAGCAAACTACAACTAAATTTGTTTAAAACTAAAACCAAAGCATTTTTACTCGTCATACTTATGAATAAATTAATTCCAACTTTGCATAAATTTAATTAAAACCACACATGTGGCAACGCCATGTTGTCTAACTGTATTCTAATTTAGTTTTCGTTTTTATATATGTATTTATACTTGTTGCTAATTTATTTTGATAATCATTTTATATTACATATGACTTGTTAATGTTGTCATTTGGTAGCGTCCTTTGTGTACAAAAAACAAAAACAATAATAATTAAGTAAATTACGCTTCTCAGCATAGTTTATTGAAATGATAGAGATTTTTTCTATTTACTTTGCACCTATACATACATACATATGTATGTATGTTTGCAGTTTATGTTAAATTTTATTTTTTGCCTCTAAAGAGTTTCGATTTTTCTCTGCGGTCATGGATGAGTCTATAAATTTCGATAATAGTTGCATTTTTTTTACATTTCAGAGAGAATCTGTAGTATAATTTTTTTTTCTTTTTTTTGGAGTTAAGTTACAAAAATTGATAAAGTATAAATATAGTACTGCTTAAGAGCATACATGTCTCATGTGATTGTGCATTTCCTCTTTTCATACAAAAATTTATTGATTTATTTTTATTTATGTGATTATTTTGGCTATTTTTTTGGGGAAATATAAAAACAATATGTATAGAAAACTGTTGTTTGCTGAGTCTCCAAATATAATTTATACAATTTTATATTACAATAATAAATATTTATATTTTGCACATGCTTTTAAATAGTAAATTTAGATTGAAATAAAAAATACACAATTATTGATTCAACAACGCACTATTCAAGTTATTTACATCGTTAGCCAGCTCTACCGTTGCGAATTTCAAATCTAACTGTATTTAAAAATCACTGAGAGACTTCGAACCAAATATAATATCATTTATGTAATAATTATTATTTTATTATTTGAGAGATTTTGCTTAATTATTATAATCTATAACAGAAACAAATACAAAAAAAACTAAAATAAATGTAAAAAAAAAAATAAAAATATATAAAAAAAAAATAAAAAATGCTTTAAAAAATATTTGTAAAAAAAATTTAAAAAATATAAAAATATTAAATACATAAAAAATAAGACTTAAAAAATATTTTACATAAAAATTAAAAGAAAAAAATTAATTAATTGAATATGTAATAAAAATTATAAAAATTAAATTTAAAAAATATTGTAAATATATACATATTAATATTAAAAAAAACAAATGTACATAAATAATAAAAAAATATATACATACATATAATATCATGACGGTTGCAAACAATGCATTAAAAAATAATTGAATTTGAATTAGATTTTTTATAATCCACAAATTGGACTAAAAAAATAAAAACGAGGAATTTAGTCACAAACATAATTAAGAGTTAAAAAAATAATAAAAAAAAAAACAATTTTTAATCTTTAATCCAAGACGTTTGGATTATAATTAGATTTTTAAATTAAAACATAAAAATTTCGATTTTCAATTAAAATTAAAGTTTTATTTTTAGTCCAAAATTTGTTCATCAAAAACTAGCAATCCTATACAAAAAATGCTATATTATAAAAAGAAATATAAAAAATTATAGTAATACAAAAAAATATAAAACTATAAAAAAATACATATGTACATATGTATGTATATAAAAAGATTAAAAATATAATATAAAATAAATAAAAAATTAAAAAACAATATTTATATAAATGCAAAGTAAACAAAAAAAAAAAAAATAAACAAAAAAAAAAATAAACAAAAAAAAAAAAAATAAACAAAAAAAAAAAAATAAACACAAAAAAAAAATAAACAAAAAAAAAAAAAATAAACAAAAAAAAAACAAAAAAAAAATTAAAACAAATAAAAACATAATAATAGAAAAATTTAAAAAAATCAATAATATAAATATGTATCAAAAGAAAAATATATATAATAAAACAAATAAAAATATTAAAAAAAGTAGAAAAAATATTAAAACAATAAATCGTATTTAATATAATAAAAATTTGATATACGATAAAAAAATAATAATATGAAAATAAAAACGATATGAAATAAAAAAAAAATGGAAGTACATTAAAAAATTTAGAATAAATAAAATATAAAACATTAATATATGTACATAAAAAATTAGAAAAAAATAATAAATAAAAAGAATGAAACAATAAAAAATGGTCAAAAAAAAAAAAAAAATATTAAAATAAAACCACAATAAAAAATTAAAAATTAACAGTAATTAGAAAAGTTTAATATTATACAAATAATTAATAAATAATAAATATAAAAATAAAATTTCAACACAAAAAAAAAAATTTAAATAAAATAAAAAGTATTAATATAAAAAAAAAAAAAACAAATTAAAGAAACTAAAAATATTCAAAAAATTTTAAAATATTAAATAAATAATTAGAAAAATCAAAAAACATTACAAGATTAAATCATATTTGAAATTGCCAAAAATAAACACATTAAAAATAAAATTAAAGTATAAAATATATAACAAAAGTGAAACATATTCAAACGTATAAAATATAACATATATACATATATGTTTGCATATATGTATAAAAAAAAATTCAATAAAACCAAAATTTAAATATAATACAATAAACTTAAAAATATTTATTCATTAATAATTAAAGAAAAAACGGCAATTATATTAAGATAGTTGCAAATTATTATTTTATTTATTATTATGCTTACTATTATTCTCACTATCAATATATGAAGAGGCTTGATCAAAACCCTTCTGGAACCGTTACATTATTTTTTGTTTCAAAACAATATGACTCGCGCGGCTTTTGCTGCAAAAAATACACACAAAAGAGGAAGAACAAAACATAAAGTAACTGCAGCCTGATCGGAATATGAAATTTGGTATATTTAAATAATTTACATGCATTCATATCATAGCGCAATAACACCCTTAACTTTAAATAATAGATTTCTCTGCTGCTTGCGCATTATATATGCCAGCGCCTTATATGTATATTTTATACGCCCACGATTTGAAGCAATAAAAATTACTTTCGCCACTAATAAGCTTATGTGGTTTAATGCCAATTAAGAATATTTATATACAAATATCTTACGATTATGCTATAATATATGTATGTATGTATGTAAATGTATGTATGTGCTATATATAGAGCATAATTTATGCAAAAACTAAGAACTAAAGTACAATTTAAGTAAAACAAATATTGTTTGCAATAAGAAAATCGAACGAACTTTTGTTATTTTTGTAATTTTTGTAATTTTTTCTGCAAATCAACTACTTGCTAGACAAACGGATGCACAAACAATAATTTGCATATAGAAAAAAATGTTTAGCGCTAAAACTTCTTTCTCTTGATGGTCTTGTGTATATTCTGTGTGTAACGGTAGCTTAAAGTTAATTGTAAAATTGAAGTTTCTAATATAGTACACTACTATTATTACAGCTTAAAATGGTTTACGCTTAAAACTAACGAATGTTTAGCGAAACGCAAATAAGCAAAGCAACGGCCTGCATCCGTAGCTTCACGAACACTTCACGTCGCACACACATAACACGACGCTTACGCGCACTTATGTTTTGTTGTTGTTGCCTTATTTCGATTTGCGCTGTGCAGTTGACTTCGCTAAGCAACGTTGACGACGCGCACTTTGTTGCGCACGCGATCGAGGACGGTGACACTCGGCTGCTTGCGATTCTCAGGAATTTTCCAAAATTGCCGGTTGTTGTTGCTGCAGTGCTGCTAGCGCTGATAGGGTTGTCGGTGCAACAGCCGGTTGTACGGCATGCTGTTGACAGTGTACGTTCATTGTTGATTCGTTCAAATTCCAGCCGGCTGCGCGTGCGCATGGCACGTGTGCGGCTGCCTTGCAGTCGCGCTGCAGACAACACACAATCGCACCAGGCTTGCTACACAGTACACAGTGGTAGGTGGTGCTGGTCCAGACCGCTGCATCGAGTCCCATAACACGCACACCCACCAAGTATACGCCCGGCGCCCAGACAATGCAGTCTTCATGTACCCACACTTCATAGCTCTTCTCCGAGACTTTAGACATGCCGAGAAAGTTCTGTTGGAGTGTCTCATCTGCGCTGCAGTCAAGCGGATCGATAGTCACTGTAGCGTCAGTATTCAAGTTACTGTGGGCGCTTGTGTCTTGAGTGTTCTTTTTCTTTTTACCCTGCAAAAGGGAGTCGCTACTAAAGAAGTCTTGCTGGCGCAAAGTGATTGGTATACTTACCGCACCGCTGGTGCGTGTAGCAGTAGTTGTCGCAGCCGTGGGCGCTGTGCAGTTTTTAGCCGGCACTACGGGCAGATTGCGCGGATTCGTCTGTACCATATCCAGACGCCGTCGTTTGCTCACGAAAATCGCATCAATATCGATGGCGTCGGGCGCTTTTACGGCCGTCTTATATTCCTCGCAATCGATTGTGACCAGGTAGGGTCCGAAGAGGTCACCCAATCCCATGCGATGCGGCCCACGCTTACAGAATACACATATCCACGTTGAGTCGGTGGTATCCGCATCGTATTTATTGCTCAGCGTTGACGAGTGCAGGCCGCGTAGGTTTTTCCGATCGTGTGCGTAGCCTGCAGCACCCGATGGTTTCTTTACCTGTCGCGCGGCCGCGTTCTTCTCATTGACATCTTCGGCATTCAAGGGCGCATTCACCACATTTATGCTGCCGTCCCGCTTGACCAAAATGAATGGAGATTTATTTTTATTTTGTTCCGCTGCGGCGGATGGTGCAGCTGGCGCATCATCATCCGATGAATGTTGTTGCTGTTTACGCCGTTGTTGCTGTTGCTGTTTAGCTGTCAATTTCTTTTTGGCGCCATTCTTGCCAGTATCCGCGGCGCGACTCGGTCGTTTGCGCGTGTCTTGCGTTTTGCGGCCCTTAGCGGCTTTAGACGTCGTCTTGGCGTTTGGCGTGCTGCTGCTGCCGACAGCCTGTGTCGTCGCTTCTTTGGCTGTCTTTGCCGCCAATGCTGCCGCTGCAGCAGCTGATGTGCTCGGCTGATCGTCATCTTCATCCAAACATATGACGACGTCCTTCTTTTGTTCGCTGCTGTTTTGCGAACTATTGTTGTTTCGTTTGGCGCTGGTTGTGCGTTTGCCGCGCTGTGGACGTGGTTCCGCAAAGTCAGCATTATCGTCGTCCAGCAGTATGCGTATATTCGCAGGATCCATGGCGACGGAGAGGCGGCGTCGTGGCGGTCCGCTTCTTCGGCCCGCTGCAGCAGTTGACGCAGCCGCAAGACCATTCGTTTTCCCGCCTTCTTTATTGTCTGTAGCTTGTGCACCTTCTGCAGCGGCAGTTTGTAGGTCTGCTGTGGTAGTTTTACGTATAGGACTAGGTAGTGTCGACTTTTTGGCGGCCTTAGTTGGAGGTGGACCTTCCGTGCGCACGTGCAGTGGCGTGCTCACATCTTTCGGCGTAACGTTCATAGACGTGTTCGTCTCCTGTGGTGCATCTGCTGAAGGCTCGACTGCGCTGAGGTTGGCGTTAGATAACTCTAAAGCTAAACTCAAATCGCGCACTACTTCAGTGGTATTGGCGGGCGGCTGTGAAGCAAGATCATCGGTCTCCGGTATGATGGGCTCATCTTCGATGCCAGCAAACATCTCCTCCAACTTATTTTCAACCTGCGGACGGTTTTAAAGGAGACATATAGTAAAATATTTTTGGTTTTGAATATTCAATAGGCTTACCTCTTCGAATGCCGCTGTCACTGTGTCGCTTTTATGGGCATTTAAATTTAGTGGCTCGGCATCGCCAGTCTGGGTCGGCGTTTGTCGCTCGTCTGAAGTCTGTCGTTTGTGTTTATTGTCCTCTTCCAAAGCTGCCGTTGTTGTTGCTATAACGGGACATTGACTCCCCGATGTTTTGCTTTCCGCATGTGTGGTCGTTGCTGTGGTCTTGCTGCCAATGCTGCTGTGGCTGGAATTGCTGCAGCTGGAAGTGCTGGACGAGCTACTGCTGCTGTGACTATTACTTTGCGGACTTAGTGGTCGTGGCTGCCTCATGCGCGCATCAGCTTGCGACTCCATACGATTGCCAGCCGCAACTTCGCCTTCGTTGGTTTGCGCTGCAGATTTGTCGCCGTTAGCCTCCTCCAGCTGCTGTAATTCCGATTGCATCAGTTCTTTGCGCAACTCATCGACCGCAACGGCATTATCGTTCATGGGCATACATCTATTGGTGGCGCTGGCATTTCCAATGGCGCTATATGAATTGCTTGAGCCATTCGAATTTGAATTGTATTCGGTGGCATTGCGCAGTTTCAGCGCTTGACGTTGCTTCTTGGTTTTCGGGCTGCCGCTGCTGAGCGCGCCGCTGTCGCATTCACCGACACTCTTTATGCTTGAATTACTGTTCGCATCCACGTGCGTTGTGCTATCATTTGCGGTGCTGGCGATCATGGCGCTGATTTTGTCAATAGTCTCCACTTCGGAGTCGGCAAATGTCTCGGCCGTTGTGCCCAATGGAGTTGAAGCCGTCCCTATTGTTGGCGGTATGCGTCCATTCTCAATTGTTTGGCTGGTCGGTGATGATGGTGTGGAGGCGATTGCGATTTTTTCGGGCTGTGTGTGTGGTGTACCTAAGTTTGCCGTTGCAGTGGGAGGTGATTTGTTGAAATTGCTTGCAGGAGATTTGCTAGAAAGTGCAAAAAATGTATTGCAAGTGAATCCGCATTTAAAAAAATCAAAAACTATATACTCACATGTCAGCTTTGCGTGGTGAACGTCGCACTTGTTCCGTTGGTGACGACTTTGGACTTCGTGGAATGTTGTTCCTTGACAATTGCTGGTACTGCGGCTGTGGTGAGTTGCCTTGTGTTGGCATTAAAACACTACCGAAATCTACAGCCTCAGCACCGGATGATTTGGTGTCACCACCGCGTTTATGCAGACGTTGTCGAAAACCTGCGCCTCCACCGCCACTACTATTGCTATTAGAGTCCAATGACTCGCAGTGCGAAGAAATCGCTTCCGGCGAAGGCGACTCAGCGCTGTCGGGTATGCAAGCCGCTTTGGGCGCACTGCTCCCGCTGGTGGAATACGTATTATTCGTGCCACTGTTGACTGCTGTGGGTGAGAGATCTGCTATAACGGTATTATCAGCAGGTGGCGAGGATTTTTTCAACTCTGCTGAGTGCACGTTGTATGCGGGCGCATTCGAAGCATTGGCTGCAGCAGCAGGCGCCATATCATCGAGATGCGTGTAATTTGTGGAATTGGTGTGTTGTATGTGGGTGTTCAGTGAACGATGCATTGGTGGTGATTGGTTTTGTTGTTGCTGCTGCTGCGGCTGTGCGGTAAGAGATTGTTGTTGCTGTTGTTGTTGGTGCATGCGTGGCGATACTTGATGCTGGTGTTGCTGTTGATTTTGATGCATTTGCGGGTGTAGGTGTTGTTGTTGCGTTGGAATATGATGTTGCTGATTTTGTTGCGACAACTGTGTGGCTTGTTGCTGATGTTGTGTCGGTTGTTGTGGCAAGAGACTGTGTGGCAGCTGATGTGCGTGCGGGTGTGGTGGATAGTGTAGCGCATGTGGTGGCGGTGGGTGTGGCAAATGTTGCGACATGTGTTGTTGTTGCTGTTGTGGATGTGGATAAGCGTTCTGTGGCTGTGGCTGCTGTTGTTGCTGCAAATGCATTTGATTATAGTCCATGCCATGTAAAGGTCCACCAGTTTGCTGATGCATTACGGGTGATTGTGGTGTGGGCGGTGTATGCGGACCGTTATGCTTCATGGCAGACTGTGGTGGATTATTAAAAGCTGGCGGCTGCTGCTGATGTTGTTGCTGCTGATGATGATGTTGATGTTGTTGTTGCGCATGATAATTACGAATTGGCGATTCTAAAGAGATAACAATGATAAATTAATACATATTTTTTTGTAAAAATAAACATTTTTCTTACGTTTCTTGGGAGAAACTTGTGACTGTTGCTGATGCTGTTGTTGCTGCGCATGCGACTGCATTTTATTTGATATAAGCGAAGTGTAATTACAATCTTTGCTGACCAACTCAACCGGCTTCGGTCCGGCACCTTTTGACTGCAACTAAGTATCAAAAAAAAATTTCAGCCGTTTGGAATTTTTAAATGTTATAAGTAAACTACCTCAGATTCATAATTACGCGCCAAATGCGGTACTTTGCCATAGCCTTCACTCATATGGCTGGGCGCATCGTTGGGCTCGCGCATGTAAGTATGCACAGGGCTTGGACCGCCGCCGCCTCCACCTGCGGTACCGCTGCTGGCATTCGCGCCGTTATTATTGCTACCTACCGACGACGAACCGCCAGGATTTGAGCCACCAGGTGGCAGCATGCCTTCACAATCATTGCCATTCGTATTCATATATTTGCCGGGACCTTGACTGCCAGCTGGTGAGGCAGGAGATTGCGGTGTGGCGCCACTTTGCATGCCATGCGTGGCTGGCGAAGATTGCAATGCAGATAGCTGAGAGTGGTGTGCGTGCTGTGACTGTTGTTGTTGTTGCTGCTGCTGTTGCTGTTGTGCTAAGCTGGAAGGTGAATTCGACGATAAATTATTACTAAAAACAATGCAAAAATTTAAAGTTTTTATCTACATTTCACTCTTCATTTACTTACATTGGGTAACTATTCGGTCCATGATGTTGTGATTGTTGCTGCTGTTGTTGTTGTTGATGCTGATGCGCTTGTGGCTGGTGGGAATGTTGCTGATGCTGATGTGGAGGCGGTGGTCCTGGTGGCTGTGGCGTGGCCGCATGCTTGTGACCACCGTACTCATGTGATAGCATACCTGGCGCATGACCACCAACGATTTTGTTTAGTGGTGAGCTGGAACTACGACTTGATTGCAGCGATAAGTCCATTGAATCGAATGGCGGTAAGAGCGAACGAGGCAGCAGAGAGTTCATCTGATGTTCAAGCTATTGAAATATAAAATTAGTATAAGACCGTCGGGTTTTATAAAACTTCACAACACATTATTATTTCATTAAAAACGGTAAGTAGCTGAAGTTGTAATTTCGTAAGAGGAATATAGTCTACAAAATTTTTTGAGCATACGAATGAACATGTTAGTGAGCAATTTATTTTATTTAAAACATTAGTTGTTAGTATTGATGTAAAAAACAAACTACTATTATTCCATATATAGTTCTAAAAAGGGAACTGGGCGCTCAGTTTCTTGAATTATCATCAGAACAATTAGTAACGCCATTGCATACAGTAAAAATTTGCAGAGTTAATTTATTTCAAAAGAAAGGGATACCAAATGCAAAAGAGTTCTTCTATCTAGAAGGTATTTGAGAAAAAATATATTTTTATATTGGTCTTCTTCAATACTTCTGCCTTAAGCTACTTACTGAAGCAATCAAGTTAAGTGAAGTTATATGAACTAAAATCAATAATTTACTAATTTAAAAATATTGAAAACAGCATTAAGCTTTTATTAGAAAGGGCCAAAATTATAGAGGAATACTTTAAATAAAACTAAGTCCAACTTACGGAAAAAATAAATAAATCGTACTCTAAACCAAATCAGAAAGGTATGAATGAAAATCAAAATATTACTATTTCTAATAATTTTTATTAAATTTGTATATTTCGCATATAAAATTAAGACGAAATATATTACTGAAGCACTGAGTTGTTTTTCTAGCATAGCAGGTGCATTTACGTTTTTATGATTGGCCGACATGAAATTATATAGGGAATCCGGTGGCGGTGCCGGCGCATGCCAAGCCGATGGTGAACGCACCATGGGACGTTCGTTGGACATATGCGCCAACTGTGGCTGCCTCGGTATATACGATGGTATCTGTATTTAAGTATAATAAAATATTACAATGATATTTATGTACACATGTCTGTTTAGTGATATGCATTTATATATTGTAAGTAAAACGAGCGTTATAACAGGACACACTAATATTAATTAATTTTTTGATCTAGTTAGTATTGAGATGAAAGTTTAAATTTTCAGTTTTCGAACTTACTTGCAAATGATTCCATGAAGGATTTTGCGTCGGTTGACTTATGTGTCCATGGGGATTATTATTAGACATTTCACCTTATTCGTTGCTGTTGATCAAATTTATAGGGTTTCCACTAAAGAGCGCGGATATTTTAGTTATCAAGCATTGAGAACTGCACCTTTTTGAGTTAAAAAATACAACGATCAATGTGTTAGAAATACGAAAAATTAGTTGCATATCAATTTTTTCTTTATCCTATGATTTTTATTTGTGTACATTTGGTCGCGCGTATTTAATTTTTGGCGTATGCAATGATTCAATACTGTCGACCGTATTCTACTGTTATTAAAACACCTTTTTATTATGACATCAACATAACTATAGCTAACGCAGGATATAAAATAGGCGTGAGATACGTTTTGAGTGGTATAGTATCACAACAGTCAAACACTACATAAAAGTTATTTTACATCCTACTATGCAACTTCCAAAATTCGTCACATTTAATTAGTAAGTGCTATAATTTAATAGAGCAGACACTTGCACAGATCCTGCGGCCAGCAGCCCAAAGGCGAAAAATTATACACACACATACATTTACCAACTTCATTTATCCAGCACACTAACAAAATCCCTGCATTTAATTTTTACACATAGCCCATATTTATGCATTCTCACAACACTGCTTCATTTTACTATAGTAATACTATTTATTTGACTATAGAAATTGTAATTGGAAGCGAAATAAAATTTTGTCCATACGCCACACTAATCTCACCTATACACAATTCTTTTCCTTTTGTGCTTCTACTCCGGCAACTTTTCCACTTTTATATTACCCCTTGATATTCCGCTTTTGATCTTCTGCCATAATACAAGGCGAAAATAGACAAAACATATGTAAGAAGAATGATGACAGCTAGCAGCTGTATATATGGCAAAGCACCCTCAAAATGTCAAAGATTATTGCTTTTTGTTTATTCCAAATAGCAAGATGTTCGTAATCAAATAATTATTAGTTTTATATTTATCTTCATAAAAACTTTGAAATAAAGAGTAAAGGTAATGAAGGAAGCGTCATAGCACATATATTCATATATTCCATAATTTTATGTATGTGTATATTTTAATTAAATTAGCCTATTAATTTGTAATAAGCTTAACTACAAGTAACACATATTTTCCGATAGTCTTTCGTATCTATATAACACAATTCTAATAATCACTTAATATCTCGTGTTAATTTGTTTTCGCATAATTCCTCTTTTTGCACAAATTCTTGTTTACATCGCTTGAAAGTGTTGTGCATCTCATTTACACCTGCATACCAAATTCGTCACAAAGTCATCGCACATATTTCTCACTCTTTCAACCACATGATTGCCTATTTTAATGAATCTTCATCACGGCGAGAAATTTGTTTGTGCACTTTAAACATTTTCGCCATTGAGCGAATTTCGCTTATGCCGCCTGCAGAGGCTCTAGCTGCGCTACTTTTTCAGATGTTTGCTGCACCCGCTTTATGAGATTTTCACACGATTTTTTACTCCACATTTTCTTAACCAAAACACTTTTTCACTCAAAGCATTTCTTCTATAAAATCTATCGTATATTTTTTTACACTGCATTCGCAATTAAACTACTCTTCTGTTGTAGCATTCATCTATTATCAGAATTATTTACACACTTACAATTTTTAAGCAGTCTATTAAAATTTTCTTAATGTTTCCAACTATTCTTCCGCGAAATAAGCACACAATTCATAAATTCAACTCCAGTGTTGCGTTCAATAATACATTTTTATCCAGATATGACGGCACAAGGTTGCAATTTTTTTATGTACAGCATGATTCAAAAGAATTTTATTATTCTTATAATTTCATAATAGAGTTTTGGAGTAAAAAGAATTAAAATATTTGCGAAAAGATATTGACAGATATCCTGCTATTGCCTCACAATATTTCTTGTGGTTAGTATAAATAAGTAGTTGTTTTGTATCTTATTGAATTTTTCTTGTTCAAAGTACTTATGTTTAACGTAAAGGGTTGATTTGAACCAAGCACTATATCATGAAGTAAGTTTTATAAAAGACAAAAAATGTGTATGTAGTGCGAATCCAATTCGCTTTTATGTATATCTTATAAAAAAAACTTTGTATATTTTTAAAAAAACAGATTTAAGTAATATTTGTGAAACCCACGTGTTTTATACTTTTTCGAAATATGGCATCTTCATTTTCCCTCATAACAGCTGCTATAGTGTTTGTTATTATTTCCCGCTAAATGTAGCGTTCAAGAGCAGAGAAGTTATAAACCACCTTTCATAGGATGTATTCTATGATTCTTGCGAAATTAAATGATTCTTGTAATTAAATCAATTTAAATTGCACAATTTTATGTTAAACTGATTTTTAAGTATGAGAACAGCTAAACGTGGTGCTTTCATCGTTTTGGAAGGATGTGATCGAAGTGGAAAATCGTCACAAAGCCGCTTGTTGTGTAAGTTGTAAATTAATAAAAATTTAGCAAATTACATTGTTAATTCACATTTTCAGACGAATTTCTAACCAGTAACGGCTACCCAGCAAAGCACATGCATTTTCCTAGTCGAACTACGGAAATTGGCAGCACAATAAATTCATACTTAAAAAATTCCAAAGAATTGAATGACCAAGTAATTCATCTGCTGTTTTCTGCCAATCGATGGGAGTTTCTAAAGGAAATGCAGAATTTACTAAATACGGGTACCACATTGATTGTCGATAGATATTCATATTCCGGTGTGGCATACAGTGTTGCGAAAGGTGAAATAATGAAATGCTCATTCGTTTATTAAAGTTATTGGAATATAACATTTTAAATTGCATACTTAAGGCATGGATTTCGATTGGTGCATGGCTCCTGAGAAAGGACTTTTACGACCAGATGCTGTATTCTACTTGAAAGCGCCAATTGACCATATAATTCAACGTGGGGATTTTGGCAGAGAAAGGTTTTTTTCATATAAAATAATAAAGGTTTAATTGGAAATTTATATTTATTTTATTAATTTTTATTGATACAGATATGAAAAGAAAGACTTTCAGTCTAAAGTGGCCAGTGTATTCGATCGCCTTTGTGAGGAGCATACAGAGTTCTGGCATAGTATCGATGCGAGTCGGTCGGAAGCAGTGGTATTTGAAGATATTCGCTTAAAAGCGATGTCAGTTTTAAACAAGGCTAAACATAAACCACTGTGTGTATTGTGATGTACTGTGCTCCTCTTTGAATGTTTTTAATATAATTGATAAGCAGAAAACTTTTTGTTCGTACTTAATATGTATTTTTTTTTAAACACCTAACTTGAATTCCTTAAAACACATTTCGAATATACAAATTGTCCCTTTGTCTCATAAACATTTTTGTGTACACAAACAAATAAAATAATAAAATAATTTCCTAGAAATTGAACTAATGCGGTAATACCATTTCTAAGAATACAGCTTTTTTTAAGCTTAATTAACGGCTGTTGCGATGACTTCAGTAAAAATTAAGAAGAAAAACGTTTAAAAGTTCCATCGAGTTATTAAACCGTTATTCAGGCGACGAGCGACCGTTCTCGAGCAGATTGGTAGCCCAATATCCTTTACCAATTGCGGAGGGCTTTTAAATGCATAGTTTTTTTAAATGTCTTACAAATGAGCTGTCAGTTTGTTTTGGTCGGCCTCCAAGAGGCACTACAGCGACAGTTTTGTTCTTAATAAAGTTCGAAATTATTCGTGAGATTGATGACTTGTGAATTTTGTACTTTATAGAAATTTCTTTTTGAGAAGTTCCGTTATTATGATCATCATCATGAGCCATTACTTTTTTTTGTAAAAAAATTAAAATAAAAACGTGTTTCGCAAAAAATTCAGCGCAGAAATTACGCTCAGTAAATGTTCTAATAAATTCAAACTGAATACCGTTAGAAAAAGAAACAGAGTTGCAATTGTT
The DNA here is from genome assembly GCA_037783105.1 of Bactrocera zonata. Classification (NCBI taxonomy): domain Eukaryota; kingdom Metazoa; phylum Arthropoda; class Insecta; order Diptera; family Tephritidae; genus Bactrocera; species Bactrocera zonata. The sequence goes on from JBAWJQ010001030.1 coordinate 77,700, forward strand.
TTGTCGTGGCGGATTGTCATTTTATTTAAATTTTTTTGAAAATAAAAAAGATGTCGATGAACATTGCAAAATAAGTAACCTCAATGCTGAAAATTTAAAAACAAGAAACAGAAAGCAATTCGAAGAAAAAATGGCATTGTAAGAAAAAAAAAAATCCAGGGCTTTGCTGACTGTTAACTCGAGAGAATTCTGCCACTACAACAAGAAGACACGATCTAAACAGTTTCTTAGGGACATGAATTTCATGAAGATATATGGTAAACAAAAAAAAAAAAAGTTTTCCGTACAAGAACTTGATTTCGATAGTTATCTGGATAATAAAATAAATTGGTGTTTGCACACCGACCTTTTATTCTATATTGTGCATTCTCTTTTATCAAAAGTTGAATTCCAGGATTCTCCTGTCTACTATTGTGGCAATGTGTTCCCTACTCGGATAGATGGATCCAAGGTTGCGCAATCTAGAAACAATTAACTCGAAATTTCCAGCTCCATGTCACAAAACCAGCCGTTTGAGCTGATCTCTTGTGAAACTCCATACTGAAAACGTGTTTCTGGAGCCTAAGTGTGCTAATATCTTTCCCTGCGTGATAGCGATACAGGGTACCGGCGCCTAGAAACATTGGCTCGCTTTTATTTTCAATGAAATATTAAATACTTTCTTTCACTATTTATCTAACTATCAACTCCAAGTTCAAATTCCCATCCGCAAACGATCTTTAAACTGTTTAAGATTCCGGGGATATACTCTACTTGCAATTTTTTGGAATATTTACACAATTGATAAAGACTAGAATGTCTCATGCAATGGGTCACAAAAAAGTGACTGACAAACATCCATAGCAGTTGTAAACAGAGCAATTCTTGTGCGCCCTTGTAGAAGATTAACTGGGAACTCTTTAATGATTGTCGCTAAATGCAAGAAGACCTCACAGATGATTTTGGAATCATTCAAGTAGTCATTTCAAAAGGTTCTAAAGCAGCCGGATACATTCAGAAGCAAGGAAGTGAATACCACAAGCCAAGCGACGTTGTAAGACGATTTTACATGCCAGAAGCGCTGCTTAAACGCTAGAAAAAGCAGTCGTTTTTGCATTGGATTGGAGCTGGTAATAGAAAATGGGTCCATTAAAACAACTCTAATAATCATAACTGAAACCTGCCCAACAAGTTACATTGCGGACAAAGCCGAATATCCATGGCTCCAAAGTAATGTTCGGTATTTGGTGGGAAAGGAAAGGCGTTCTATGTAATGAACTTCTAAAACCGGAAGTCGAAATCATTAATGGGGAACGCTACCGACAACAGTAAATCAATTTGAAATGAGCGATTGCCAAAAAATATGCGGGATTTGCGACTAGACACGAGACAATAATTTTCCGTCACGGCAGCGCTCGGCCTTATGTTGCCAGACGGGTTAAGAGCTATTTGAAGAACATGCTAAGAAGTTCATCATCCGCTTTAAAGCCCTGACCTTACCATAAATAACAAAAATTTCTTCCGGTCGAAACAGAACGCCCTCACTATAATACCGTTCACGTTAGAAAAGGGTATCAAAATTTTGCTCATTAACCCGCTTGAATATGTGGAAGTTATAACCGACATTCCATACGTTTCATTCAAAAGTACTGTAAAAGAAGTCACCTCTATTTCTGTCATTCTTGGATAATTTCCAGGCTCTTCAAAAGATCTTAGGAACAGATGTGTTTGATTATAAAAATTGAATTTTATTTGTTTTTAGTAGACTAAATCCCTTCACCGGGAAGGACCTCTCCGAGCCGTTCGATTTCAAACAAGGTTGCAGACAAGGCGACTCCCTTTAGTGCGTCTTCTTCATTCTACTTCTGGAGAAAATAATGAATTGCATCGCCGAATAGAGAAGGTACAATCTTCCATAAGAGTGTACAGCTGCTGGCGTACGCTGATGATTTTGATATCATTGGCCTCAAAGAATGCGCTTTTAGTTCTGCTTTCTCCACACTGCATGAGTAAGCGAAGCAAATGGGTCTGGTAGTGAACGAGAAATATCTTCTGTCATCAAACAAACAGTCGTCGCAATCGTGACTTGGCTCCCATGTCATTGTTGAGAGTCATAACTTTGAAGTCGTAGATAATTTCGTCTATCTTGGAACCGGCATTAACAACAACAACAACAACGTCAGCTTCGGAATCCAAGGCAGAGTAGGCAATTGAGAAGTAAAGTACTCTCTCGACAAATAAAGACCAAATTCTACATCCCCGTCCTGACACATGATGTAGAGGCGTGGACGATGACAACATCTGATGAGTCGGCGTTACGAGTTTTCGAAAGAATGGTTTTGCAGAGATTTATGGTTCTTTGGCAACGGCGAATATCACATTCGAAGGAACGATGAGCTGTGTGAGTTATACGGCGACATTGACATAGTTCAGCGAATTAAGAGACAGTGGCTACGCTGACTAGGTCATGTCGTCCGAATGGCTGAAAATACTTCAGCTCTGAGAGTATTCGATGCGGTAACCGCCGGAGGAAGCGGAAGGCCTTCAGTCCGTTGGAAAGACCAGGTGAAAAAAGACCTGGCTTCGCTTGGTACCTCCAATTGTAAACCGGCTATAACCGCGTAAACGTTGTCTACGCCAATAAAGAAGAAGAAATCTAAACGCACACACACATATATTCATACATAAATAACTATTTCGTTCCTTTATTGCAAATTAAATTTACGCTACGCATTTATTTAGAAGGTACTTTCAATTACATAATCAGCAATGATACTTATTTTACATGTTTAAATTCATCATCGGAAATTAGATGGATTCCAAAGCCTTCACTTTCTATTTAACACATTCGTTGTCATCTGGGTCGTCAGCAAACAAACAAATCATCTTCATTGATAAAAAAAACAAGCCTCAATTATACTCGAAGGCCTCAAAACCAACACCGTCGGCATTCTCATTACGACGCAAACCATTTATCCCGAACAATTCTGTTTGTTGCGGCTGAATCTGGCGATAGCCCACGCCCTGCTCATAGTCGGCATTTGCCTGCACATTCGCATAGGCGCCAAAACGCTTCTGCGCCTCATGGTAGGCTGCGATATCGCCATTGTCATGCTTCGGCCACATGCATTCACAACCCGAGGGCACAATGCGTATTTCCGACTCCCAACACTCGTCGCTGGCAGCTTTATTGCGTCTTATCAGGTGAATGGTGCGATTCAGTTGGATGCAGGAGAAGCCCGCCTCTGAGCAGATCTGCAAATGGAGAGCAAAGTTAATGAGCTTGATTTGGAGTTGATGAAATTAGTAATAATTACGCGATTTTTTCTGAGCTCAAAACTGTGTGTAGGTGTATAATGGGCGCATGTGACTTCTATATAATGGCTGGGGCGATATTCGTAACCGGAAGTCTCGAGCGGTATCGCGATGCGCTTGGTGGGGCACAGCGACTGATAAGTGATCTGCGGAAAGAACAATAATTAAATTTTTTGTATTTGTTTTTGGCATTTACCACACCCACCGATTTGGTATGATCCGGCTTATGACGCGCCATACGCTTGCGCACATTCTGTATGCCATAGGGCAGGTCCAAATCGAGCTCTTCATCGTTCTCATAATCCGCTGCATTTTGATTGGCAGACAGCGCTGCCGAGCGTCGCGCAAGTTTCGTTTGATGGTCGCTCTTCGCGCTGAAATTCGTAAGCCTTACAGCGAAACAGTTACATAATCAAAATAACAAACCACTTACATTTCATTCTGAGCGCCCATTCCACTGTGCTGGGACTCGCCATTAGAGACCTCGTAATCGCCGCGCAGATTTGTCTTATCCTCTTTGTTGCTGGCTGCGTTATGCATTCGTGCTGCGTGCTGATAGTTGCCAAATACTTCATTTAAATCTGATTTCTTCTTTGCTGCCGCTTTCTCCGCTTCCTCTTCCGTATCGGATGGAAAATCGTTGAGCGCCGAGCCGTGCTTGTCATTGGCTTTCGCCTGTGCTTCTCTTGTGTTTGTTTTTCCAATGCTTGCAATTCCATTTTGTAATCGTTGCTGCTGTTGTTGTTTCAAGTAATCACTGTATGCCATATTGTTGTTATTGTTTCCATTTAAATCATAAGCTCTGTGCTCATTATTATCAGCAAAGTATTTATACTTGGCTCGTTCGTATTGGAGTTGTTGTTGCTTCAGTCGTTGTCGCGCTGCCACAAAGGGATTAACGTTGTCAACACTGCTGCCTTGCATGTAATCATCATTGCCGGCGGGACGTAAGGAGACGACTCGCAAAATGCAGAACGACGTCGAAACAATGACGAGAAGCACCTGGAATGCATGGGAGAATAATGGATAAGTTTCGTTGTGCAACAGAATCATATAATTAATTAAAACAAAAAATAAATAATTAACAATTAATACGAGCGTTGTATAATAGTTATATGAAATGGCAAAATCTACTTATTTTTACGTATTGGACTAAATCATTTTTTTCGGGAAAGTTAGTCCGAAATATCGGAAACGAAATATTTGTCTTCGAATTTCGAAATTGAGCTTACTTTTTTAATAAATATTAATAAATTAATAATATTAACAGTGGGTATGAAAGACCGGTGCATACTCTTGTAGAACCCCCAGAGGTGTTCTAGTGACTGATGCCCACAGTATACTCAAATTATGGAGGAAACACATCTCCAGCCTGCTCCTCGAAAAACTAATACGGCTGTGTAAACTGACGTTGAGCAACAACAAAAGCTCCGTCAGGATCGGGAAGAGCTTCTCCGAGCCCTTCGATACCAAACGAGGTTTCGAATGGGGCGATTCCTTTTCGTGCGACTTCTTCAATCTATTCCTGGAGAAAATAGTTCGAGTTGCAGAGCTGAAAAGAGAGTGCACAATCTACTATAAGAGTGTACAGCTGTTGGCTTACGCCGATGATTTTGATGTCTTTGGCCCCAAAAAATGCGCTTTTAGTTCTGCTTTCTCCAGACTGTCTGGCAGTGAACGAGAAATATCTTCTGTCATCAAACAAACCGTCATCGCAAGCGCGACTTGACTTCCACGTCACCGTTGATAGTCATAACTTTGAAGTCGTAGATAATTTCGTCTATCTTGGAACCGGCATTAACACCAACAACAATGTCAACTTCGAAATCCAACGCAGAATAACTCTTGCCAACAAGTGCTACTTCAGCCTGAAGTAGACAATTGAGGGATAAAGTTTTCTCCGAACAGAGATCAAATTCTACAAGTTACTCATCATCCACGTCTGCTATATGGACATAGTCAGGGATGATGACAACATCTGATGAGTCGATGTTACTAGTTTTCGAAAGAAAAGTTCTGCGAAAGGTTTAATTAATGGACGAAAACACTCCAGCTCTGAAAGTATTCGACGCCGTACCCGCCGGGGGAAGCAGAGGAAGAGGAAGATCTTCACTCCGTTGGAAAGACCAGGTGGAGAAAGATTTGACGTCGTATGGAATCTCCAATTGGCGCCACATTGCAAAAAAAAGAAACGACTGGCGCGCTGTTGTAAACTCGGCTATAAACGCATAAGCGGTGTCTACGCCAATAAAGAAGAAGAAGAAGAATGACGATAACATCGAAAAGTTAAAGAAACAGATTTTGAAAATCGTCTCATTGGGATCAAGGCAAGCAACAAATGTACTCAAAATCTATAATGGATGGACTTCAGAACTTTTGTTTAATGTTTTGAGTATGAAGGGTATTAATGCTAGATTAGTGGCAAAAGATGAGTGTCCTATCCATAAACGACGTTGAGTAGAGGTCGTCAAAGAAATGCTTGACAACATAGCTAAGAACCCTACATTCATCGAACCAGACGAGATGTGATTTTGCGAATAAGCTATGAAAACAACAATCTAGCGAATGGTGTTCCAAAAACCAAAAAAATGAGAATCCGCTAAAGACATTGAATATTATCCCAGCTTATAGTGGCTTATAATAAGTGTATGAAAAATTGGGTTTAGAATTTGGGTGCTTGTATTGGCTCAGGATCCCAGTTTGAAGGCGACAATAAAGATTTGTTTTACCATAAAATATAATAAACAGAAACTAAATACCAGTCGAGCTTTTAAAGCAAAAAGCTCAAAGCTTCAAAATTGTATATATAAAAATTTTTATTTGATGCTTGCTTTTTATGGAAATAATCTACTGAGAAGTGTTTTTGTTTTGATAAGAAATTGACCAATAATCAATTGTAAATTGTCAAGGCGCCTGTAAGTAGACTTTCTGTAAGAAAAATTTCATCTACTGACACTGTTTGGAAATTTATTTCGCGAATAAAAATATCGTAAACTTTTTTTTTTTAACATTCGACTCGATTGCTTCATGACACGAGAATTTACGAAGAAAAAATGAGCTAGAAGAAACGTTGATAAGATAGTTTGATCTAAATGTGAATATATATGTACATACGTATGTATTTATATATACATATATATACATCTGTGAAGTATGCATATTTGTTAGTGTAACGAGTTGTGGAAACTTTTACCTCAAATCGGATTACAATTTTCCTTTCAAAGAATGTCAAGCGAAGGAAAAGACAACTCACACGCAATTTCATATGCATAAGCACACACACTAACACATACTAGAAGCAGTTAACTCACAGCTTAGTCCTTTTTTCCAAACAAAGCGAAAAATGTGCTATTTTCCATCAAATGCCCAACCGGGCGTATGAGTGACAACGTGTGAATTTATGCTTCCATGCCTGCCGTATACCCCAAAGTGACTTAAATTTCAGCTCGGCGTTCACATACCCGATGCAAAAACTTTGCCAACACGCTTGTAATCGATGATTAAATATGTAAGTGCGGTCAAATCTTATAACCAACCATGAGAGGATTATGCGCTGGGACACTTGCGTACAAGAATATGCAACCATATGTACATACATGTGTATGCTTACCTAAACGTATGAATATGCATGCTGAAGGATTTCTTGCTGAGCAAACTATTTGTGTTTTTGTCGTTGAAAACAATACTTTGCGTAAAGTCGATAAGTGTTGAGTTTTTTTGTTTTTGCTTTGGCATAGATTTTGCATGAGCGCTGCGCTGACTTGCTAACACGTAGGTCCTGACCAAATTCTACGAATATTTTGAAATGTATATGCCTGTCACATATTGTTGCACATATACACCCACATATATACCTTTGTGATACAAAAATGAGATTATGGCGAAAAGTTGTTGCAACAACTTTCATGTAAAGTTTGAGGCGCGTATAAATTATATTTCACGCAGTTGTTTAGAAAGTCTTTGCAAGTGAAGAAAGTGTTTGGCTGAAGGTCGTGTGAAGTGTGATAAATCTTCAGTCAATTCGCTGGCCTTCTTTTAGGCAGGTTGCTGAGTGGTTTCTGATAGCATTTGTGTTTTCCGAAAGCAATATCAATTAGTTAATTCATTTTAATATTCTTTATTTTTATTTATTGCAGATAACAAGTTTATAATGAGTAATCTTAATAGCCTTTTAGACCTTTGTAAGATCTTACATATTAATTTTAAGCAGATTTCCTTGCCTTCCTAACTCACTTTCTTTTGCCATAACGATCTCTCCTTATTTCCAACCCTTACTTTGCATTTCTCTCTCTCTATTTTTTTATTTTGAAGAGGGTATATAAGAATGCCACGAAGTTTGCTACACATTGAAGAAAACGTCGGAGATCCTATGAAGTGTATTTGTAAATGATTGAAGAGAAAATTTGAGTAAATTTCGGCATGCCGGTTTGTCTGTCAGTATATACGGGAATTAGTCCGTCAATTTTTGAGATATCGATCTGAAAATTTCCACACAACCTTTTCTCCTCAAAAAGTTGCTTATTTGTCAAAATTGTTGATATCGAACTTCTAAAGTCACACAAACTGATCGACCAAAATCAAGTGCTTGTATGAACACCTTTTTTATTTGACAAGATATCTTCATGAAAATCGACGAATATTATTTCTAAAGGGAGTCGTTTCACCTCTGAACATATTTTTCAGATCGGATTACTTTAAGATATAGCTGCCATACAATTTGATCGACCAAAATCAAGTGCTTGTATGAACACTTATTTTATTTGTTAAGATATCTTCATGAAAATCGACGAATATTATTTCTAAAGGGAGTCGTTTCACCTCTGAACATATTTTTCAGATCGGATTACTTTAAGATATAGCTGCCATACAATTTGATCGACCAAAATCAAGTCCTTGTATGAACACCTATTTTATTTGTCAAGATATCTTCATCAAAATCGACGAATATTATTTCTAAAGAGAGTTGTTCAATCTCTGAACATATTTTTCAGATCGGATTACTTTAAGATATAGCTGCCATACAATTTGATCGACCAAAATCAAGTCTTTGTACGAACACCTATTTTATTTGTCGAGATATCTTCATGAAAATCGACGAATGTTATTCCTAAGGGAGTCGTTTCATCTCTGAACATATTTTTCAGATCGGATTACTTTAAGATATAGCTGCCATACAATTTGATCGACCAAAATCAAGTCCTTGTATGAACACCTTTTTTATTTGACAAGATATCTTCATGAAAATTGACGGATATTATTTTTAAAGGGAGTTGTTCAATCTCTGAAAATATTCTTCAGATCCGACTACTTTGAGATATAGCTGCCATACAGTTTGATCGACCAAAATCAAGTGCTTGTATAAACACCTTTTTTATTCGACAAGATATCTTCATGAAAATTGACGAATATTATTTCTAAAGAGAGTCGTTTCATCTCTGAACATATTCTTCAGATCGGATTACTTTAAGATATAGCTGCCATACAATTTGATCGACCAAAATCAAGTCTTTGTACGAACACCTATTTTATTTGTCGAGATATCTTCATGAAAATCGACGAATGTTATTCCTAAGGGAGTCGTTTCATCTCTGAACATATTTTTCAGATCGGATTACTTTAAGATATAGCTGCCATACAATTTGATCGACCAAAATCAAGTCCTTGTATGAACACCTTTTTTATTTGACAAGATATCTTCATGAAAATTGACGGATATTATTTTTAAAGAGAGTTGTTCAATCTCTGAACATATTTTTCAGATCGGATTACTTTAAGATATAGCTGCCATACAATTTGATCGACCAAAATCAAGTCCTTGTATGAACACCTTTTTTATTTGACAAGATATCCTCATGAAAATCGACGAATATTATTTCTAAAGGGAGTTGTTCAATTTCTGAACATATTTTTCAGATCGGACTACTTTAAGATATAGCTGCCATACAATTTGATCGACCAAAATCAAGTGCTTGTATGAACACTTATTTTATTTGTTAAGATATCTTCATGAAAATCGACGAATATTCTTTCTAAAGAGAGTTGTTCAATCTCTGAACATATTCTTTAGATCGGACTACTTAAAGATATAGCTGCCATACAATTTGATCGACCAAAATCCAGTCCTTGTACGAACACCTATTTTATTTGTCAAGATATCTTCATGAATATGAACACAGATTATTTTTAAAGGAACTAGTTAGAGCAATCTCTGAACATATTTTTCAGATCGGACCACTGTAGCATATAGCCGCCATACAAACTGGCAGATCAAAACCAAGAAAAAAGCTGTTTATACCCTTTTATGTATGAAATTACACTTGTGTTGGGTATTATAGCTTCGTTGCAGCTAAAGAAAAAGTTTATTTGTTTATCTTTCTATTTCTTTTTCTTTCTCTACAATCTTGCGATCTTAAGGGGGTATTCTAGTCTAGAAATTTAAAAAACATCGAAAATTTTTTTATTTTATATTTTCAAAGTTTAACTATTCAAGAATATGTGTACAAGAGGATTTTTCAAAATTCAAATTATTTTCGGAGATATTGGCATTTTTCTAACCCGGCATCCAAACTGGGCCGAAACGCGAAACTTTAAACGCGTTTTTCTCAAAACTGACTTTTTCCGAACGATGCCCACGATTTCTCAGGTTCTTCTAGACCGATTTACTTGAAATTTTTATAGAGTCTTCTTTATAGGCTTGTCTATGGTTGGAACTAGCCCCATCCCAAAATTTTTATTTTTATTGCTTTTAAAAAAATCGAAATAGTCACAAAAAGTGATAAAAAAAAAAAAATTTTTTCAGGCAGTCGCCATTTTGTGAAAAAAATGTTTCCCACTTTTCCGTAGTTCCGACCGTTGCGACATTATTCTAGATTAATAATCTTTTTTTCTTTTTGGTTTCAGATAACTATGTAAGAGGGTTGAAATAATTGGTATGGTCACGTGGAAATTTTTAGAGACCCTCCACTTCGTCCGCTCATAATTTTTGAAATTTTTTACTTTTTTTAGTTTTTAATTTTTTTCTGTATTCTTCAAAAATTAATAAATAACTAATAAAAAATATGGATAGTAAAAATATTAATTGCCTTTTTTTACGACACTTTAAAAATTACCTGAAATTCATGCTTCTAGACTAGAATACCCCCTTAAACAAATTAATACATATTCTCATGTAAATTTGTGAAATTTTTCAGGACACGGAGCTTACAAATATAGCCATTCATTACAGCAGATTACAAGTTTTTCTACGAACTTACATTTCTTAGTTATATTCCCAGAAAAATGCTCCTATTTTATAAAACACAAATTTACTTTTCTAAGCACAAAATCACAGTCTCAACACCTTATCTGTGGCATTAATGAAGACTTTAACCTTTGCAAAGTTGCTACTAAAAATTTCCGCATAAAACTAAATCCTGTTTAGAAAGGTTTTGTTATGCCTGGTTGGTTGTTTGGTTGCTAGCACACGTCTTAATTTCGACACACTTGCTTCGCAGCTCTCACGTTTCATCTTCGTTACTTTCCCGCGGTGTTAAGTAAGTTCTACTGTAAAAAGTTATGTTGCGCATTAAGTTGAGATATTTTTCGAAACAAAAACTGCAAACTAAACTCAACTAACTTTGACAACAGTCGCTGCTTGGAGTGCTGCAACTTCAACTATTGGACAGAATAAAAACTAGCGCAAAAATAAAACAAAACAAAAAAGGAAGGAAAAAAAATAATCATAATATACAGAATAACACTGCACAGTGGTGTGAAAGGACAATTAATTATGTATTAATCTAAGAAGAAATCTTTATTATTGATATAACATGAATATATTAAGGGCGTGGGGGTATTTTTTAAAGAAAAAACACAGAAAATTCAAATTTCATTCGAGAGAACCTTCCTTTGTATTTATTTTTTGAAGATTAGCTCTTTCAAATGTTTGGCCGCGGACACGTCTCAGATGGTCCATTCGTTGAGCCAATTTTCTGTGGACCGTTCGAGCATTTCGACTGGTAACTGGCGAATGGCATGCGTGATGTTTTGTTCCAAGGCCGGAATTGAAGCGCAGTTGTCTGCATTGACTTTAAACTTTACATATCCTCACAGGAAAAAGTCTAACGATCCTGGTGTCGAATCGAATGTCTCAAAACTTGAAAATATCTTCTTACCTAAGTGTTCTCTTAGTAAATCCATTAACTGATGCGATGAGTGGGAAGTGGATCCGCCTTATTGAAACCAAATGTCGCCGAGATCACGATCTTCAATTTCAAGCATCAAAAAGTCGGTTATCATTGGACGATAACGGTCGCCATTGACGGGTTTTCAAGAAATATAGAGCGATAATTCCACCGGCTCACAAACTACATCAAACCGTTGCTTTTCAGCATGAAATGAGTGGTTTTATTCTCAAATGGGACAATTTTGCTTATCTCCATACGAATTGAGCCAGAAGTGGACCTTATCGCTGAACAAAATTTGTCTCAAAAACGTCGGATCTTTTGGAGAACCCACAGAGCTAAACGATGTGACTTGAGATGGTCGAGCGAATCGGTCTCAGCTTGCAAGATTCAGCTTTATGAATTATTTCTTGAATTCAAATTTGAATTAGACTGATCCGGTCAGTCCGGGTAAAATTTGATGAGATGAAATTACTATAAGAATCCTCTATATAGATACATATCTAACTTTAGTATAAGATTTTTAGCCAAAAAACTCTCATAAAAATGTTGCAAGAAATTCATGAAAGCAAACACTGTGCACTTAAGCCCACTTAGACCACACAAAGCATGCAAAATGACATGAAATAGTGTTTGTTATTATATACCCTGCGCTGTTTACTAACACAACAACCACTCCACCTAATTACGAGTTGATTTTTTCTACTAATTCTCCTGGAGACAAATGCCTACAGGTCTCTGCCATACTTACGAAGTTAGCCTAGTTAGTTTGCATGCTTTGGCACTAACATTACGGCATGCCTAGAATCCCTTAAATACCGTTACAGCGTGCTACATAGTTTGCCTGGAACTTTACGTTGCCACTTATTTTGTTTTGTTGTACATTTTTCTCGACTTTGTTACAGGCTTTTAATGTCTTGCTGCTCCACCGCCTTACGCCTTTCATATTCTACTGATTTTTAGTTGTTTTATTTTCCTCTTTTGCTCTGACATAACCCTCTTTAAGTTTTCAGCGTCGTTGGTCATTTTCAGTTAAGTCACATTTTCTTGCATCTCACCTTGTTTGGCGCTTACGAACTTGCATCATTTACCATTTTCTGGCACTCAAACTGCGCTCGTGTTGCCACCGCCCTGCTGGGCCAAAGGGAGATGTGTGTGTATGTATGTATTAACGCGTATATGTCACGCGCTCAACAATTTCGTGACCAATTAGTGTCATAGCCTGTTTACGTTGCCACTTTGCATATTATCTCACACTTTTTGTATGAACAGCATTTCATTTGCCATCCAACCGGAATAACAAATACCAAAATGTCAAGTTGCAAAACAAAAAAATAATAAATAAAATAAAATAAAAAAGGGAAGTTTAGTGGTCAGCAGGTACTTTTCTTTATCCGTTTGGCGATTTAGTAATCGTGCTGTTACACAAATGTTTGCTTCGTAATTTGCTGTGAGATATTTTTGGAGAGAGAGAGGGGGGAAGGTCTAATGCAGAGTATTGCTTCAAAATCGGTTGCTTTGAGTTTTAAACTATTTTTGAAAACTTTAAAGCGAAATCATTGGATTTAAAAAAAAAGTGAAAGAAATTTCTCCTGAACTTGATTTGACAGTTTACTACTCTGGGCAAAAAATAGTAAGATTTTGTTCCACTTTGCTCTTTGTACACTTCAGAAAGTACACTATATATTAATAACTATTTTGATGTGACATTTGGCACAAATATCACTGACAGTTATACGAACCTAAACAACAAAATATTTCGATGAATGGGTTTTCGCGCGAAATTTAAATTAAAAGTCTTACTATTTTTTGCCCATAGTAGTATATAGCAGCTATTTGTAGTGTAGTGGGCCAATTTGAACAATATGTTATATGGAGATTGCAGCCATACCTTAAATAATAATTTATGCGAAATTTCGTGAAGAAGACTTGTCAAATAAAAAAGTTTTCCATAAAAGGATTTAACTTGGATTGGCCAGTTTGTATAGCAACTATATCCTAAACAGGTTCGATTTCAGTGTTTCCAACAAATAAGTAGCTGCTTGGAGAGAAAAGAACGTGTGCAAAATTACAAGTCGAAATGTAAAAAACGGAGGTATTATTTGTCGTATAGACAGACGCACAAGGCTAAATCGACTCAGTTCGTCAGGCTTTATATAAAAATATGTATATATATATATGTATATAATATATAGATTTATAAGATCTTACACATTTCTGTTTTAGCGTTAAAACATCGTAAAAAACTTAATATACATATATGTATATTCCTGATCAAGTTAGTTTATAAAATATACCGGTGTGTCCAGGCGTATGAGTAACTGGTGCCGCTGAGTAGCAAGGATTTGCTGTTTGTATGAATGCATATAAATTGTAGATTGTACAAGCAGCTAGTGAACATAACAAGTAACCATTTAAAACCTATAACAACAAAACCAACATGGCAACGAGTGGAAGGAAAATTTATGGTCTTTTGGGTTTTGAGAACTCTAATACAAATATGTTTTGCAAAGATATGCAAATTTCGGCAAAAATAAGAAAAAAATTCACTTAAAGAATATTAAATGGTTCTCTCATTGCTTTGACACATTTAATCACATATTACATATACAAATATCTTGCTGTGCTCGCTGCCCAAGCACATAGCTCAAACCTTTATCGCCACAAAATTATACATTTTGTAATTAAGTACACATTTGCATATGTCGAATACTATGTGCCCCGCTATTTGCCATCCACTGTCTTGCTGTGCTTTTGAACCTCATAATTGATTTATTGCCCCGTCGTTGGCGTCGTCGCGACACAAAGGCACAAAACTCGAGACTCCCCGCCCATGGCGTTTGCATATCGCATTTGCCTGCATGCTGACTGATTGACCGACTTGTTGATTCTTGCCACAAGCTCGGGCGATGGAAACAATTGACAGCCTTGCGCTGTCATCGGCATTGCCAGTATATGAGAGTTATTCTCATGAGCCGATCGGATTCGTGGCCACCCATGGCTTTGAACATCAGCAACTTGTCGAATGAACATTGTCGCCTGCGTTTTCATGCGTATTGCTTTTGAGTTGATGTGTCGACCGCTGGATATGTGCGAGCGCGCGCGGTTTTGTGACATTTCGTGGCCGGACAAACGAGTGCAGGGATTTTCTGGATTGCGTTGGCGTGTCAAAGTATGCCACACGTGGCTGATTGCTTGTTGTCGGTTGTGAGTGAGAGAAAATGACCTGAGTGGAAACGGCTGTGTGTCTAAGAATGGTAGACAATGATAATTGTTGCACTTGAAAACTTTAAAAACTTTGATGAAGAAATTATTAATTGAACAATAAATAGTCGCCATCGTTAAAAAAGATGAATTTGAATATAAAATTACAATAATAACCCTTAAACAACCTTTTAAGTATTGGTTTAAATGGAGTTGGCATTATCAAGAAAATTTAATTCAATGAAAAAAATTTGACTAAATTGTGTTTAGAATAAATTTATATTTCATATCAATTAATGTGGTTGGCTTGCAGCTTCACAAAGTAAAGTTGGGGTAAAGTAGCCATATACAATTTTTTATAGTTTTATGACGGGTCGAATACCGCTTTTACGATAATAAGAGTTTAAATAATAAAGTTTTATACATCGCGCATAGATTTGTGTAAAAAAATAATTTTTTTTGGTTGCCATATATTTTTTAAAATTGACTGTGCTCACACTGACACTAATTTAGCTGCTAAATTTTTTGTATATTGATTGTTAAAGTTTAAAAATATTGAGTGGATTTGTAACAAAAAAACATTTTTTAGGGTTGCCACACGATTTTTGGTTCTGTTGTGGTTGCTAATTTGTATAAGTACATTAAAAAAAGTTTGAAAAATCTTTGGTATCTGCGTTTCTTGCCCCACGGCAACTGTGGGCAAATTTTTTTGAAAAACCCTATCATTGTGGGTGAGATACTTATAATTGAAATTCGGAGAAAATATTTTTCTCATAATAGGATCAATGCTCCTCTTAGCCTCCATATACTTAATATAAAGATTTTCGAACTTCCAGTAGATAGAATAGGGAGAAAACTTTACCTAGCCCTCTATAAAATCGGGTCTACACCTAACTGTCATTTTTTATATATTTTTGCTAGCGCTTGAGTGAGTTTCACAGATTTTGGTTCTGGAGAGTTGTACGATAATAAAAAGTTCAGTTTCACTCAGACATAGCCTTGAGATTCTTGCAATTTATTATTTTTATATTAAACACGTGATTTAAACAAATGTAAATTTGTTCTGCAAAAATGTAACTGAAAACTCTTACTATGAATTAATATTTCAAAAGAATTTATTTAAATTTTTTTCGAATTTCAAATGAAATGAATTCAATTGCTCTGCATTTATAAATGACTTTTCAAAGAACTGTCACAACTAAATATGTATTAATTTATTAATTTATTCACTTAATTACTTTTCATATGCCTTTAAGCCGCAAAAAGCATTTCTCTTTATTAATAAAAAATGCTTATATATTTTATTGAAAACGCAAATAAATACTTTTAAGTATGCACAACATTCCACTCAATACTTGAAACAAACTATATACTTTATTAAGTACTCCACTCAGGGCTTAAAATGTCAACATATTACACGCTTGTCACTTTTTATTAAACAGATTTATTTTATTATTAAATTTATCATAGCTCTTTTCACATATCAAATAATGCCAAACACAATCCTGGTCACGGCTGTCATTCGGTGCACAAAAAAATGCGAGTCTTTGACCTCTGTCAGAGAAGATGAAAGTATCGTTGGTATTTGAGGGCCCAAAAGGTCAGTCAGTGGTTTGAAATGGAAAAGCAAATGAATTTAATATCAAGCGTAAAAAAAAGACTTATGAGTAGCAAAAAATATGCTAGCAGAGCCAGCGGAGAGTATAAAGCGCAAATAGTGTATAGCTTGTCGTATTCTGTGTGTTTGCTGGCAATAAAAGTTGTTGAAAATGTAAAAATTTGCGTAAAATATTTATTTGCTAAAAACACATATAGCAAATATTATTGTTTGTCGCCACGTGTGCACATTTTACGAATTTCCATGCGGATTTTTTTCGTATAAATGTCCCGCAATAAAAACGATTTTTTGCAGGCGCAAAAATTGCTGCGAATTATACCAAAAATGAAAAGTACAAACTAAGTTCAGCCTACCATTAAGCGATATACAAGGCAAAGCCACACATGCCGCTCCATATATATAGACATACATACACACACATTTCCATTTAAAAATACATAGATGCATACATGTGTGCAGCGTATAATTCTAATTTCTTGTCGGCTGGCAGAAAAAAGTCCATATATTTTTCAAAATATGTCATTGTTGTGTTTGCACCACCACACACCGCCGCACAACTGTGCTTGAGCTCGGTATTTGCGGGCTGCCATTTTAAATTGTTTCAATAGTTTGCTGACACACTAAGCATAACCCAACTAGCATGCGCCGTACAGTTGTTTAGCTGTTTGTGTGTGGGTGGGCAACCCTAGTACATTGCTTACATCGTTTCACTTGGTTACTCATACGCCCCCGCACACATAGCACTTGGGCTGTCACTCAAGCGTTGCTGTTGATTTGAATTTACTTTTTTTGTTTTATTTTTTTGTATTTTTTTATGGTTTTTTTTTTTTTATTAAATAACAACACATTCAATACATCAACAAACAATAGCGAATAACGGTGCAAGCGCAACAAATAAAAATAAAACATTTGCAAAATAAAAATCTGTGAAATTTTCATTTATTTGCTGTTTTCTCCTTCACTTTCGCTTTGCCTACTACAATTTTGCCACACATGCAAGTCTCTGCCTCCACCAGCATCACTGCTATTGCTGATTTGATTTGGGATGAAAATATTTTTCTTGGCGTTTATTACATTTCTGCATCTCGGCAGTTCGCACGGCATCGCACAAACACACACATGCACGCATACATGCGCATGTAAGTACTTGCGCACAGCTGATACACATTTAACACGCTTGGCACTCGACATGGCAGCACCGCGTAACCCCCTGCGCTAACTAAACTAGAAACACACACACACATGCAAAAACACACACACATATACAGCGTTATTGCAGGCACATCCTTGCGCACGCCGCTATCCTTGTTAAGTTGTGCGTAAAATCACAATAACAACAACAACAGCGCAGTGCCACAAGGCCTGCCACACATGGCGGTAGGCAAGCATGGCTTGTTGTGCACAACAACAACAACTAAAAACAAGCGCTTGGCATATCGCTGTGTGGCAGTGGCAACAAATTGAAAAGAAAATGAACTGTAAACCTTCATCAAGCATATTTCATAGACTTACCAGCACGCAATCACTACCCACTGCACGGTGTGTTGCGCTACGTTGGCTGCTGTGACACGCGGCATTTAAATCTAGCTGCTGGCTGTAACGCTCTGTGGGGAAATTCCACTAAAACGATTGTATTTTGTTAAAAATATATATTTCATTTGCTGTTCGCCGCTGAATTGCTGAGGGATCTATTGCCTATGGCACCGTAAATTCTCATATTTCTTTGCACTTATCGAAAGGCATGCCTCAGTCCTAATGTATGTGTGTGCCTGTGTCCTACTGAATGTGTGTAGGTGTGTGGCAGATGAGTTCGCCTAAAAGTGCCGATTGCCGCAAACCATGACAAATGTCCCAATAACGCTCTGGGATCATATCACTACAACGGTGCGGGTCAGGCTGCAGGCATCCGATTATTACATAGGTCGATTTTTGTTTGATTCAGGAAGGAATTACTTAAGTGTAAAGTAAATATTGTGTGTCATAAAGTCGTTGGTGCGTTAAGAATAGGGTGTTCCGTTGCCAATCCCTGCGGTGCTGCTCTTTTGCCGTTTGCTGTTGCTCCGTTTTTTGTTTGTGCCTTACGCAGCAGAAAAAGTGCTCGCGTGGGAAAAAATTGCGCTAAAGTATTGGTCGGAAGAAATGAAATGCCAGGAAATGCTTTTAAGTGATTGTTCGCACAGTTTTTGTTTGCAATGAGTTTTTTATTATTTTGTTTTTTACATGTTGGAAATATTTTACCGTTATGGGTTTTTAGTTTTACATAGCGATAAAGTGTATTAGAACGACTGGTATGTGGATACAGAGATTAAGTGATATATTTTCGGTATATACTTACAGCGAAATGATTTTCTGCTCGACTTGCACTCCTGCTTTCGGAGAGCACTCATCAGCAACTCGGTATAACGGAACTGGGGGACGGCATGTGTGAGCACGAAGGGCTTTAAGAGCTTGCCTTCAGTGATAATGTTCGAATATTTTTCGAAAAGATGTGGCAACTAACAGAAGGTTTCAAGGCCGAAGCATACTCTTGTAAAACTTCAAAGGTGATCTAGTCGCCGATGCCCAGAGTTTACTTAAATTATGGAGGCAACACTTCTCCAGCCTGCTGAATGGCAGTGAACGTGCAACGCCAGTAGAAGGCGAACCCAATTCCCCAATCGATGACGATGGTGCAGACGTTCCATTGCCCGACCATGAAGAAGTTCGAACAGCAATTACTCACCTGAAGAACAACAAAGCGGCAGGGGCCGGTGGATTGCCGGTCGAGCTATTCAAACACGGCGGCGAAGAGCTGGTAAGGAGCATGCATCAGCTTCTTTGTAAAGTATAGTCGGACGAAAGCATGCCCAACGATTGGAATTTAAGTGTGCTCTGCCCAATCCATAAAAAGGGAGACCCCACAATCTGCGCCAACTATCGTGGGATAAGCCTCCTCAACATCGCGTATAAGGTTCTATCGAGTGTATTGTGTGAAAGATTAAAGTCCACCGTCAATTAACTGATTGGACCTTATCAGTGTGGCCTTAGACCTGGACAACCGATCAGATAGTAAGCGTGCGCCAAACCTTGGAAAAGATGTGTGAAAAAAGGATCGACATATACCAAGTCTTCGTCGATTTCAAAGCTGCCTTTGACAGCACGAAAAGGAGCTGCCTTTACGCCACGAGGTCTGAATTTCATATATCTGCAAAACGGCTGTGTAAGCTGACGTTAAGCAACATCAAAAACTCTGTCAGGATCGGGGCGGACCTCAGACAAGGCGATTCCTTATTTTGCGACTTATTTAATCTACTCCTGAATAAAACAATTCGAGCTACAGATCTGAATAGAGAAGGTACAATCTTCTACAAGGGTGAAAACTACTGGCGTAGTTAGTTCTGCTGTCGCCAGGTTAGACAAAGAAGCGAAGTCAATGGGTCGGGTAGTGAACGAGGGCCAGACGAAATATCTCCAAACAGTCGTTGCGCTCGCGACTTGGCTCCCATGCCACCGTTGCTAGTCTTAGCTTCGAAGTCGTAGATAATTTCGTCCAGCAATAACACTAATAATAACATCAGGGTCGAAATCCAACGCAGAATAGCTCTTGGCAACAGATGCTACTTCGGGCTGAGTAAGCGCATTGGCAACGACGAATATCGCAGCCGATGGAACGATAAGCGGTAATAATCTGCAGTCATCTTGGTCAAATAGATTCTTATTTTGTTAATAAACCCAACAAATAAAATAAAGAACTAATTATGATTGGAAAAAATGTGACAAGTAAGCAGATTATTCCTATTAGTGGGGACAGTTGGGTTCATTGGTATCCACCAGAAGTAAGAAAACTGTCGAAAAAGGAAAATTCACTGCTCCAAAGAAGATGAAGAATTGGCCAGGACTGTAAAGGAGCACCCTTTCGTTAGATTCACCAGCCACAATCTACATCAATTATATGGTGAATTACAAAACGGAATCAGGACTTTACCATGCCGAAGTATTGGACTGGCACATGCGATGAGCTCGCTAGAGAAGGCAACCTTACCGCAATATCACTAAATTGATAACAAGTCGATACTCCGCTTTCTACTTGGGCTCTAGCGTTGGATCTATGGATCCAGAGCGTAACAAGCGCTGGTTAACAAGAAAAATTTTGTGTTTTCCTCCTTCTGTTGAAAAGTGAAAGACAAGAGATCCTCTGAACTACTTGTTCTTAGCAAGGTTCATCTCGCCGCCACGGTAGGTGTTCTCACCGGACAATATTGCCAAAGCTGTATGAAGGAATGCGAGGTGAAGCATTTGCGACCTAACCTAACCTAAGTGTAGCTCTCTTTCTGAAAAAAGTTCATCAACTACTACCAAATTTAAATATGTCATAATACTATAATAAAACGACTGCATTCTCGCTCCACAAGTTAATTTTGATTGCAAAAGTCTGAAACTAATCCTTAGTAAAATGACAGAGTTTATAAAAGTATAATATATATATATATATATATATATATGTGTACCGGTAATTATGAAAACCAAACTTCAGCAAATTAAAGTAAAATTACTTAACAAACGCTCGTTTGTGCCGTTTCTCTGCATTCATTTTGAGCGCTCTGTTTTGCTCACCACCAACACCAAGTCACAACTTGTAAATGCGATGGTCAATTTGAGTTTTCTAACACAAAACAAGTGGCTGCTAAGTTTTTGCGCATTTTTGTGATTTTTATTTACCTCCCTCCTACAGTCAGCAACAGTCTACATCAAACTTTTGTTGTTGTTGCAACTATTATAGATATGTATTTTTAAAATGCACTCTCTTTCCATTATTGCGCTTTCTAACGTCTGCTTTTGTAGTTGTTGCTATTATGGTATGCTGTATGCTGTATGGCAAATGGCCACTTGTTTATTTCGCATATTTGGAATTTTCATCGTTTTGCACTGCAAAAGTTTAGATTACACGACAACTTGCAATTGCAATTTACAGTTGCAGGCGACAGTAAACTTGTGCGTCTGTAGGTATTGCCAATATACGTTTACAACTATGTATGTGCATAGAAACTGTTGCTGAGCGCACGCACACACACACACTAATATGAAGACAACCAATCGCACTCAAATGAAGGACACAAGCACTCAAGTATTCTGCAATCATTGCATAGTTTAAAGTTTGCCACATTGTTGCAATTTTCACCAGCACTTTTTTTCTAGTTGCTCATTTTTGTTGTTGTTGTTGTTGCTGCCTTGCTTTTATATTCGCATTTGTTGCTCTAACGGTTATTGTGTTTATTATGGCTCGGCAGCAATGTGTAAATGTAATGCGAGACCATTAAATGCCTGCCGATTGCAATTCATTGCCCAAGTAAATGCACTTGGCTCAATATTCTTACGGCATATCTATTACTTGGTTGGCTTTTCTGCTTCAAGTCAGTAGTGGTTAATTTATTTTTGTTGATTGTTGTTGATCAGAGTAGAAGTACTACTGCGAGTTTATTAAATATTCTCGTTTCAGTGTGGTTATTGTTATTCTTTAATGAATACTTTTTATGAATAGTTTATTACCCTTTAGTACAAATATTACAAAATATTTTAAAAATTAAAAAAAACTTAATAATAGATAGTGGTTAAATCTGGAATTTCAAAAAATTGGTTCGTTTTTCTCCGTATTTCGAATGTATATATATTTGGTAATCGTTATAGATGTTCAAAAATGAGTGAAAATGATGAAAAACTTCGCTATACTTTGAAAGCTTTGTATAAAAAACGGAAGAATACCACGCAAGTTAACAATGAAATTTATAAAGTTTACAGAGACGATACCGGATTAGTTGTAGCACAACAATGATTCGCTCGCTTGCTTTCTGGAAATTTCGATGTGAAAAATGCACCTCGCTCTGGTCGATCTATCGTTGAAAAAGACGATGTTATTATGGAAAAGATTGACCAGGACCATCATAAAAGCAGCTATGACATCGCTACGGAACTTAATATTCATCATCAAACGGTTTTGAACGATTTAAAAAAGACTGGCTACAAAAAGAAGCTCGATGTTTGGATACCACAGGACTTACGCCTCGAAATGTTATGCTGAGTGTTTGGTGGGATTGGAAAGGAATCGTCCACTATGAGCTGCTCCAGCCTAGTCGAACGCTTGCTTTTACATTTTACTAACAGCAACTGCGACATTGAAACAAACAATCGAAAAAAACGGCCAGAACTGATTAACAGAAAGGGCTTCGTCTTCCTTTAGGACAACGCTAGACCCCACACATCTTTGATGACTCGGCAAAAACTGGGAGATCTTGGCTGGGAAGTTCTGATGCATCCACCATATAGCCCTGATCTTGCATCATCGGAGTTGGCTTCAAGAGAAGCCTGTGTCGCACTTTTTCGCCGAGAAACCAGAAAATTTTTACACTGAAATACGAAAATAATTTTTCGACTGCTCAATATTATAAAATATTCCTTGAAAATTTGATTGTAATCGGTCCCAAAACTTTAAGTGCGTTTTTCTTGAAACGATTTCTCGAAAAGTTGCTTTCATAGACGGTGAGAAAAATTTTTTGGCAACGATTGAACCAATGTTCTTGAAATTTTCTGACGAGTTCCTTAGATATATTTGTCAGGTAATCATCGAAGAAGGAAGATTTTTGATTATAATTTCAATTTTTTCGATTTTTACAAAAAACAATTTATTTTGGGGAGCCATAAATTTGTCCAAAATTTTGACTACCTGTATTACCGGTATTCAACAACTTTAGGAAAATTTTTGTTTGGTTAATGGATTCAAAATAACTAATTTATTTCATCACTTTAATTCAATAACAAATTTTTAACAGTTGGAAACACTTACGAAAATGTTTTTACTTTGTAGGCTGTATTAAACCAATTTTGTGGAATACGCATACTTCAAAAATATATTTCTCGCAAAGATTTATAATTTAAAAAAATTAAAATTTTTAAACGGCTGGCAACCTTTCATAAGATATGTTTTAACTGAGAGATTTCTAAATTCTATTCAAGTTTTTGGCCATATTGAAATACATATATAAGAAGCGCCATTTAACAATTTCACTGCATTAATTTTTTTAAATAGTTGGCAACCCTGTTCAAAAATATTCTCAACGGAAATCTTTATTAATCCTATTTAGCTTGATATCCTTATTGCAAAAATAGGCTTCTCGTAATTATTTTGTAGAAGTACAATTTTTAAACAGTTGGCAACCCTGTTTGAAAATTTTTACAACTGAATGCTCTCTGAAGTTTTTTAAATTGCTGCCCATATTATAATGAAAAGCTGTTTTCCACAATTACATTGAATCAAAATTTTTAAAGAGGTGGCAACTCTACTCAAAAATATTTAAATTTTTAATCTCTATAGTTTGATACACATAGGGTTATTACATACATATAGTCTGCTGAACAAATTTATTGATAGATTCTTTTGAAACAGGTGGCAACTCTCCGAAAAAAATTTTAATTAAATTTTATTTTTAGCTTTTCCGTTTGTTTCTTGTTTTTATTTTTTTTATTTTTTTTCTTTAAAAAAAGTTCACAAATGTGGCAACCCCAACACATTTATTGCTTTAAATTACAAAAGTATTAAGTTAAAACATATGATAAAATATATATATATCTATAATATCGTTTGTTTAACGGAAAAGCGATGAATTCCGTCGCGCAACACAATTTCGTTGCAATTTCATGTCTGCTTAAAGAATATTCTCACCACTTCTTATACCATAACTCTTACAATAAACAATAAATAAATATACAACCACATAAATCCTCCAAATTACCACTTATACGTTTTATGAATTGCGAAGCTGATTTCCTTATTGCGGACAACTCCATGTGCTCTCAATAATTCAAGATGTTATGTATCATTAATCTACCAACAAATTAAAATACATTAAAATCATATTCACTCAATGTAATTAAATTTTTATATGCCACGTAGTTCTCCGCTCCTTCTCTCATTGGGTTATGGTCATAAAAGAGCCATAAAGCATACATAAATATATTGCATAAATTCAGAGGTAACCAGCGCATTCGTGCCACACGTGGCTGAGAGGAAAATGCAATTTCCCGTGCCATAACGGCGATAATTGATTGATGAATGATGATCTTTTAATTTTTCACACTTTATGAGCATAAATAATGCCAGCGTCACGAGGACGAGGATAAACGAAAGTATATCGATGCATCACACACACACACACACAGACATGCAAATAAATGAAAAGCGCCGGGAGAGCGGCTTGAGTGCCAGAGCGGAGCAGCGGGCCCAATAAGGAATGCTGGAAATATTCGCATTGCTCCTTGCTGGCGCTGAGATTGGCGAAACTACGAACAGCAGCGGCGGATGAGCAGCAAGGAAATCGGGCATTGATAAATAAATGCCAGCCAAACGATGTAAATAATATGGCAACAACAAAAACAATAACTCGATTGTTGTTGCTCGCGAAGTAGTAGTACTTATGCTGCAAGTAGCAAGAAGAAAGCAGATCACGGCGAAACGGCACACAGTCAAAATACCAAATAAATCGAAAAAAGAACAAAAAAAAAAAAAATCGTAAAATCGAAAAACAACAGCAGATTGTAGAGTTGCAAATATTGACTGCGCATATTACTGCCATCAGACAGTAGAACGAAGGTGGCGCGGATGCGGCGCTGAACGGGAAGCATGGACCAAGTGGCGCACACATGCAAGTACTCATGTGTTAAATCGAGTATGTGCGAATGCCCGGGCTAAAGAGTATCAAATGGTGGCACTGATTGCCTGCCAGGCAACAGCGGGCCCACTAGGGGCGAATGCGAAGTTAAAGATGAAAAATACAACGCAAGAAATATACAGAAGAGGTTAAATTATGAACTTAATTTAAATGTCGCACAGCGCAGTGCCACGAACGGGAAAAAAGTGAAAGCTGCAAGAGAACATTGTTGTGTATGAAAGTGAACACAGTGTGCCACAAAATACCCGTGTTGTTGCAGAGCAAGATTGCAATCGGTGCATGCGTTAAAATGCAATGCTGCCAACAGCCTGTGGTGAACACTCTAACGCAGCGTGCTATATAAAGCCACCCAGGAAGTTGGTATGCAGTATTATATATTTTAGAGAAAATGAAATTAAATTTAGTTTAGTTTACCATAAAAATGCTAAATAAAACTAATATTTTTAAAATTTTTTGGAAATTGCGTTTTAGTGCCTTGAGATTTTTTAAAATTTCTAATACAGCTTTATGAAAACCTGGCAAGCTTTTCGACTATATAACGGGAGTTTTTTGAGATTTCATATCTAACGGGTGGGCCATATAAAATTTTAAATTCGAAGATAGGCCGTAACCGATTGAGTGTAGCGTTTGCTGTATGGCACGTAGCGCCGTCCTGCTGGAACCAAATGTTGTCCAAGTCTTTCTCTTCAATTTGCTTGAAGAAAAATTCGGTTAACATTGCGCGATATCGCTGGTTACGGCGGTTCTTTCATTTTACGAAGAAAAATGGGCAGATGATTCCACCAGACCAAAATCCGCACCATACAGTGTTTCGTGCTGGGTGCATTGGCTTCTCGACGATTACGTGCGGGTTTTCTGTGCCCCAAATGCGACAATGTTAACGTAACTGTCGAGGTGGAAATGAGCCTCGTCCGAAAAGATGATTTTTCGGTAAAATTGACCATCCTCAGTCAAACGAACTTTTGAAATTAGTTTTCACTTGACTCACCACTTTGGAAAAAGTTTTCAATATTTCCCAGTTTTATTCTAGTGAATAGCGACCCATTTCGTAAATTTTAGACTTTTTACTGAATATCTGTCACTTTCCGAATGGTATTTGACGTTTCCAATGTCGAAATATAGATAATTCAAATTTAAAACGTTAGATGAACCACCAATACGACACTATTCCATAAAGGAATTTATATACAAATGGTATATTTTCAAAGGTATTAGTGTAGTTCCTTACTTGTACCTGTGAAATATCGCACCGTTAAAGGGTTACATGGGTTTTGAAACATCGATTTTTTTTGTTACCTTATTAAATTCTACAACACCTCCAGAATATTGTCCTAAATTTCCAAGTTGATCCGAGTAGTAGCTTCAGAGATACAGCCTAAAGAACTTGTGCGCTCGAGGCTAGTTAGGCTAAGTGTACCGCCTTTAAGGGGGTATTCTACTCTAGAAATCAAATTTTGGGCAGTTTTTTGAATTTTATTTAAAAAAAAAAAACCAAAAATATTTTTACCATCCATTTTTTTATGGTGTTTTTTATTGATGTCTTAAGAATACAGAAAAAATATTTTACCAAAAAATATTAAAAATTAAAATAATTAGAATGGGGGGGAGAGACAGGTGTAAAAAAAAATTTCGCATCCTGGTGACATTGATCCTGACTCTCCTGGTGGTCTGAAAAAAAAAAAATTAAAAGAAATTCTTAAACAGTAAGGATGCTGTTATAGTCCGGGAACACGAAAAAATTTTCTTTTGAAAAATGGCGACTGCCTGAAAATAGAAATCATTTTTTACGCTTTTTTTTTTGAAATTCCTGAATTTTTTTAAAATATTAAAAATAAAAATTTTGACACGATGCTGGTAGGAACGATAAAGGTTTATATAAAGAAGGTTCACACAAAATTTCAAGTAAATCGGTTGCATAGGACTTGAGATAATGCCGGTACCGTGTGGAAAAAAGTAGTTTCGTGAAAAACGCGTTTAAAGTTTAGGAGACAGTTCTAGTGAACACGGACGCCACCTCACAAAATCGGCTGTATCTCTGAAAATAAATTGAAAAATCCTTCCAAGGTCATATTTTTGAAAGTCTAAACTTTAAATATATGTAAAAAATCGAATTTTTCAAAATTCTAATAATTCTAACAATAAAAAATTCTAATAAAATATTTTATTTGTTATGTGAGAAACAAATTGTTGAAAAGGCTGTTTTTTATCCGAGGTTACTTAGGACTTGCAAAAAAACTCTTCGGAAGGAAGAAAAATATTGGATGCACAACTTCGAATGTAGGAAGTTTACATATATTATTAAGCGTTGGTCATTTATTTATAATCTATAATTGATGGAAGAGTAGCTTGCATAAATTAATGTTTTTAACAACGGTTTCCATTTGGATAGCGCCGGTAATAGTACAGAAAGTACAGGTCCTTGTCTGTTGATCAGCACCTACTAAGCTCACACCTGGTCCCAGAGGTCCAGTGCTAGAACGCAAGTGGACAACGGAGACCAAAGTCGGTTTTTTTGCGAGCTAATCTTTGCAGTTTCCAGCAATAAATCTAATTATGATAAATCACGCAGACGAATCTGATAATAAAGTCACGTGAAGTAATATATCAGTTGCTATCTTAATAGTAAGTCAGCTTTGCTTGAAAAACGGTACAGTGATCTGATAGTTTAAATCTATGCTTGAAGGAAATTTCCGTCCATCTTTCCTTCGGAGTTTCCATGTAAAGCTCATTGTATTTTTTCTCCAGTGTCTTCACCCTATTAACATGTCTCTCTACGGTATGTGAGAAGTGAAAAAGCTATCAGGAGTAGAGCCTGCGACAAAGAATGAGTAACTTTGCTGCAGAGAACGCGTCTTTGGAAATTAATTTCCGTGATTTATATAGTATAAACGATGTTAATGTAAGAGACCAACTATGCTTAGTTGCTGTAATATTGACCCGCGCTAGAAATTTCTTTACCTCAATATTTTATACACACCATGACGTTCACAGATAATTTCATATTCTAAAAATACCCACCTAAAAATTTATAATTTTTATTAAAAATTTTGCAACTCGCCGCTCATACATTTTGAATATAAAAAATAAAAAAATCAGTAACATAAATTTTGATTACAGAATTTCGGACTGTTGCTTATTTTTTAATTATTTTTTAACATATCGCAGAAATTTCAAAATATTTGATACCAAACACAGTAGTACCTTTATTTCACGGACATCACCAAGCACAAATCAAAAAAAAAAAAAATTACAAATGTTTCATGTTGTTGTGTTGCATTTGTTCACGTTCATGAGACCTCTCGCCGTTTTTGGTGATTTAATCTCGCACAGCGCAAACAAATGTCATGCTTGGAGTTATCAAATCTGTTTTAGCGCTTTGTTCAAAAAATTATTTATGCATGCACATAAACCATATTAATATAAAAATAAAAAATAAAAGAAGCAAGCACTCATTCAAATACATTAAATGTTTATGCATTTTTGTAATCAGCGGCTGAACGCCATGACGTATACGTGATATGTTGAATTGTGATGAAAGGGATTGCAATGAAATATTCAGTTGGCTTTGTGTAAGTTGTATGCTTGTTTTGGGAAATTTCGTATGCAAAATTATGAAATGTGAAATGTATTTAAAAAGTCATAAAAAATAATTTTATTAGGATTATTTTTAAAATGAGATAATACGTTAAGTATCGTTCGGTAGCTATTTAAACGGCAACTGTGTGTAAAACTAAATTCAAAAGCATAACCGACCAACGGTTTGCATTCAATGGGTTTTGCTAGGTTTTTATCTTCAAGTTTAATTCAAGTTATTCTTGTAAAAACTTTATCTTGATTTCAATCGAATTTTGATTTTGATCGATCAGTTTGTAAGGCAGCTATATGGTATAGTGCTCCGATCTGAGTAATTTTTTCGGTGGTTGTGGAGATATCTTGGATAATAATCTGTGCCAAATTTCGTAAAGATATTTTGTCAAATAAAAAAGTTTTCCCTACAAAGGATTGAGTTTGATCGATCAGTTTGTATGGCAGCTATATGCTATAGTGGTCCGGTTTGAACAATATGTTCGGTGATTAAACCTTTGCTGTGGATAGTAATCTATGTTGAATGTCGTTAGGATATCTCGTCAAGCAAAAAACTTTTTCTTACAATGACTTGAGTTTGATCGATCAGTTTGTATGGCAGCTATATGCTATAGTGATTTGATTTCTGCAGTTCTGACAAATTAGCAGCTACTTGAAGAGAAAATGACGAGTGGAAAATTTCACATCGATATCTCAAGAAATGAGGAACTTGTTGGCCTATATAAGGAAGCTCCGAAACGCGAATATGGATTGTGAAAAGATTTTGTTGCTACAAAAGATAACTCGAAATCACTTGCAATGTCAGCTAAAAATTCTATATATATATATACAAATATGTTGAATTTTGAAAAAAGATCTTATTAATTGCAGAAAAAGATATTTTATGAAAAAATTGAACAATTCATAAATATCCTTAATATGTTTTTCATTGCCGTCAAGAATATTAAACACAAATATTCTCACCAAATAATGAAAATAATGTAATACTATATGTACTTAATAAAGTGCTTTGCATAATTATAATTTATTGCCAGCGATGAAAGCGATTTTATGCAGCCACTTATAGTACAGTTCATTACGCGTTGCATGCAACTATGATATAGCTGCTTATAATTAAAAAACGAAAAATATTTATAGCACGATAATTACGCTTAAATGTTTTAAATAGCCAGTAAAATTTAAAGAGTTCATGCAAAATGCGTTAAAGCGCATAGTTAGCATTAAACAAGCATAATAAATCCAGCGCTGTGTGTGTTTGTGTGGGTGTGGTAATAAAAGTATCAGTTTACTTATGAATTATGCGTGTGTGCTGCGCAAATATATTAATGCAACAGCCATTAAAATTGTTTGTTTGAAAACAAGCATGCGGATATATCGATTTGACATTGGCAATAAAATAAATTGACATTTTTTGCTTGAATACGCGCATAATTGCGGCAGTGAAGCCTTGCCAATGCAAAAAAAAGTGACTTAAATAAATTTCCATACCGTTTTTGCAGCTTAAGTGATTTTGTTGCCAGCCAAAAATTAATTTCATAGTTTCACTGCATTCATGGCATATAAATCTGTGTATAATAATTTAACTACATTTGTATGTTTTTATATATATACGTATATACATATAGTATACTTTTTATGCATTTATGATATTTTAATAAACTATTTTAATTGCCGTGGAAAAGGGTTATAGTGGCATCAAGGAGGGAGAATTTGCCATATACAAACAACACAAAAATTAGAAAGAAATATATGTGAAGAAGCTGTAAGGCAACAATATTTAAATTGTATTTGTTTCGAGTTGCGCATTCGAAAGTATTTAGCGTTTTTTTTTTCATCCAATTAAAACATGTAATATACCATCAGTAGTTCTATGTTGCCTGAGAAAGAAGGTAGCATTCTTAATATCTGCTCACCAAACTCCATAAGCCAATTTATGTCGTTGTTTAATAATTAGAACTTTAAGCCTAGGTAATTTACGAGTTTCGAAAAAAATATCGCAAACGCGCTGCTTCGAACTTAGTCCGATGAAATCTAGATAGTGGAGGAGCAAGGGTCATGATGTTTAAACTTCATATTTCTCATTAAACTTTGCTTTGACAAGTTACGTCCTCCAAAATCTGTAGTCACACTGCGTGAGTGCCAAAGGCAAAGTAGCCAGTGAGGGACCCTAAGGGCTAATAGTGCTGGTTACTTACCAACGTTTGCTGAGTTTGCATAAAGTCCATAGATCTAGCGACCGAATGGATGAAGACATGGATCCCCTTGATGGAACTTGGGTATGGTTGCTTTTATTTTCAAGCTCAACGGTTTTACGATTTCCGCTGCGGCCAGGCACTCAGACAAGTTTGATATGAAAGTAGCATGATGCCACAGAAAGTGAGATTATGAACTCCTTGACTAGCTTTGAGTTTACGGCCTGTATGGCAGCTCTGCAATCGCAGCGGATGCATACTTTTCTAAAAGAAGCTGCACTTTGGATAAGTAGTTTTAAATAAGTAGTATATCTGCTGCTACCTTGATGGTTAAAAAGACAAAACAGTAGTCTGACAGTCTGAGACAAGAGTTAATGGAGGGCTTCTCTTCTATAATTTTTTTTCAAGGGCTTCGATCTATCCGTGAAAAAGCTTCTTTTCTCCAATGATGCTCTCCCACCCATATATATTTCTAGGAGTTAAATATGCGAAGATAAGGCCGCTAGGAGTACCTTCAGTGGGGCAATGGCCAAAGTTTTCAGTGACGCAGTCGAAGTGAGAAAAGAATTTTGAATGCTCCTCTCTCGCATCCTTAATATTCTCAATTTGCCGGAGTATGATAGCAACCTTCGCCAGTGTGATCTCCACCAAACAAATAAATCATAAAACAATATGAACTTAGCAATGACGTTGAAAATCCATTAGAGTTTTTTCAATTAGGTCATTTACCATTGAGATCCGCAGTAAAGGAGACACTCACTCCGCAAAGACAGTTCTGATGCCGAGAAGACAATACACATATGAAATGCTTGAGGCTCGTTTCAATTTCAGACCTATACAAAGCTTCAGACCGTTGAATATTCTCTCAATATAGAAAAATGTTTCCAATGCATATTCTTTAAGATTAATTGATTATTTTTAAAATTGTGCTGTGTACTTTTTATATATGTAGGTATAAATATAGAATATTCTCGAAATTTTAAAACAATTAATACAGCACTTTTAATTCCAAAACTCTCTCTTTTCAAATTCCTAATCCCAAACACAAGATATACGACGACATTGACATAGTTCAGTGAATTATGAGATAGGGATCCCCTGGTCATGTCGTCCGCATGGATGAAAACACTTTAGCTCTGAGAATATTCGACGCAGTACTCGCCGGTGGAAGAAGAGAAAGAAAAATACCTCCACTCCGTTGGAAAGACTAGGTAGAGAAGGACTTGGCTACACTTGGTATCTCCAATTGGCGCCAAACAGCGAAAAGGAGGAAAGACTGGCGCGCTGTTGTAAACTCAGATATAATCGCATAAGCGGTATTAACGCCAATAAGGAAGAAGAAGAACTCCAAATAATAGATCAAAAAATTAAAAAAAAAATACTTTTGAACCAAAATACCGAATAAAAAAAATAATTCATTCCACCAATATAAAAAATATGGGTCAGCATCATAGAATTTGCTACAAATCATTTTCAAAAAATTGCTGCCGTATCACAATCACTTAAAATTCTTTCCTTCTTTCTAGTGAAAAAAAATGTTATTCAGGTGGCAATAACACAAAATTTTTTCGTTAAATTAAATTGTTGTACAAAGTTTCAATTAAAAGGACCGAGAAAACTTTCAATGGAAATGTAAATTAAAGCAAGTAAGGAGGGGCTAAGTTCGGGTGCAACCAAACATTTTACACTCTTGCAACTTGAAGGAACCAACGCTAGGAAAAGCGTCAAAAAAGTCTTGCGGAATTTTCGCTAGTTGGCGCTAAAAGCGCGTAGTTCTAGTTTTGTTCGTCGCATCGGGTCATACTATATCTTTTTGGAAAGCTCATTTCACGCGCGTGTTTGATTGATTGTCGTCTCTTTTAAGTCGTTTGTGAGTTATAGCGTCGCAAATATGGAGCAAAATAAAGAGAAAATACGGCATATTTTACAGTACTACTACGATAAAGGCAAAAATTCATCTCAAGCCGCCAATAAAATTTGTGCAGTTTATGGACCCGATACAGTTTCCATTTCCACCGCACAACGATGGTTTCAACGTTTTCGTTCTGGTGTAGAGGTGGTCGAAGATGCGCCACCCTCCGGAAGGCCTGTCGTCGAAAATTGCGATAAAATCTCTGAATTGGTCGAAAGAGATCGGCATCAAACCGTTATAAACCATTTGAAGAAGCTTGGAGCCACTAAGAAGCTCGATGTATGGATGCCACATGAATTCATTCAATAAAAATACCGCAAGACTTTTTTGATAACCCATTATATGGGGGCTATGTCAAGTTTTCGCCTCAATGTATCTATTTTGGGCACAAAGATACACTGTTATGAGTAAAACTCGCTATCTCATTTTCGAAGAGTTAACTCAAAAATGACCGATGTATGCGGCATAAAGTCACCTGGAAGTTTGAAATCTTTATATTAGGTATATGGAGGCTCATTGAAGAATTGACCGGATGCAACCCATTTTTGATACACAAAGTACTATTTTCAGAAAAGGATTCTCTCTGAATATCAATACCGATATTTTCGGTCAAAAGTGAACTAGAGAGACGGGGGCCCACCTATTCGGTATAGTGGCTTCAATGGCTTTGATGGGATTTTTGCTCATTTATATAACTCTATATCTATCTCTTCTAGTTTTAGATGATACGTACAACCTTTAGGTGAATAAAACTATTAAACTCTGCAGCAACATGTTGCAAGAGTTTAAAGACTATAAATAAAAGATAAAAATTCACACTAAATCAGAATTTCTTCGAAAATAATTTGGTGAAAAATTTATATTATTTTTGCATACGAAAATATCTGCAACTAAAAAAAGAAAAAAAAAAAATATTTACCCAAAATAATAACAAAAAATTCTGGCTTCGCATAAATGCCGCAACCGATCGCTTAAAATAAACACCAACACGCTAAAAAATACTCGCAAGCAATTTCCATTATTTACATTTACCTATTTGCATAAGGTTTTTCTATTGCCGCGCGCATTTTCACAAGTATTTAATTTAACTTTTCCACTTTTCCAATTATACGCGCTTTTTCTATGCGCCGCAACTGTAATCTGCACCAAATTCATATCTGGCCACGGCACACTTGACTAAGTATTCATGCAAATATAATACGAATGCGAGTGGTCACAGCCAATGCAAATATCACAAAAATGTATATGTGTGCGTACACAGTGTGTGTGTGCGTATGTGTGTATGTGTGCATGTGACTATCAGCGTTTGTACCTGTTGTGTACTCATGTTTGATCAACGGTATAAATAGCGGATTTTAATTAATTATACCAATATCAGAACCCATTTATACTTATTTCTGTGCACTTACGCCACTCCACCTCACTCCGCGCCTTTTGTCAGAGCGTTAGCCGCTGAAGCTCGACGCTTTGGCATTGTGTGTCGCTTATTGTTCTGCTTGAGTGCTCACCTGCACGCGGACGCGCTGATGTGTGTGGGTATTGGCGCGTGTGTGCCTGCCATGGCGCACATATACGGTCGCATATTCAATTGTTGTTATTATCGCGTAATTTAATTAACTTTTGGTGCTTATGCGTTAATTAAAAATATGCTCGATAATTATTTACCTCCGCTTTTTGTGCTCATTCACTACATTTGCGCTTATTTAACTCGCTGCCTATCGCTATTTCACTCTCTCTCTCCCTTCTCCTCTCCACTTCTGCTGCTCTTCTACCATTTGCACACGTAGTAAACACAGACAATTGGATAAATGTCACGGCTCCGTTATTTACATTAATTGACATATTGTTTGGTGTGGATTTAAAATTCTCTGCTCAAATCCAGCTGTCAGTGTGTACGTGACTTACGTAACAATTGCTTTCGGTTAATACATTCTCGTTGGATTTTTTGCTGTTTCATCGTTTACATACACACACAGTGGTATTACATATGTAGATAGCTAGCGAAATTAATTTTTGCAGCAGCGCTTTGTCCACAAATTGAATATTTATTAATGAGTAGCTTTTGGCGATTAACTTTTTCTTTGAAACGGTTGAATGATGAGCGGCGGAAACCGTATGTTTGCATTCACAAAGCGAGTTCTGGCACTGGAATGGTTGCATGTCAGGGAAAGTGGTTTAATATTGCCATTAATGCTGAGTGGCTGTCCGCTGTGTTGATATGTGACCAATTATTTGACGTGTGTGTGCAATTTTTTCAATTTAGGGATTATGACAGTTGAGGTCATGTGATACAAAATTTTTGTGTAATATGTACACTGAATTATAATTATTTTATTTAGATATATTAATATTTGTGAAATATTATAACAATGTAATAAGCGGTTCAGATCAACCATTTTTTGTTTTGAACAAAAATCAAATTTTGGCAGACGAAGCGAGCAAAGATGACCAAATTTATTAAATGACTAAATTTGTTCTAAACAACGCAATTTTGTCTTTTTTTTACCGTACATCATTGTTTTATATCTTCTTGTTTAACAAGAATTCATTTTTTAGGCTTCATTCAACAGAGAAAGCCGAAGTCAATGAAGGATGCAGTACTTTTCCTTTAGCGTCGTCGGAGATCGCGTGTAACTCGAACAATATTTAATTTTTGCCCTCAAAATTTGACTGTGTATTCTCGATATATGTGTGTAAACTGTGCAGTGCAGTTTTTTTTTTAACTTCCAGAAATCGCCTTTTTCGGCTGGCACATAAAGAGTATTCCTTAAGAGTTCTCCTAGATAGACATCAAAGTCGTCGCTGTAGAGAATATGGGGTCGTTTACTAAATAATTTCTTTTATGCATTCCCCCTTTT
This sequence comes from Bactrocera zonata, assembly GCA_037783105.1. NCBI lineage: Eukaryota > Metazoa > Arthropoda > Insecta > Diptera > Tephritidae > Bactrocera > Bactrocera zonata. The sequence continues at coordinate 113,224 of JBAWJQ010001030.1, forward strand.
GAACTACCATTTGCCATATTTCTGCCAAGAAATTGATTCCACCCTCATAAAATTGTTGATGCTTGCAGGCAAAAAAACTCATCCAAGTGTTTTTTAACGTCCTGAGTTGGGGTGAAATTTTCCCATCCAAAAAAATTGGCAGAAACCGGAACAAGTAATAGTACGAAAGTTTAAGTCTGAAAAATATGACGGGCGTATAGAACATTCTATTCTACTAAAGCTTTTAGCGAGCCATCAAACTAGTATAAGGTCTCGCGTTTTCCTGGTTGAAGACTACACCTTTTCTATTGTTCAATTCTGGCCTCTTTTGCTTGAGTGCGTCACTTAATGTGTCCAGCTGAGAACAATATACTTCAGAATTAATCGTGGTACTATCAGCATAAGTTTAAAGTAGACGATCCTTCTGATATCCCACCAAACACACAACATAACCTTTTCATGGTGAGTATCGGCCTTCGAAGTGGTTGAGCTGCTTCATTATTTTTAGACCTTCTTTAACGTTTGATCAACAGATCACAGCCAATAAAGAGACGAACCAAATTTCGCTCTGTAAGAACATGAGAAACCCATTTGTCAAGCTTCGAAATCAATCTTACTCGTAAACGTTTCAACGATTTTATTTTATCTCCATCGGTTTAAGAATTCATCTAGGCATCCTCAAGCTCGAAATTGACGGAACGAAATTTTGCTAGCCAGTTTGGTAGTGGCATTGGCATTTGGTCAACACATCTTCACATCATTTTTGCCTTACCTGAACTGCATTTTTAACCTTTTAATAGTATAATATGCAGAAAATGCTGTTTTCGATCTTCCATCTTCGAATCTTTGATAGGGTCATGTCGTGTCAGTTGAAATCAGTAATATTTTAATTGCGCCTGTAATTCAATATAATCGACTTATATCTAACTAACTACTGTGACTAAAAAATAGTAAGACTTTTTTATTAACAATAAATTTAGCGCGAAAATCCATTCGTCAAAATATTTTTTTTAGGTTGATGGACATCTGTGCCAAATGTCATCAAAATAATCAGCAGTGTTTAGTATACGCTTGTCTTTTTGAAGTGCATAAAGTGTATTCGGCAATTTTTACAATGAGAAAATTATTCAACGCAGAAGTTCCATTGTGTTTTTATATAGTATATGAATATTTTTGTTACAAATATCATGACAAACTTAATATACTCTGCTTAGGGTATAATGACGCTGATTTTGAGAATATGAACTTGCAGTTAATTTATAAAATATTTGTAGGCAACAAAAATTAGTAGTTTTCTAGATATATTCTACTTCTTTATTGACGTAAACCCCGCTTACTCGGTTATAGCCGAGTTTTAGGTATGTTATTAAATAGGAAAATCTCCACAGTTGATTCATAATGTTTAGTTAAGAGAGACACTTGGAAATTCAATATGTCAAAACTTGTTGCATGATATAAATGAGTATCATGAGATATTTCTCTACGGCGGTATAAAGAAACTTCATTTTATAATTTTTATTTATAAAGAATTTTGATCTAGATTTTAAGAAGCCGTTCGTGAGTTCATCAAATTTTAAAAGAAAGGCAGTCAATTCATAAATTAAGGTATTTAAGGATATATAAAAATATTTTTTATATAAATGCTTATCAATTATGTGTAATAATTTCTAATTAAATTAATTATTAAAATTTTTATGGATATAAATTTTTATATTCATTAAATCATATGACATATATAATAAATAATGTCAATAAGTAGCAGTTATAATACACTCGCTTTACTTAAATAAATCAAATCAACTTTTAGTAAGACAACCGAATCAAGCTCCCACACCAACACTTACCCACATAACTGTGCATAAAAGCATGTAATGTGATGAAAATTGTGTTACACACTCATAAGCGTGCACGAGCGTGCATTTGAAAGCAGAAAGAACACTCAAAATACCAACAACAATGCGTTAGTTATTCAAGTGTGAAATTACTCGAGTCACTTTAAGTGTGTACGAAAATTATATGAGCGCCAAAATGCATTTGAGTAATTAAAATTGGCATCCACAAGCATAAACAACCCGAATCACAATGTCAATCTGCGAATGGGAAGCGTCAGAAGCACGAAATGACAAGGACGAATGCAGAAGGAAATAATGAAGCAGAATTTGGCAAAAAGTGTTTGTGCACGTGTTTATGAGAGTGTGTGTGTATGCCTTTATATGAGTGTGTGTTTTTGATGTCCCTGCACAACTATGGACTAAACGAATTGTACTGCATGCGGTGCTTATTTGGATGTGTGTCAGCTGTGTGATTGACATGGCGTATGCGCAATCTTAATTTGACATTGGCACTTTGGCACATACAACAATTAAAATGCCATAAAAAGTCGAAACAAGCTAATATATGAACTACCAGAAAAATAAAGAGATACCATCAGATCGGTGGTCGCAAAAAAACATATATAAATGTGTACATACATAAATATCTACTATATGTATATACATAAGTGAACTAACGAAGAACGCACTGGCTTTCAGGGCATATTGACGTATGTACATTTGGTTCAAAAAGTATTCAGTTAGCAGATTTTTAGGAGAATAAATTATTTCACCTTTTAATGATTGGCTGGTTAATAGTGTAAAATAAATGCGTGAGTCAACGAATAAGCTATGAAATTTATTTCTAAATACTTCTCGACAACTTTGAATTTTTTTTTGCTGTTCATGGGATCAGAGTCCCATACTTTTGAACACTGATTCTTATGTAAAATTTAACGAGGAATCGAATGGAAAGGTCAATTTTGAAAAATAGTTGGGGGAAAAGCTCAAAAAACCGGGTTTTTGGAAAAAAATGTTTTTTTTTGGATTTTGAAAATTTTTTTGGACTTTGAAAGTATTTTTATCAGAAAGCTGAGATTTTTTTACATAAAATTGGATAACTTAAAAATTTTTTTCACTCAATTTTGAGGTCGTTAAAAAATAAAAGAAAAAGTCATTTTTTTGTTTGATCTCAATTTAAAGTGCGCGCCAAAAATCAACGGAGCAACTTTGACCACTAAAAAGTTAACAGATATTCTTCTATTGGTCTATATTATGATATTCTAAAGTTTGGTCAAAATCGGAGAACCACGGGTACAAAACCATGTCGCCAATTGAAGGAATGGCCCATATATTTTCTTTCCGATATTGAAGATATTTCTTGCAACTTAGCGCTCTTTCTGTAGGAGAGGGTTGTCTTAGAGAGGCGGGGGCTCACTAAGGGGGTGCTTTTGTAACAATAATTTGACTCAGAAATATTGCTTTTGTTTTTCAGCTTTCAAAAATCAATGTCAACATTATTCAATACTGCTAAAAATGGAGTTCTTAGGACTTCTTGATTGGAGTGTCTTATTATTTTTTCAAAATCTCTTTAAGACCGGAATGTGGTCTTACTTGAAATTATTCAAAGATTAAATTGTTAAAGCTTCATAACTAACATCACTGTTGGAAGAAAATTCAACAACATCAACCTGACCACAATAGAGAGTTGAAATTTTTCGCACACAGTGTACAGCAGCCGCCTTGCAACAGTCGCATGTTTTAGAGCCAATTTCAGTTTTGGAGTTTTAACGAGCAACATGAGCCATTCACACAATTTCCAGCGCCGAGGCATTTTATAAGTGCCCTAGAGGGGAAGTGAAGTGTGGTGCGGAGTAGCTGCTGAATTGGCGAGACGCGATGGGTGTATCAGTCTTAACTCGATACACAAACAAGCTTTGGAGATATACTTCGAGCTCGAGAGAGCCGGGGAATTGGTTGTTGAAGGTACAAGAGTGGACACACTTGATGACTGAATGATTGCCTGAATGAGTGACTGGCAACTGGGGTGTGATGAATGAGTGGTCGTAAGTGTTGCTCTTGCTTGGCTGATGGCCGTCATGCCTTACTGACTGGCAGCGCTTCTATATACTATAACAAACCACGTATGCATGCAAACACAGACACACACACACACACAAGCGTTTTGATGATTAACCCACAGACATGTTGAAGAGCGAGGCGAATTTCGAATTTTGTTGCTAGTTGAAGGAGTGAGTACGCGAAGACAGACAGACATACAGGCAAGCGGACAGGCAGATAGACTGCTTGTTTGCATGTTGCGTTATTGGCTGCGGCTTGGTTGTTGCCCCCTTCGTGCGTGCACAGCAGTCGGATTGTCCATTCACACGCTGTTGTTGCTGTTGCGGTGTTGTCCGTTAGGCTGTCGGTTATGTTCTGGCGGCGCAGCAGTAAAGTGGTGGATTTTTTACGACTGAACTTTTAATGAAGTGCCTGTTCGTGTCGGTGCGTGTGTATGTGTTCGTAGTGAGGTTATGTAACCGACACACTCTCGCTGCTAAAAAAGGCAAACAAACGCGCAGCATTGTATTACTAGTTTGTAGCCAATCATTTCCAAAAAAAAAAAACAAAAAAAAAACAGAACTAAAAATGGATAAAGTGATGATTGGGTAGTGCAGAGTACCCTTCTTCATGTCTACACTTCAGCCGTCGGCTGCTGCCAAGTCCGCAGTATCAAGTAACTAACTAACTACATAACCTAGTAGCTAACCAGCTGTGAAAGCGCACAAAAGCACCGTAATAAACAAACAAAAACAAGTTGTAAATGTTGTTGTAAATTATATGTGTTGGCACAGCTCGGACGCGTTTTTGTATCCTTAGTTTCTGCTTTCAGCGCTAATAAATTATCAACAAAGTTACGCGCTTAGAATACTTGCGTACATAAATAAAATTAGACCCATTGCCTTAAACGCTTTATGTTCAGTTTGTATGTGGGCATATCGGTGCTTATTGGTAGAGGCAATTTATGCGTAACTAGTGGCAAGTGGTAAAATAACAATTTTATAGTTAAGAGAAGGTTTTTTAAAGGACGAACCAATCGATAACGCACTGAGAGAATCAAAGAGAACATTGTATTTATTTGTGAAGGGTCTGCCAACATGAATGACGTGGTGTTAAAATGAAATAAAACACACGAAATTTGGTCAAAATTAGTGCTGTTCTTTTGTTTTGTTATGCAGTTAATTTTCTGCCATTTATGATTTGAACAAAATGTCGGCCAAATGTTCACCAAGGCTTTATTCGCATATATTTTCCCGTCGACGCCAAATGATGACCCTGTGCAGCATTTCGGTTGCTGCTTGATAGGCGTAAACCTTTGATTTAATATATGGTTTTATGGTAATCTAGAAGTGGTAAATCGGATTATTATGGCGGTCCTTTGACTAGGTCATTTCTTGAAATTAAAGTGTCGCTAAACTTTGCTTGCAAGGTGTCCATGTTTAGACACGCACCATCCTCGGTTTTATCAAACTCAGAGAGAAAAGTCGGTCAACGTCATATTACTATAACGTACATTGTTGATAGAAATGGAACTTTCAGCCTCTTTTCGAAGGACATAAGACCCGATGATGCGGTCAAATAAAATTCCGGACTGCGCTAAATTTTTGGGAATGGAAATGCGCTTACTAAACCATACGGGAACTTGACTCGTCCGAAGAGCATTTATTTTTATTTTTTATTTTTTGACAAAGTAAGAAGATGATTTTGCGGATTTTCGAAGTTTTCGGAGAATGTGAATTTGCGTCAAAACTTTGGACAATTATCAAGCGTTGTATCAAAGTGAAACGCATTGAACACAGTGAAAAAATTTATCACAACCTCGTTCACAAACATGGTCGCTATGAGCTGTCAAAATCACGAAATACCTATTGGTAGACGGTATGTATTCATTATCATTTTTGGTAGCCTTTTGCTTAAAATTTTGCATCGTATGCAGTAAATATATAAAAAAGTATCGGAAGGAAGTGCTTTCCTGTTAGTTGGTGGTTACGATGTTCTTCGGCTCTGTACGAAATATATTTAGAAGTTCTAAATATGCATAGAAAAGTGAATTGTGAAGTTTTTTGGTAGAAAATTTGTGCTTTAAATATTGTCCACGGTAATCATCACTGCAGAAGTGAATAATACGAAAGTGTAGTCAGAGATCGAGTTTAATTCAAAAAATATTAAAATTTTATCTGCAGATACGGTGTATTCTTAAAATATCAACAGATCGTCACCTGAAATGCAAAATAATGTAACATCACTTTTTATAAATTTACAGGTGAAGGAAAAAAAAATTCACAATAAAAACCACTCATTTGACGAAATTTTGAGTTTTGCTTATAAAGTGGTTATATGTTGGATATATTGGACAGCGGAAAGCTGTTTTATGCACACATGTACATATGTAATAAGGTGAATCGTAGGCAATAAAAAAATCGTTTTTGAATTTTTTGATGATACGTTGTTTTGTATTTTAGGTGAGGAAGTATACCTTTAAAACTTTAAAACAATTGATATACTAATTTTGATTTCTAATTTCCTAAAAATCTCATTTTCTAGGCTGTCACACCAGATGAGTTCCTTAATTTACATCTAAATAAATATTGAATTACTTGATCTCAATATTGCAGACTTTATTTACTTCGATTCCAATTCTATGTTGGTTAGACAAATGACCTAAATGACTTTTTTGTATTGAAATTAATAATAATTTACGAACTATTTTTGCGTGTCGAAAAAATATAATATACAGTTCTTTGAAGCTTTAAACTATAACTACTTGATCAACGGGTAAGGTGGGTTTGAGAATCTCCAAAGTCGTAGTAGTAGTATATATACGTTATAATACGTTTAAATTGTTATCTCAAAGTTTTAAACTGATCCGAGTAAAATTTTAAGAGATAGACCCTTCTTAAGTTTTGCCCATCAGGCCACTTCGGTGTAGCGCACCAACTTCAAATACGAGTTTTTCAAAACTCCATTTTTGAAGTCGGTGGACACGATTTCTCGAAAAGTTGTGTACCGATTTATTTCGAACTCTTTACACATCTTTAAAGTAACATTATCTGGTTATTGAATCAATGATTTTTCTTTTATTACAACCAATAAATGCTGAAAATTTCAACAAAAAATTAAATTTTTTGTTCAAAGTCTGAGAAAAAACGAAAATTTTAATTTTTTTGTTTTTCTTAATACACACACGAGACTTATATATGTACTAACGGAATATTTTTGGTTTTTTAATTCTAAATGAACCAATAATAAGTTATGCTGTCCACGGCGATAGCAGATTTTTTGTGAGACATCCAGGGAAATGAGATCTCAACGGCTGAATTTTCAACATTTTTATATCAAAATTTCAGGAACCATTGTTCAAATATGTACCTTTGCAATGCCATATTATATTTTTCAAATTTATAATTGTTTATATTTAAAAAAATGTCGTAAAAGTCTTTTTTGTACCTCTGAAACCCAACTAACTCCTTAAAGCGTTTGAAATTCCTTTTGATTCAACACCACACAAATCGAACCCGAAGCTGTTGAAACTCTGTGACATGAATGTTAGCAGGCAGATTGGCCACAAGTGGTAGTTGTCGTTGTTATAGCGGCAGAATTCTGCGAATTAACATTCTTTGGTCGGATAAAAATCCAGTCCCGTTCCGGTTAGGTAGACTTGACTATTTTGGGAACGGATAAGTGGACGTCTCGCAAGTCGCTAGGAGCTAGGCAATTTTTATTGAACACTGAACTCTTCTCGGATATATAATAAAAACATTTTGAAAGTTATCTTGAGCTATGAAAAATGCAAACGCCAAATGAAGCTGTTCCTGTAATTCTTGACTACACCGCCCTACCTGTTGGTGATAAAGGCAGAAATTATCAACAATATATTTCAGAGGAATGCTGTTGAGGTAAGAGTCAGTGTGCTTGACCACGTAGACTTGACTGTCATAGGATCGGTTCGTCTCACTGTGTCTTGAACGTCCACCACAGCTATCAGTTGGAGTTTAAATGGAGTTTTGATGAAGGATATTTCACCTAAACTAAATCTCCTTGTGTGAAAAGCCAGTTTCAAGAAATACTGCAGCAAATTTTCAACAAAAATTTCAAAACTTTAAAAACTTCAGTTAAATATTAAAATAAATTTCCATTTGAAATAAATTATTCACAGTGTCGATTTGTAACGATCATATAATTCTTTACACGTTTAAAGCCATTCAATTGAATGATGTAAAATTACCACTATTTTACTAATACTATTATTGTTGTTGTTATTGCTGTGCATGTTGTCAACATTAATTTTCTAAAATGGATACTCAGCAATAAAATATAAATTTAGCGAGCTTCCGCTTCCAATTGAATGCACACATTTGCCGCGAGCGCAAACACTTACACATACATACATAGCTCCATGCGTGTGCATATATTTGTTTGTAAGTGTGCATAGCGGTAAATTACAATATGTAGGCGCTATTCACGCATGGCATTTGAACGCACATTCATAAATTCAAAAGTGATTGTTTCAAAGTAATAGCAACGCGAGCGCTGGGTGTGGCAAGTAAGCGCTACAACAATAAGAACAATAATAGCAAGAACGCATACATGTAGCACTATAAATTTTGTTACATTTTATCGCTTTTTATCTACATTTGCATGGTTGTTTGAGCGTGTTCGCTATTGCTTTTTTATTTCCGCTGCGATTTTGAGTGATTGAAAGCGAGTTTTGCCATCAGCGCGTTGCATGTTGCATGCCGCAGCGCCTGTAGCTGCCACACCCAATTTATTGCCCTACATTTTCTTGCAGGCAATATGCTTTCTTATGCTTGCCGCCGTCCTTATCACTGACTATGTATGCATATATATTTGTGTGTGTGTGCGTGCTTAGTGGAAAGGACGCGCGTGTGTTTGAGTGTTGATAACTGTGTGCTTTTGTTGTTAGTGTGTGTGTGTGTGTGTGTGTGTGTGCGTGGCGCTCATTATCGCGGCTGCTCGGCGCTGACACTTTTATCATTTATCCACTTTGTTTGCTGGCATATCCAGCTGACGCGTAGGATTAATGCGCGCTCGCAATGTTTAGACGTCGCGCTGCGTGGCGCGCGGTGGTTGTGGTGGTGGCGTACAGCGGTTTTCTTTGCTGCCATGATTAAGGTTAAAGTGATTTTGCGTGCCTGCTGTTTTAGTTATAGTTGGCGCTGGCAGTCAAGTTGTTGTGGTTATGGCTGTTGAGCGGTTTTATCATTTTCCTTTAATACTTTCGCCAAGCATTTATATGACTTTATGGCCTTTTTGTTTTTATTGTTGGTCTTTGTTTTTATTCGATTTTGGGTGCGCCATATTGCAGAACGGTTTGTCAATTTTATTATGATTAGAAACGAATGTTATTTATGTGCCCTTGGGGAATGCGGCTGATAGACCAATTTTATGTCCAACCCTCGTGGAACCCCCACCAGCGCATTACTCTAACTCGAAGTTGGCTAAATTAGTTTCAATTCCTTCACTAGAGCTGCGTGAATCTCAGTCAGACGACTACTGTTTATTGAGCCCTGCTTCTTCTTCTGCTGCTGCTTTTAATGCGTTGCGGGTCGCAACCATATGTTGGTGAAGGCAGCTGTGATTTTTATTTCCCCCCTCCCCTCATGTTCTTGTTTGTGGCTTGGTTGTGTTGTTTATTTGTTTTGAAGTGATTTTGCTTTTAAGGCAATTTTAGTATACTTTGTTGTGATTTTAGCTTTCCATTTTATTGCCAATCTCAAAGGCAGACAAAGAAATCAATTAAAGTGAAATCACTTGTGGCAGTTTGTTGGGTCATTTTAATGCGTTGGGTTGGGTGGCGTGTAACTAATTTATTGTTGATGGATTTTCGAAAGCGTTAAATTGAAAAATAACAGTAAAATTAGCTTTGACAATGGCCGCCAGTAATGCAAATCACCCACTATGCTAATGACGGTTTGCAAGAAGCGGGAAGTAAGGTAGGGGAAAATAAATTTAATGGAGTTGGGTTAGGCAAGTTGACACTTCTATCGATTATTGTTGATAACAGCCTTGCTCCATTTTAATTATATATTATGCTCGCGGTTTCACTTATTGAGAAATGTGAGTGTCATTGGTAAATGAAACCTTTGCGTTGGAGTTGTGAGGCTAAGTGTTGAGGCATGTGGAATAAATTTTAGACAGATGAAGGGAAGTAGGGGTTGTTGGGACAAATAACTGGTTGTTGATTTTGTTCTTGTTGTAGCACTGAACAAAGTTTCTTTAGGGTTATGTCGAATGACTCGAAGTATAAAAAGCGGGGTTTTATGCTATTGCTGAGGACAGTGAGTTCATTTGCAAATCGTATGTGTTTCTTTGCATCGCCATTGACTGCTCATTGTGTATATAACTAAAGTCCGGCAGTTTGCTAAGAGGTGATGATAATTGCTTACAATAACATGGATTGTCCTTCTGCGTCACTTTCAGTATAAGAATGCTATTCATTTGAAGCACAAACAACAATTTTTTTCACTCAAATATGTCAAACGTTGATCCCGAGAAATAGTTTTTACTGAGATTTCTTCTTCATTACTTTAGTATGAATTCAATTGTTTTGTTTTGTTGGTACACTCTTCATATGAACGTATGTGAAGTTTTATTTCAATCTGTCTATTCATTCTTTGTTTACAAGACATTTAGTTTCGGCTGTGTGACAGTATTTTTTTAGAATGAAAAAAATTTAATAAAAACTAATAAATTTAAGAAATTCACGAACGAATGTTAAAACTATATAATGATTGTTCACCTACAATTAGAACTGTAGAAGATGGGTTGCTGAATTTAAACGTGGTCGTACAAGCCTTGAAGACGATCCACGTGAAGGACGTCCAAAAAGCTTATCAACACCAGAAATCAAAACCAAAATGCAGGATATGGTTCTGAAAGATCGTCGATTGACTGAAAGCGATTTAGTAGAGGCTCTACACACATCATTAGGCAGTGTGAACCGTATATACAGGGTGGGCCATATAAAATTTTAAATTTAAAAAGTCAATAAAAAAAACGGCTTGATATTTTTCAAAGGTCTAACATTTATTTAAAAGGTTGTTTTATGAAATTTATTTGTGGAAAACAATTTCGGACAAATGACCACTACGGCTGAGTTTACAGTAGCTTATCCGATCCACCCAATTTTGGAGTACTTTCTCGATGGTTTCAGGCCTTATGGCAGCTACAGCAGCTTGAATCTCGTACTTTAGTTCTTGAAATGTTTCTGGATGGTTGGCGTAACATTTATCTTTAACAGCTCCCCACAGAAAATAGTCCCACGGAGTTAAATCGCAGCTTCGGGGAGGCCAATTCACATCACCTCTTTTGCTGATTATGCGATTTTCGAAGATAGGGCGTAAAAGATTGAGTGTAGCGTTTGCTGTATGGCACGTAGCGCCGTCCTGCTGGGACCAAATGTTGTCCAAGTCTTCCTCTTCAATTTGCTGGAAGAAAATTTCGGGTTACATTGCGCGATATCGCTCACCATTGATGGTTATGACGGTTCCTTCTTCATTTTCGAAGAAAAATGGGCCGATGACTCCACCAGACCAAAATCCGCACCATGCAGCTTCGTGCTGGGTGCATTGGCTTCTCGACGATTACGTGCGAGTTTTCTGTGCCCCAAATGCGAGAGTTCTGCTTGTTAACGTAACCATCGATGTGGAAATGAGCCTCGTTCGAAAAGATGATTTTTCGATAAAATTGACCATCCTCGGTTTTTTTTTCAATATTTCACAGTTTTCTTCTAGCGAATAGCGACCCATTTCGTAAATTTTGGACTTTTTACTGAATATCTGTCACTTTCCGAATGGTATTTGACGTTTTGGGTTTTAGAAAGCTATATTAACAATGGAAACACATTCGAATGTGACTTTCTCAGCAACATTTGGAGCATTCTAAAAAGGATAAAGTGAATTCTGTGCGTCGATTCATCACTATGGATGAGACGTGGGTCTATCATCATAATGCTGAATCAAAACAAGAGGCTAAAGAGTGGTGTGAACCTGGTTGTTCGGCTTCGAAAAGAGTTCGTGTCCGGAAATCGGCCAAGAAGGTAATAGTGTTTTGGGTTGCGAGACCAATTTTGTTGTGGATTGCTTGCAAACTGGTAAAAAAATTAATTCTGAATTTTATTGCAACCCTTTGGACCAGTTGAAAGAAAGAATTCGTGAAAAAAGACCAGGTTTGCAGAAGAAAAAAATCCTTTTTCATTACGACAATGCACCGTGTCACAAGAGCATCCAACGTTTTGACCAGATTTGGCGCCCAGCGATTTCCATTTGTTTCCACAACTCAAAAAATGTATGCGTGGCAAGCGTTTTTCAGCAAATGAAGAGGTCATAATGGCCGTTAAAGCGTATTTTGCAGACCTTTCGGATTCTCACTTCAGGGATGGGTTTCACAGGTTTTGGTCGTGAGGTGGCAGAAGAGCTGCAAGAGCTAAATTTAGTCAAAATTGGTCGGGCGTGTACCGAGACATAGAATTTCGCGTAAAAGTGTCCGGCACCGCATCCATCGCATAAGTTTAATACCGGCTCTGCCATTTCGGGTGTAAAATTTTATGTATCTAGTATATTTAGTTATTTGTTTATCGTACTTTTTTAGTAACAGTAGCACTATAGGTGGAGTGAACAGAGCTATTTTCCGATTTCATCCATTTTATAGTGAGATAAGGGTGCTAAAGAGAATGAGAAAATTCTGTTAATGTAGCTTATGTGATTAGGAAGATATGTTCATTAAACTATGTAAAGGGCGGGACTAATACCCTTTTTTAAAAAAATTTAAACTGCCGGTGCCTCTTGCTATTGCCATCCCCTTTGTTCTATATTTAAAATTAGTGTCTGGTTAAAAACAACCGCAATTTAGTTACAGTAATAACATCTTAGTTTATTTCTATCAAAGAGGTTTGGAATAGTTGTCCGGTCGAAATTTGTGATTAATTGTATCAATTTACTTTTTTCGAAACGGTTTGAAAATAAAATAATGTTGGAACCCCTTTTCGTAAAATCACTGAAACGAATTTTATGCAGAGCCTGAGGTCTAGAAGGCCAAAATATTCACTTTCAGAGCGAATGTGTCTGAGAAGCTTTCAAGATCAAGCAGACGATGAGCAAAGACGGTTACTCACCTTTTCTCTAAATTTCAGCAGCTCCCAGAGTGTTTCCAATTCTTTAATTTAAGAAGCCTTCGCTGTACTTTAGACTAGCGAGTAAGTGCTACTTCGGCACTTTCAACAGATGAGTAGCGTAAGAGAGTGGCTGAAGAGCAGTGGATGTTCTCTTGCTAACACAAAATTGAAACGACATGCAATCATGCGTGTCAACATTTTTTGCTTTTTATGCTTTATTCTGATGTAAAAAACTGAATGACTGGAAATTTCCTTAAAGCTCTAAATTAATAATCCTCATACCACTATATTTATACTAAAATATATATCACTCCCTAATAAAATACGTCAGTGCCATAATTTAACAGGAAATTTCAGGAAAAGCAGGAAAGCATTCCCGGAAATAAATACATTAAAGTGAGCAGTCAATTAATCAGCGCGACCGTGAGTCACTTAGTCAGTTCATAAATGTATAATATACGTGTGATGGCAAGGTGGGGTAGAATTAGCTTGCGTGCCACAGAATTGCTTGACGCTGCCACATTACCTGAAACACCGGCATACACTCACACAACTACAGTTTTTACCTTCGCTCATTTTATGTTTGTTGATGATTTGCCATAAATTTTAGTGAGCAAAGCACGCAGCCTTTCTTTTATTATCGGCAGAGTTGCCAAACGCAGGGTTGACCTTCATTTTTAGATATATATATATATATATATATATGTATATATATCTTACTACTTATATATCTCACTAATGTAGGGTATGTATATACTTGTATATATTTATATGTATGCTTCTAATTTAGGGCTAATATTTATGCGTTGCGTTTACACGACGGCAAAAGTTTCGTTGGGGAAAGGCCGCAATTAGCGCAGACAAACGATGGGGCTGTGCAGAGTGAGCGCTGAGTAAATATCGGTTGAATAATTCATGTAATGAATGATTTGTTGTTAATAGTGAGCAGAAAAATATTTACGCGTTTATTACAATCACATACCATTGCCGATATTCAATACCTCTGCGTAGCGACCGTTAATTATTGCATTTGCATTGTTTAATAAACACAATAGTTGTACAACAACAAAGCGTGCTAATCAATAAATATTGATAAAACAATATCGAAATATCAATGCAACAATTTGGCTGTGCTATTTTTAGCTATTTAATTAGCTGGTTTTGTTTTACGATTTACATCTGATAATAAATTATTAGTCACGCTCATTAATTTTTTCATTGCAAGCCATTAAATTAATCTGGTTTCTTTGTTGGCTAAAAAGCTAATAAAAATCAATAAATTTACGAAATTTATTACAAATATGTTTTAAGTTTGTATTTAATGATTCAGAAATGCATGAAAAATCAAAAACAATAAATTACGCTTATGTGCTTCGGCTGCACCGCAGCTATAATACCCTTCACAGATGCAATTCTTATAACATGAAATTTATCCTGATCTTGATATGCTTTAGTAACCCGATTTGAACAATTTTTGGTGATTGTAGTGCTTCCTTAGAAAATAATATATGTCAGTAGATTTCTAGCTGGTGGTGATTTCAATGCCAAACATCCGTGGTGGGGATCTCGTCTTACTAATCCCAAAGGTCGCGAGTTGTACAAATACATTATGGAAAAAGTTTTAAATGTTCTTTCTACTGGTTGTACCACTTACTGACCTACAGCTACCAGAAAGACCCCTGATTTGATCGATTTTGCTGTTCATTTTGGAATTGACGCTGCTCGAAATAATAAATAATTACGATCTCAGTTCAAACCATTTCATCATTTATTTTAATTTGCTTGCTTTACTTACTTTTCAGAAGGGGAATAAGGGATCCAATATTAAACTTTTTCAATCTCGACTTGAATCCGATATAAATCTCAATATAGAAATAAACTCAGCAAGGGATTTAAATGATGCAGTAGAGATTTTTACTTTCGAAATAAAAGAAGAAGCCTTGTCCAAGCCAATTGTAATAAAACTTCTCGAACACATAGAAGCAGACAACCATATACTGTTGAAATATCAGAAATTTTCTTAAGAACAAGAGGCGACTTCGAAGGATATGCGTCCACAGGAAGAATCAGAATGACAAAGAAGCGCTCAATAAAGCAACTCAGGAGCTTAAAACTAGGTTAGCTGAACATAAAAGAGAATTGCTGGCAGAAAATCTCAAAAAATTGATCCAAACAACAACGACGAATATAACATCCGGAAAGCCACCAAATACAATACTTAAACGGTCAAATATATTAACAATACTTGGCGCAGATCAAACATAAGCATATCACACGCTTTCGCCAACCATCTCAATGATATATTTCAGCCATTTAACCTCAGTAGCCACAGCCAACGTGAGGATGTCGAATCATACATTGATTGCCCATGTTCAATAGATATACACGTAAGATTCTCAGAGGTCCAGTATGAAATGTACCGTTTAAAAAATTCTGGCTAAATGAGTAGCGACGTCGCATCACATCTGCATCAATTTATCACACCGAATCGACTATTCACCTCATCACGCGAGAGAACACCACACATTAACACACATACACGCACATGTACCCAAACGCGATGACTTACTGCAATCTAATTAGAACAAAAGGAATAGAGAAAGCAGCTCGCGCACCTTTCGTTGATACGACGTCGTCCAAGCAGCATCGCTTTTCGCAGCCTCTCAGCATCCCGGTTCCCGTTCGCTACCCGCATTTATATAGTTAAAGTTTTCATTTTAGAGTAAATCTAATTTTCATAACTTTCATCATTGTGAATATATATATAAGATATATTTAACGGTTTTAAGACTACTGTCTATTAAATTGAAATTCATTTTAGAATAACACCCTTAAGTGAAAATATAAGTTTATAACGATTTGTGGAATTAGTGCATTTTTCCTTATAAAAAACGTGTGAGTAGCCTATAAGGTGAGTTTTTTGTACAAATTCAAAGCCTTTAGATTATGATAACATCGACGCTTGGACAATCAAAAACTTTTTCAAGAAATGTCTATTATTTTTGGTCTTACATTTTAATAGTGGCCATTTTCTCCCGCAGTGGAAATGTGCTGAAATTATAATGTTACCAAAGCCAAACAAGCCGTAAAATGAATTATCTTCATATAAACCAATAAGCCTACTGATAATATTCTCGAAAATACTCAAAGAATATTTCTTCGAAGATTGCTGCCAAAGCTGGAAAAGCAATCGATTACTCCAGATCATCACTTTGATTTCAGACATATGCACGGCACTCAGGAACAATGTCATCGCAGTGTGAAAACTGTATTAGTAGATAGCTTGTGCAATTTTCGTAGATGTTCAGCAGGCATTTGACAGAGTTTGGCACTCGAGCTTACTGTATAAAATCAAAGAATTACTATCAATTCCACTTTCCCTCTTCCTCAAATCTTATCTGGGTCAAAGACATATCTACGTTAAAATTTAAGATGAAATCTCAGACATACATGAAATAAAGGCAGGTGTCCCGCAAGTGTTTTGAGACCAACATTATACCCTATTTTTACCACAGACATGCCAACATTCGAAAATGGTCATTTAACAGTTGCTACCTATGCCGACGACACTGCGGTACTCTCACCTGCCTACTCATATAACTTTCACATTGAGGAAGTAAGAGTGCCCCATTGTGACTCTTAACAGTGTTATAATTCCGAAATCCAATTGTATAAAATATTTTGGATTATATTTAAATAAACGGCTTAATTAGTGTGAATATATTAGAGCCAAGGGAATGCAGCTCAAAATTAAAAGTAGAAAAATGTATTAGTTGCTTGGCCCTAAGTCTAAACTTAGTTTACAAAACAAAATTCTTCTCTATAAATGTTGAAAACCGTTTAGTCTTATGGCATTCAAATTTGGGGTACAGCAAGTATATTCAACATAGACGTAATTCAAAGATTCCAGTCTCCGTGGGACATTAAAAGTATCCATCTCCATAAGGATGCTAGAATGTCTATAGTGATTGATAAAATAAAAAGATACAGCTCAAGGTACATAACCAGATTAAATTGACACGACGATTAAAAAGACTAAAACTTTTCATGCAAAGGCTTGATTTTGACCAATAGGTTTGTATGACAGCGACTATATGCTTAGAAGTGCGATAACACCAATTCTGTCAAGTGAACAACTTCTTGGAGAGAAAATGACATTTGCAAAATTTCAGAGCGATTTCTCAACAACTGAAAGACTACTTCGCATATACATGTACTAGCCAACAGGCGGTGGATATAGGCAATGGATATAAATGTGTATGCTAAAAAAATAATTACAATGCATTGGCTTGCTGAAAATCGAGTAATAAGTGCTTTCCGCACTATATCAACCGACGCTGCTGAAATATTAGCCAGCATACCCCCATTTGACATCGAGGGAGATGAATTCGAGCGATTATATCAGCTATCAACGCTTAATGCAGTATCGGTAAAGACAGAGGTGAGGACCAAGAGCAGCAGCAGTGGAATTCCTCATCTAAAGGACGTTGGACCCACCGACCTATACCGGACATCGACTTGTGGAAAGACAAACGACGTGAAGACCTGGATCTGACTTAAATATTTAATGAAATAGGTGATTTAGAAGCTACTTTTATAGATTCTAATGGCATTCGTTCGAACTGTTCGACGTGTACAAAATATACAGAAGATCCTGTACCTGTCTTAAAACTAAAAACCGGACTTGGTGGTAGTTTTACGGTCGATAATTTAGCGCAGCGTCAGCATTCATAACGATAAAACTGAGGATTTTGCAACAGATGTGGTGTCCGTCAGTTTGCACAGTAGAGAAGACCTAAATATCCTGTCCCCCCCACGAAGTAGTACTGAGCCAATGGTTCCGAGGGAGAATCTTGAATTGGGGGTAAGTTAGTTTTACCGGATTAAAGTTCCGCATTCCGGCTTTAGATGGTTCCTGCCCTATTATAAAAAACCAGTGTACTGTCAAGTGGCATATTGCTAAATCAATTGAGATCGTTTTGTTGATTGAACATTTCTTTCTGGATGTCATAAATGTCATGTAAAACTTAACGCTTAACCCTCTTCATGGATCTAAACTAAAAAAACACTAAGAAAGTTTAAAAATTTGAAGTTTTCTTTGTCAAGTTTCTCACATTTCGAAAAATAGCTGCAAAAAGTTGTAAAAACTGACATTCTTTACTAGCAGGTCTTACTTAGTAGATCTTAATTTTGATTAACATTTATTTTTTTGTTTCAGAGAGCTCTTGTTTCTCGAAGGCACCATCGCCTAAAGAAGTTCTCTTGAAAAAATCTAATTTCACAGATTACTCTAGAGATCACCCTTTTGTATCGAAATGGTGATGTAAAATTTTTTTCTGCACTAAAATATAAACACATTTAATAAAGCATGGAAGAAAGAAATTTGATTTCTTATTCCGTACTTTCAGCATAAATTGCCAACTTAGGCCTTTGTAGGGCTTTAAATTGAGCCAACTGCTTTTTTGAAGTTGACGATTTTAGCAGTTTGTCTAAGCAAAATTATCATAATTTATATTTTATGGCTTTTATGACAACTTTTTCTATTGTGGAAAACGACAAAATGACAAATGTACTAAATACTTCTGGTTGAAAAGGTTTAATAGAAAGCGAGGTCTAAATTTTCGAACAAAGATTATATAAATTCTTTTGGATGATTTCAAAAATATCACAAAGCTTATTTAAAAATATAAGGCAGCACCGTTTCGAAAAGGGTAAATGCTCAAAGAAATATTCAACAATGATTTTATAGACATCGTCAATTTTATCAGTGATATTTGAAAGAAAACAGAGCCCAAATCATATTCGTTTCCAAAATACATAAAAATATTATTTTAATTATAATGTGCTTAAAGTTATTTAAAAATATCATCAATTTAAGTTAAATGTATTCGCAAAACAACGCAAAATTCAAACAACACCATGTCGTTGTACATGGCGTATGATAAACTTTTTCCAGCCCTCCACATAACTGCGCCACCCAAAAATTGTTTTAATATAATGTATAGAATGCCGCGTAATGACAGCAAACACTACCTCAATCCACGCCAAATGCGCACGCTGAAGCATTTAAATTATAACTTTTTAAATTGGCTGTGCCCAACGGCTAGCGTGCCATGGCGTATGCGTAACTTTAAAATAAATCACAGCGAAAGTTATTTATGTCGCAGCATTGAAGCACTTAAGCAGATTTACGCAATAACGCCGAAGAAAAATGACGACAACTCCGCAAGCAATTCACTTAAATTAACCTCAATTTACTCGCAGGCATAAACAAATTATGAATTTTTGGACAAAAGCACCGAAAAAGGGGAACCGAAAATATGGCAGCAGTGGGGAGGACAAATTACCATAAGCATACAAAGCACTTACAACGACGCCGAGAGCCTAAATGCCGGTGAAACAATGCGCACAATCACATAGTGCATGTTTTTGTTGTTTTGTTTTGTGTTTTTCGAAATAAAAGTTTTCATCTGATTAAAAATTTGGCGTTGCGCAGCGAATAATTTGGCGATTTGGCGGGGGCAGCGCAGTTTCTTGAACGTGACGAATAAAGTGTGTAATTTGGAAGCGGAGAAAGCACTATGTCGCACCGCAGATTAAGGTGAATAATTTTGGTTAACAGCTTTCCAAAGTATGGCCTTAAATAAGTAAGAAGCAGAAAGGCGTTAAGGGTACTGGTAAAAGCCGCAACAGGAAATGAACTCAAGTTCACCGCATGTTAAACAGTACGCAAGAGTATGTCACAATAAACTTGTGTACACGTGACATAGAAACTACGAAAGTACTGTTGCTTTTGTGCGCTGCCAGCGTCTGCACTGGAGCATAGAGTCTCTACTTTATTGCATAGATGAGTCGAGGCAGCATGTCAAGCCGAAACTTAACCGCTGAATTGGAGTGGAGTGCTCGGGAGTGCAGCTAATACACACACACACACACACTCACACATACCGAAAAATTTCGCATACAGCCGCACGCTGTGATACTAGCAATTTAAAGTGATTCCAGCAACAAGCTGATGGAAGGCGAAATAGAAACCGAAAAGTGGCTTGCAGATTGGCCCACGACTAAGCGCAAGTGATACCAAAGTAGGCAGGCCTCAGCTGCTGGCTGATGTGCCACAGTTTGGCAGCTTGACTAGAAGCTTGTGGGAGTAAGTCCATCAGTGGTGGGTGGCATTCTAAGGAAATACAAAGAAATGCCGCAGGCCATATTTAAATTGCATAGCCGACAATAAAATGCTAAGCAGCGACGCTGAGACGCAGAGAAAATAGCAAACTTTTCTTGTTATCATTTTTAGTCAGAGCATATTTTTTATTTGTCTAGCTTGCAATATATTTCATGAAGTATGCGACAGCAAAAAGACTAGTGTGCTTGCGAAGTGGCGCTAAAATGCTTTTAAAGTGATAAGCAGCCAAGTGCACAAAGAAGAAGGAAGCAATATAAATAAGCAATCTAAAGTGTTGGGGTATGAATGTGTTATACACAAAATTGCTTTCAGTTATTAGTTTCTTTTTTGCATAAACGTTGTGACTATCCATCAAATGTCAGATTGTGATGGTTTTGATAATGTAATGATTGAAGTGTTTTTTTAGAATTCTACTTTTGAGAATATATCTTTTGAAAGACTTCTTTATTGGCATAGACAAAGAATACGCGGTTATAGTCTTTAAAGAATATTGCGTAAAACTCAATTTTTTTTAAATCAGAAATACAAGTCTGCCAAAGCGACCTATCACTGGGTTTATTAGTTACAGTAAAATGCCTTTCAACCTTTGATTAAATTAAATTTTTGCTCAGTTTCCTTTAAAAAATGTAGATAATATTGGTCTGGCAGCAGTCCTGAAAGACCGCTTCCCGGAATCGTTGAGCATTTTGCTGAAGTGTTTTGAAAAGTCTCTTTCATTATAAACCTATTTGAGTTGCTTGTAGTGTTTAGTTAAGGTCGTGACAGCATTGCAAACTTGTCTCGAGACAGCCATCCAAGTTTGACAATATCGATCACATCGAAAAAGTTAAAGAAACAGTGCATGAAAAACATCAATATTTCTTATGAATCGATTGTTACTACAAAATCTGAATCTTTTGCCAAAACGACGACGAGTTGAGGTCGCAGAAAGGATGCTTAACAACGTCGCTGAGGATCCTAAGACATCGAAGCTGAATGACTCTCCAAAAATAACCAAAAAATTAAAATTTGTCCAAGGCGTTGAAGACCATCTCAGCTGAGGTTTAGTGTGTGGAAAATTGGATGAAACGTTCACACAGAATTAAGAAACAAGCAAGGGATAAGGAGAGGTTAGATGGCTGATATAGAGAGATCGCATGTGGATTGCTTTGTGAAGCCATAGAAAAGAAGAATTCCTGTGTTTGGCCTTATAAATTAACAAACGCCTAGTAACCAACACAAATTTGGATAGGCGTTGAATTTCCATTTCCGCCAGTTCGGTGAGATGTCTGAAGGTTGAGAGCGCATATAGTCTTTAAGTCTTGACCACCCAAACGCAGGAGAGTTAAGAAGGAAATGTTAAGTTATTTTCACCTCATCTTCTTCCATACAGGTTCTGAAAATGGCGTCTGGTAAGATTCCCAACTTTGCAGCATGCGCAAAGAGATTCCTAGCTCTTTTTCGATCGATATTAGGCCAAAAAGACTTAAAACCGACGTGTAACGAAGGTGGCTTCGCGGTGGTCAAGCAACCGCGAAGCCCAGCTATTTAATAATAAAACACAAGAGGATACGGGAGCCTCGACCCGCCCCATTCTACTGACAGCGGTTCTATGGCTTCTCTCCTTACAGCTTAACAATTTACTACGATTCCGTTGGCACCCATACCGGTCTTATCTCAAAGACACTCGATGTTATTGATAGTGAGGCTAGGCACTCCTTGAAGCTGCACTCCGGAGCAGTAAATCTACTACTACCTTAAATAAAAGCAACATTCATGAAGTCTGAACCTGGAGTTGATAGAAAGCTTTTGACAGTAAACCTCTCCACCAACCTTCTCCCAAGCTTTGACTCTTCCAACGGCTTCTTCCCACTCACGACATTCTTGCCGGTATATGGGTGGCGAAAGAGCCGCCAGTTTCCTGTTTGGCAACTCCATGATCCAACTGATCCGGTACGAAGTCAAAGTGAGTGAAGATTTTCGAGTGTTCAGACACGTGTTCTTTTATTACACCAGATTCTTTAAGTCAGATAAGAACTTTCGCAGCCATACACCTTCCGACGATTTCTGCGGAGACTACGAGGGAGTTGACTAAGATGTCGTTAACCCAGAGACCCCACTTTTTGACAATGGCTCCTCTATAGCCTTTTTCACTTTTTTCACTCTCTCTTTGACCTTCGGCTTCCATGAAAGCTACTTATCCAGGATAAGCTTTAGATATTTTTCTTGTTGGGTTTCCCTACTCAAATTTCGTCGAGCACGTGCGTTGCACAGTGGCATTTCGGCGAAAAAAATAGGATTTTTCCACTTTCCAATTTTAAAACTTTAATGATTTTATTTTGTAAAGAAATATTTGGATAAGAAAAATTCAACAAGGTTTTTTATAAAAAGTGAAATTTTATAGTTAAAAAAACTAACAGAAGTCGACGGAAAGTTATTCAATAAAATCAGATTAAAATTATTGTCCAAATAAATAATTTTTTTGTGTGTAAGTTTATAGCTATGGCGTTTCTTTTATTTTTTAGTGAAAATATAGCAACTTCTTGTTTATAAAAAAAAATTATTGAAATTGGCAGAGTAAGCTAATTTTTATAATTTTTCAAAAATTATACTAAAAAATATCAACTTTTCATATTTTGATGGAAAAAAACTTTATGTGCTTTGCCTTGCTTAGCCTCTTACTATAAAAAAATGAAAGTTTCGAGTCTGTACTTTCAATTAAAAAAAAAAAAAACAACCGCCAATTACCGTCTCTTTTAGTAACATCGATTTTAATTTCCACAAATACTGATGTCTTCAACAGACTTCTTATAACTTAGAACTAGATCCCATTGTTAAAGATATGGTGCTTGCATAATATTACAAATAAAAACTAACACAATTTTTCGCTTGTTACATATTCAATTAAAACATTGCATATTATATTGGATTTTTATCAAGGTAAAGGTATAGATAACGTCACTTTGCATTTAAGTTTAATTTTTTTTTCATCAGGAGAACTCAATTAAGAAGTGTCCCGAATTTCAAGTCCCTAGGTCCAAAAATAAAAATTTTGGCAGTGGGCGATTTTCCAAGATTTTTTCAAAATTTCTTAATTTAGTCTAGAGAAGTGTTTCTGCAAAGTTTCATTGTTGTACGACCACTCCTTCTATTTTTTTCCAAGAAATGTATGGAGCGGTGCCACTGTGCGTTGCTCCATTCCGTTAAAATCACTCAGTCGCACAAAAAACTGAAAATGACGTTGTTTAAAGTTCTTCCATTGAACGATTCCTCAAGCCATGACACAATAGTACAGGTATGTAGGGCAGTATCCACTGACTTGTCTTTACAATAAACATGTTGCGCTCCTGATAAATTATCTCTCGGAATGCGCCTTCTTATGTACCTGTCCATTAAATTCTCCAGAGCTTTTAATAAGAAGAAGGAGTGGTTGATGAGTCTAAAGTGCTTGGGCGTAACATGGGAGCCCCTACCAGCCTTCGAGATAAATGTAAATTAAATTTTTGCTTAGTTTATGTCAGGACTTCTAAAAAAATTTAGGTTGTCCGTCTTCAGGCTTCAAAATCATAATAGTTGAGTTTTTTTTGTCTGTAGAATGAAGAAAAAATATAGGCCGAGATATTTCTTTAGTAAGTTCCATTATTTTCTAAAGGTAACTATCATTATAAGGTTATCTATGCATGCTTTTTAGAAGGGAAGAATGATTAGTACTTTACTTCGGTTCACTGTTCACTGACTTCAGTAATTTTTAGAATCTATTGTATACTTCCTTGCCCAATTGGAACTGTAGGATTTGCAAGCTCCTCTACAAGAATTAACCGTATTTTAGAATTTACTATTTGCTTGCGTCTGAGTTGCTGTTAAGGATTACTTAATGGAAATAGTTTCTGAAATACATTTGAAGTGAGGATTTTGGAGGAGTTAGTACCGCTACGTATGCTGATTCTATGATGGACTTTGTTTCGATTTCAGTTTGGATACAATATTTCTTTCTGTTATAAAAAATTATAGTAGAAAGTGACGCCAAATGTAATCTTTTGAGAAGAATTTGGATTTTTATAAATAAAATTAATATATGACGATACAAAAACAAAATTATAACGGGTGATCCCAGTAGAGGCACATTTTTCAGCCTTCTATTCGCAACAACCACACATCTTGAGACCCATCATTCATTAGTGCATAATATTCGATCGAATAGACCACGTCCAGCACGCTGTTGAGAAAATATAGCAGATGTTACGTAACCGTCAAATAAAAATTCAACCTACAAAAAATTAATTCCAAAGAATACTCTTTCGAATAAATGATAAACATTCCTTATTAATTTTGAAGTTAGTGAGCATTTAGGATAAAATATTTATTACCGTTACGAAAGCTTATAGTAGAAAGTGGCGTCTAGGATAATTATTTGAAGAAGAGTGTGATTTTCATGTGTATCATTAATATATAACCATACAGAAAATATAATATTAAATGACTCCTACCAATTATCACTCATTTTTACACTTCTGGTCAAGTCATTATTAACGTTCTCATATTTTTCCCAATTTCCTCACAATAATAACAATATTCCTGTTCGTGGCAATAAATAATATATTGAGCAAAAATATTGTGCAAAAATTATTGCTGAACATTATTGCAATTTTACCGACACAAAAAACATATATATCATAGCGTATATATTCCAGTACGTATAGCACTTTATTTGAGTGGCGGTCAACTCCTTAGCGCAAATAAGCTGAGCGCTTCCGTTTCCGTTTTTCGCGACTCTCTTTGCCAGATACTGCTTATTTTATTTTATTATAAGCGATATCTATATTTTATCGTGCATTTTTCGCTTTGCTCCGGCAAAGATTTCGCAGCTTCCCGCCTTTGCCTTGCTGATGTCCGGCTTTAGTCACGACTGCTGATGGTTGACTAACTGTTTTTTTTTGCGGTTGTGGTTTTATTTAACGCTCAAGGGGCGAAAGTAATTTCGCGTAGTGTGGTCAGCGCAGTAAGTGGCGCAATATTTGCCTTCCCTGCTGCACAACAGAGAGTTTATACACTTTCTTGATTTCACTCAGCTCAATGTATTTTTAAGTCAATTTTATCATCAGCAACAGCGTTGAGCGAGCGCGCTTGTGGGTGTATGTGTGTTTCTACAGTGATAAGATAGCGCGTGCGTTTTTATAGTATACATATATAGAGTTTGTAACGGTATCATTTATAACAATATTTTTTTTTTTGCTTTTCTGTGGTCTGACTTCCGCAAGTGGTCCAGCTATGCGCGACTTAAAGCCAAAGCAGTCAAAGCGTTAACTCCGACCTTATGCAAGTACATATATGTATGGATGTGTGTGTGCGTGTTGTGCCTTCAGTGTCCACAGCTGCGCTCACAAAAGCAATCAACGTGAAATTTGTGAGTGTAAGTGACCACGATTCGGGCATCAACTGCCATCATTGTCGCTTGCCGCCCGCCAAGCTGATGGACACTCTGCAACTTGTTTGCGCGCAACTGCCAAGCGCGCCCACACGCGCACATACACATTCGGTCCACCAGTGTTGCTGACAAGCGCACGTCATCGCTGTCGTCACCGCCATTATGCGCTGCAGTTGGCATGTGACCGCAAAAAACGCGCGTGAAGCGCCGAGTAAGGCGTGTGAAAAAAGCAGCGCGTTGCCCAAATCACCTTCCATTACCGTAAAAAATCGACAGTTTTAAGTGGTTTTTCAACTCGCTGGCTTTGTGTAGCCGTGTTTTGTATGGCTGAAAAGCTGCAGTTTTTATGTGTTGATTGAAGCTTAAACGCCTGCTTGTATGCTATAATTTTCTTCGGCGTAACGCGTCCGTGGGTTTTAAGCGCAAATTGTCGCATCGTCGCGCTTGTTGGTTCTGTTGCTCGCTACGCTCGTTCATTTAATGTTCTTTTGAACTTTGGCTACCGTGTATATGCTTCTTTTTTATCAGTTATTGTTATTGCTTTTGTCAAAATAAATGCATTCAGGCGCACGCACAGGCATCAAATGTGGTTGATTATGCAAGCAAGGGGCTTACCAGCCGCGCACCAACTGCTCCGTCGCTGTAATGAGCTGGTGCGCGTCGCTGTTGTTGTTGGTGGTGGTGTGCGTGGTTGTCGTGTAGTGTATATTTAGAGTTTTCATTTTTCTTTACAGTCGGCTCCGAAAATATAAGCAATGGGCTTATCTGGCTCAATGTGGTGATTTCATCAAAATTAACGCGCTCACGGCAATCGCAGCTGCTTGTTGTTGCATATCATATTTTTGTATAAATACAATACATTTGTTATTGTTGTTGTACTGTTTGTTGTTATAATTTGTTGTCATTGCCATCGTTAGCCAACAGCTGTCACCAGCGTTGCACGTTTTAATGAAAATATACTCGGCGATTTCTATAAACCACGCAAACGAATATATGTGTGAGTATGTATGTATATGAATTTGTGTAAAATTTTGAGTAGATATGCGCAGAACAACGATAAATCGAATATCGATAAACATTTTTCCGCATTTATTCTTAATTTGAAGAAATCTTCTGCCTAGATAAAAATCGTAAGCCTGTAAAAAATTATTTTTAAAACATTTGCTCTTCGGTAATAGCTCTTAACTAGCTGATGTCATTTTCACTACAAAAAATTTTTTTTATAAAAACCATCAGCATTTCGAAGTCTACTTAAAGTTTACTTATATGATCGATTTGTTCAATTTTCCAAGCACTTTTATAGCAATTATAATTCATTAAATTTTTCTAAGCATAATTTTAGGCTGCTTCCCTATTCCTAATCCCAAGATATCTCAAGGAATCTACTTGTGAAAAATATAAACGTTTGTAAGTTAGAAAATTTACATTCATTATATTCATCAATGTATGATTTTTGGTGAATACACGAGGGTTTGTGAAACTGAAAAAACAAATCCACTGGATACCAGCACAGCCGAGGTCCAGAACAAGTGCATGAAAAATAATAAAAATATATTGGGTAGGCTAAAAGATCTTTTCAACTTACTTGTTTTAATATTTGTAATGAACTTTAATTACCCAAATATATATCATTTTGGTCTACCACTTCTTGCCATTTTATCGCTTGAGACATTATTACATCAGTGTAAAACTTTTCTGATTTTTCGGCAAAAAACTGCAACAAGCGATATTCAAAGGCTTCTGTAGAAGCCAACATTACTCAATTAAGGGAGTTCTTCATTGACTAAAACAGATGTTAGTCCGAAGGTGTAAGGTCAGGGCTAAATGGTGAATGCATTATAACTTCTCAGCAAAGCTCTCGCAGTTTTTGTCGGGTCATCAAAGATGTGTGTGGTTTTGCGATGTCCTTATGAAAGACGAAGCCCTTTCTGTTGATCAGTTCTGGCCATTTTTTTTTTGCTAGTTTCAATCTCTTCAGTTGTTGTTAGTAAAATGTAGAATCAATCGTTCGACCAGGCTGGAGCAGCTCATAGTGAATGATTTCCTTTCAATCCCACCAAACAATCAGCATAACCTTTCGAGGCGTCAATACTGGCTTTGCAACCATTTTTTGAGCTTCACCACGCTTGAACCATGATCTTTTTCGTACATTGATGTCATATTTGATCTATTTGTCATCTCCTGTTAACATTCGCTTTAGAAATCGTTCGATTTCGTTTCGTTTCAGCAAAGAATCACGGTCACGGATTCGGTCTATTAAATTTTTTGTGGTACCCAAACATCGAGCTACGTTTTGTGGCTGTTTTTTAAATGATTCAAAGCCATTTGATGTTTAATGTTAATATACTTAGCGATGTCATAGCTGCTTTGATGATGGTCCTGGTCAATCTTTTCCATAATTTCATCGACTTTTTCAACGATAGGTCGACCAGAGCGAGCTGCATCGTTCACATCGATATTTCCAGAACGGAAGCGAGTGTTTTGCTTTACGAACTGATACGGCATCGTCTCCGTAAGCTTTACAAATTTCTTAGTGGGTTCCTTCCTCTTTTATACAAAAGTTTCAAAATTTTGAGAATTTCTTCATTATCCTTAATCATTTTTGAACAGCTGTAACTTTTTTCCAACTTTTCCGAGTTTAGCTTTTTTGGTTAAATGAAGCTTAAAATCTCACCTTCTCAACACTATGTGGCATGAATAATAGTCCAGTCTTTTAAGGTTAAATTAGGTAAGAATCTCGGAATTCGATATACCCATTTATATGTCTGTAAATACTTGTATATTGACACCCTAAAGTTGTCTCAAAACCTACATATGGAAGGGTATACCTACCTGAACTTACTATAATATCTGGACTATAATGTGATTGGTAGCACTGGAGATATACGACTGCAACGATATCTATTGACAAAATACGAAAAGACTTTTTCGACTACCCAAAATATTAAATTACTTGAACAGGTAGTTTTTATGTCAGTCTCAGTCTTGAAAGGACATTTAATTTTATTTTCAACCCTTAAGAGTTAGAAAACTTTATATTTTTATTAAAATTATCATTATTTAAAGAAAATTTAAACTAAAGTCCTCAACTTTTCCATTTTTATTATAAATAATATTATAAATGACAAAAATCTCGCATCGCTTGACCTTGACACCTTCTCCACATCGATATATTGCTGCCATCGCTATCTTTGGTTACACATCGTTATGCTGGATTCTTTGCATAGACATGTCGGGCATTTATTTTTAATGGCTGCTCAACTTAATCACTTTGCGAAGTGAGAATGGCACGTTTTTGTGGTTTTATGATTTTTATTAATCTTCGCCAGTCGTGGTTGCACATTCGCGCACCATCTTCGTAATTGCTTTTGTGACCACACACAATTCAATTTTAAAGTTGCCGCCAGACTATTGCTTTCAAATTGAAATCGTGTTGTTATTTTATGAAGCTGACTGCTTTTTTTGTGAAAGCAATAATAAAGCAATTTATTTTTAAGCGTTTTTGAACAAAAATTAATAAAAGTTAAAAATTTTGCTGAAACTCTTTTATGTTTCTGCAGGCTGTTTTTAGTATTTTTTATTATGAGTTTTTTTGGTGAATGTATTGCCGAATTGCAAGGCTGAAGAATTTGTAGCTTTGCTAAAAAAAGAAAAATGGTGAGTTGGGCTGCACCGAAGTTGAAATACTCCTCACAGGTTCATTTCCTATGGCATAAAAGTTTATGTATCGATCAGTTTGTACGCTAACGCTAAAGTGGTCCGATATAAACAATATATGCGGAGATTATAGTGCTGAAGTGGAAAATAATTCGTGCCAAATTTCGTGAAGAGACCTTGGAAATTAAAAAAATTTTCTTGCCTGGTAGCTCAAAAATTGAGGGACTTGTTTACGAATAGACAGATGGATAGATGGTACTTTGAAACCAATGGAGAACTTTGTTAATATGTAGCTGGTTGCTAATGTCTAAAAAACTAAAAAAAAAGTATTGACTTTGTTAATTTATCCGCATAACTGCTCTACTTTCCATCATCAATGTTATGTAATGCAAGCTTTAATGAAAGTATGGCCTCTAGGGCGTATGCGTAACATTCATGCTATCAAAACCAATGTATACGGTGGCGTATGAGTAATCCATTCAATACATTTTCAAGACTCACATTTCATCATGCTATTCAATTTAATGCACAAAAACTCATATAAGGCTAATATTCAAGTGTCCCTGATATTTTTTCCCCACTCATAACAGCAGACAAGCCTTATACTTACACACTTGTAGTGCTCTTCATTCGACCTCATTCTACCAATTGACTCACAAATTTGAAATTAATTTGTTACTTGATACTTCCTTAGGAAATATCCAATACAAACATTAAACGCTGTACATAATACTGATCTTTTAAGAATCTTCCCAGGCATATTACAAAGTATACCAGAGCTGTGTGTAAACCTTTAACTTGCAAGAAGATTAAAATAAAATATTTATAAATTTCTTGCTCGCATTTCTCGACTAAAGGCATCGCATTACATTTCATGCAAGCTTGCTGCACTGCAGTCGCATGCAATATACTGCTTTTCTTGCGCAATTACAGACACAATTTGACAGGCAACACATGTGGCAGCGTAGCATTTTTCATACACAATCTGTTGCACTTCCGCTTAAGTGCGCCGGCTGTGCGTGTAGCCGTAAGTTATATCCACATTTGCAGCGAAGAAGTTACAGCCGGGATAGCGATTTTATTGTTGCATGAATTGTGAGTGTGTAGTGCCGGCAAAAATCAGTCCACTGGAAGAAATGATGCGATGTGGAGTGTTGGAATATTGTAAATAAAAGAAGTTTGTCGAATAAAAGGGTTATTGAAATATTCAGCCGAGTTCGAAGAGCTGTTTCTGGAGTTCTTTGGTTGGAAATATTATTATAGCAAACATTTCACTTCTATAATTTGATGAATTAGAAAATCTTTTGCTACCGACTGAAGACCTTTCTTCAATACTTTGGCTTATCTCTATAAAGCCAATGGCATCACGAGTAAATATTGTATTTGCGAAACGTTGCCTACAACTAGGCGTTATATTTTAGTATGGACACACACCTATCCTTATCTCATCTGTGCTGTTTTGAAACTTTTCAATGAGTTTGGGCAATATATTAATATATTATGCAAGTAATAGAGCAGATTGTTGCGAATTGTACTGATTCTTTATGAATCGTAACTGTAATAATAATAATAGAATTGATTGAAAAACGTTGCCTACAACATATTTTAGCATATACACACACCAAATACTTCAAATACTTTGAGTTTACATTTTTGAAAGCTTTTAAAGCGTTTTAAAATAGTTTAGAGAATAAATTAACTGCTAAATATTTAAATTGAAATATTTTAAAAAATAAAAAATGAACAGATTTCTTTTGAATTTTTTTTGACTATTGTTTAGAACTACTGCAATCAAAGTATATTTTTCAGGGTATAATATTTAAATATTTAAAAAAATCAAAAAGCTAAATTTCTTTTCAGACATATTTTGGTTATTGTATCAGAATAATGCTATCAAAGTATTATTTTTTTCAGTGTATAATGGAATTTGGTTATGTTTATTAATAATACAAATATTTGGGCAATAAATTGAAGACGAGATATTAAAAAAAACAGAAAGCTTCTCCCGGCAATTCCTGCTTCTGACAAAAAAAAAATTAAATCAAATATTTTCTACAGCGTATAACGGCACTTTGGTATGCATGTCAGTGAGATTTTCTATTTAGCAATATTTTTGAAGAGAATTAATCGCATTCTTTGCTGATTTCCTGCTATTTTCGCACAGCACAGCAGTGCCCATGTAGCAACGCTGACACACACGCGTCCATATAAATGGGTACATATACTGTAATACAAGCACAGCTTGTTAGCCGGTTGGCTGATTTGTTGCTATTGTTACATTTTTAACGCTTCAGTTCGTTGGTGTTGAAGCTGAGTGCCGACGCACCGAGCCACCGTGACCGGCAATATGCACTGCAACAACCAACAAGAACAACATAGCATTAGTGGCAATAGAATGGGCTACCACAATGCTGCGTTGCACAATGCCGCCATGCAACACCGAGCTCAGCAAAGTGTGGCTGTAAGTTAGCCATATCCCTTTAGCAATTTTGATAAACTTCCAAAAAGCGCGAAATACAACGAAAAGCAGGAGAGACAGGGATAGAGTTGTAACCGACACATCATTTTCGAATACAGCACGCAATTCTAGAAGACAGCACAAAAACATGTAACAAGTATGAGCCGAGGCATGAAGTTACAATATATACTTGTATGTTTAAATAGCAAATACATACACACACACATACACTTAAGAACATGCGCTATGTATGTGCACATACGTGTCCGCATAAAGGTCTTGTGCTTCTACTTGAACGGCTCAAGCAATTTATGGTGCACTTTTCGCGAAATAATGATTATCCGTTCTTCTTTACGCCGACTGAGCAGGGCAGCGCCGTGGCTGTGGCAACGCTGAGGCGGCACAACTCGCGGACAACTGTTGTGTGGCGAATGCTAGCAACGAATATTTATTGCCGTATCACTTGCCGCTCCGGCTATTGTTGCTGCCACAACTGCTGTGGTTGTTGTTGTTGTTGCTGCTGTAAATGTAACTATAGTCGCAACTGTGACTGTTGCTGTGTTGAAGGCAGCATTTCCTTAAAGTAATTGCAACAATTGTGTTTGCAGGAAAATGCATTGCAAAGGCGCAAGGAAATCCTCCGCTTCGATGGCGAAATATGCTGGTAAGCGGGCGTTAAATTTTCGCAATCCGGACGAATAAAATTTAAGCATATACGGAGGACCACAGAGCGGTATATTGCTTTGTTGAAAATGTACAGTTTGCATTGTGAGTGTGTTGCACGGATTTGAGTTCTTTGACTTGAAATATTAAATTTTTTTGAACCAAAATTTTTGAGTAAATTTTTTGTTGTAATGAAAAAAGGGTATGATAATTCTCAATATTTAAGTCCGTTTTGGGTTATTTTCTAACAACTTTTTATAAAAAAGTATAATACTATATACCACGAAAAATAATCTTTTTTTATGTTCAGTTTCAAGACAAAAATTTGTTTAATTGACTTGTTGAAAATTGCGCTTTGTATATCAAAAGTGATAATTGAGTCACAGAAAAGCTATTATTTTTAGTGAAAGCAATTTTATACTACTGCACACATATTTTCTTTGTCATTAAGTTACATACATATATACATATATTGACTGGTTAAGTGAAAACTTCACCGGTGCGTATGAGCAACCACTAGGTACTTCAAAGCGGTGTGGGTCGTGGCGTATGAGTAACCTACTACCCATTCACAACACGTTACGTGCCATACACACATTCGTAAGCACATTAATTGTGCCAGGGCGTATGAGTAATTTTTTTTTCATTAAGTGAAAATGTTAGTCGTGACGTAAGAGTAACCTACTACCAATTCGCAACTCCAATTACGCCACTTAATCACATTGACAAGCACTTGAATAATGTGACAGTGCGTATAAGTAATTTTCTTTCATACAGAAAACATTTGAACCATGGCGTATGAGTAATACATTTTCACAATTCCATTTGAATCACAATATTAAAACTATTGGTACCCACTTATTACGAATTTTATCAACAGCGAAAGTGTTAATATCAACAACAACAACAACGATAATTAATTCATATTTACAGCTGGGCCAATGTCATATATACATACGTATGTACATAAATAAACTGTAAAACATAGAACCAATGCCATGACAACTTTAATTGCAAATAATATGGTTATTAAAGGTGAATAAACGCCAAATTTAAGAATTTAATTGCATTGGCTTGAAGGCGAAATATAAATAGGCGTGCATATATTTAAAGAGAAATGTTTAAAATATTCAACTATCAAAGAACTTCGGTGTTGTGAGTAAAATCAGTAAGATTTAAATTTAAACACTTACAACAAAATTAATTTTGAAACGTATTGTTATTTTTTAAATGTAAAAATACAAAATTTTTAAGGTTTTTGAAACGTATTGTTATTTTTCAAATGTATAAATACAAAATTTTCAAAGTTCAAATAAATTTTGAAGTAATACTACTCAACAAATCTGAAGAAAAAAAGGAATGACTGACGTGCTAAGCGATATTTGGGGTATTTGATTTTGAATTTGATTTCAAAACTTGTCCATCATGTACAGCTATATTTGTAATTTTAGCAACTACCTGTAAATTAGTGTAATCAGGTGACTTTTTGTAAGCTAGCATGCAAGCTTGTTCATCAGTTGAAAAATTATTAATATTTGCTTCGCTTTGAGGAAGAATATTTCATTTGAGCTACTAAAGAGCCTGTTGAAAGCCAGAGTAGCACGCTAAGGTTCCTCTTTCACTCGCCACTTATTTAATTATTATTTAGATTTTCTCATATCTTTAAATTTTCCACATAGTCCATGCAGTGTGCCCTCTCAGCGCTTCGGGTATGTGTGAATATATACAATGAATTCAAAAAAGCTACCACTTTGTGATTTTTAATTAAGTGCTAACTCAAGTCACAAACTTTTCATAAGCCAAATTCTAATATAATACACAAGCGTAAGAGCTTGAAAACTTCATATTCGCAAAACTTTTCGAATTAATTTTCGAAGACACTGAATTTTTAATGATATGTTTATAGGAAAATTCACAAAAGGACCAATGAAAAAGACTCGTAAGCAAACAGTTAAGTGAAAAAGAGGACTTACAACGGCATATAAGTATACATCTACATGTGTAACACAGTAAACAGCCCTGTAGGAAAACCAGATAAGTAATTATAGAGACAAAAAAGAAATATGCAAGTGTGTTATCATGGTCTTTGAAGAAAAGCAAAATTTTAGGAGTCTTTAAAATATGTAAAAAAATAATCATGAAAAAAGGAATTGAAAAGGAATTTGAAAAACTATGTTTGTTTTAAAATAATATTAACACAAACACTTGTGGAGATTCAAGCATTAGAATGATTTTTAGGGATAAGCGCTCTACCTAATAAAGCAATCACACGGTATTCCCTGTAGCTCGAGGACGAGCGCAAGCAAATATATAAATTTTTCAGCACTTGTATTGGAGTCCCCCACTATGTACATATATATATGTATATGTATATGAAGGTACATACATGTATGTATATGTATGTACACTGCGTCGAACAAACAATTAAGACAAGCACTTGAATAAAGTTGCCTGAGTGAGTTCCACTTAACGCATACTTAAATATTTACACAATCATTGCGGCAATTAACCGGAAATGAATAAAATTACTGACAGCATGATTTTCGAAGCGAGCAACCACATACACAGTTAATACTTGGGAGTTACATGCAAATAATGCACGTGTGTTGGTGTGTTTGCTAAGTACTGTTGACACGTTAATTGAGAAAACGGGCAAAAGTGAAAATATTTATTAATATTATATTATAAATGGAAGAGTGTCACATAATGTTTTTATATATGTGAATATGTGTTTATATATTATATATTACATATAATTGTTAATAAGCAACCTTTCCGTTATGAATCACTTGTTGCGCGAGTGTTAGTTTTCATGACAAGAATATATGCTACAAGAGCGAGCTTTAAAAGTGCCTTCGTGGCAGCAATAATCATTTGCTTTCTCCAAAATATGCCAAATATCATTAAATCTGGTTTGAAAGTGGACTTTTTTACAGGTTGAAGAAATATTTTTGTCATTGCGTATACGTAACCTTTCTGCTATTAAACTTATATTGCACCGTGGCGTATGAGTAACCTCAGGTTTGTACCTTTGTGTCTGTGGATTGAAGTATTTTTATTGAATGTTCCTAATTATTCGAAAACAAATACTAAAACTTTGATGGCGGGGCGTATGAGTAACATCGACATCCCAAAACTGATAATGCGGTGGCGTATGAGTAACCTAACATTTGTATCATTGTATCTATGACTGAATAAAATAAAAAAAAAATAAAAAATGTATTTTCTCTTTTTATAAGTGTCCACCAATTCGTAAGCAATACAAAAATCTTTGATGACGGGGCGTATGAATAACTTCAATATACCTAAACGATTTGGGCGGTGGCGTATGAGTAATCCTTTTTTTTATATTCTTAATACATTTTTTTTTCAATTTAAGCTCGGTTAATTTTAAACGTAATGTGACAAAAAACGAAATTTTTCTGAATATTCTTAAAGTTCTCTTAAGCAAAACTGGCAACATTGCAACGACATACCCAGCTTATATTCTTACTGAAAATTTAAAATATTATATTTAAATTTAAGGCAAGAGATTTGGAAGAAAACTGTGTCTTGCATGCACTTTTTATCAGAATAATTAAGATTATTATTGAAAATAATCCCCACATTATTGCATATAATAATGTTTATAAGCCATTACTTTAAGTCTGCCAGCCTGTATGCTGTAAGTTGCAAGCGCCAGCAATGCTATAATTATTTCGATGTTGTTTCATTCGCTTCTTCATTTTGCTCCACCTTATTTGATCCATAAATTATGCATTGTATGGTGCTTAATTGAATTTACATCGCTTTTCCGTTTCCACATTTTCTTTAAAATTCGCTTTCTCCTCGCTGGAAACGCATGTGTATGGAGTATATCGCACTTTCCGCTCGCTTAAGTGGCAACATTCAAGACCATCATGGCAATACTTCTTCGTACGCCATTTTATTTACTCGCGGCAGTAATGAGTGTGTGTATATATGTATATGTGTTAAAAATGCCAAATACATACAGTGTGTGTATATGCATATTTGCACAGAAATCTCTGCAATACTTATTATGAACAGATTTCACTTATTTTTCGACTTATTCTGATGCGCACATTTCTCTGATTTTTAATATCCTTCATGCTGACCGACATATTGAGTATTCTCAAGTTATTATGCTTGAAGTTGTGTGCTCATGCAATGTCACCGTATGCACTGAACGGAAGGATATTAAGAGCTGTGTAGCAAGGTTGGGCATTACTAACAGTAGTCCTGCTTCACAGGCATGCAAGTATATGTGTGAAAGGAGGGGCGTATATGTAAGATATAAGTGGAATACTTAATGTGTATTGATAATGAGACGTTGCAGTTATTTTGAATTTAATCTTCGGCTTTTGTTGATTGAATTGTGGAGTTCCAGAGAGGAAAAGGGTTATTATACTAAACATTTGCTGTAAGTATAGAAATAAATTCTATAAAATTTCTTAAGAAATATATATCTACTATTGTGGCCACGCAAACCTTATCAGTGGATTTTCCTATGAAAATATGGACTCTAGCTATGTTCAAAATTGTATACATTTTTATTGTGATTTTTCTTGCACAGATTGATTTATTTGATATTGAAGTGCGAAATGTTTGCAAATATTTATATTTGAATAGTTTGTGAGAAATCCTACAGTAAGCAGAACGTCTTTACCAAATGATACAAAAGTGATTACTTTTAAGTTATAGCATTACGAGACATCGAAAAAAAAGATATAGCCATCCAACAGTAATCAATTTACTAAGAAAACGAACCAAGAGAGAGTTGGAACAAGGAGGAAGACATCTTCCCGAACAAATTGTGTTATCCATATAATCTCCTTAAGGGATTAGGGGCAGTTAGAATTTTAAAAAAATTATTTTTTTTTTACATTCTCGTTAAGTGTAATATCTAAAAAATATTCCTTGAAAATTTCACTTTGATCCGATAATTAGTTTTTGAGTTATTCGACAAATAACAAAGAGAGCTCGGGCACTTCAAAGCGCTAGTGTGAAACTTTAAACGCGTTTTTCTCAAAACTATGTTTTTTGAATCGGTGACAACTGTTTTAATGAAATTTTTACAGCTTTTAGAATACATAATAAACTCGGGCCTGATCCAAGGATTTTTATTTTTTAAAATTTCGACTTTAGAAAAAAATTTCCTGAGGCAGCCATTTTGTTAATTTTGAAAACAAAATAAAATCCTTCGATCAGGATTATCTATTTATAAAACTATTTTTTTTTGTCTGATTGTTTTTATATGAATCTCCAAGGACTTATGCTTGTCAACGCAACTACCTTTGTTTGAAACAGGGTCAACACAAACAACTACAACTTTGGAAATAAATTTTTTTTTTAAAATTTCGTGACTTCAAGTCAATACATTCTATAATAATGCCCTATTACTACTATTGTAAAATAACATGATTTAGTAGCAAAAAAAAAAAAAAAATACTGAAAACTCTCATTTTTTCGTGCCTCTGACTACCCCTAACCCCTTAAAGAATCGCTATAAAAACTTTATAGGCATACTTCTGAGGCCATCTTCCAAGACGACTCAGCACTGTGTCATTGGGATAAATCGGTAAGTTTTATATGCTATTTAATCACCTATATACCTTGGGATATCACATATAGCATGGCCAAGAAATTCTCTAGAATTGAAAAAAGTCTCGTTGTCTCAATATCTGCCTGAGACCAAGCAGGTATAGCCGCCAAAAGTAGTTCAACTGCGTATTAAACCATTTAATTAAATATTTATTAGTTTATCATATCAAAAAAAAAAAAAAAAAAAAAAAAAAAAAAAAATTACTCAACTATTAAAAAATTAGAATACAAACTAAAAATTATAATTTAAATATAAGAGAAGAATTATTTTTATAGTTTCCTTATAACAAATAGAACAAACCTTAAAATTATTTCCACACGAAGCCACTCATTTATTGAGTATTATATTCTATTCTGTAATTATTTTAATTTTTAGATAGGTTTGATAAGTTAAATCGCGGTAATTGCGAAAATCCTGCCAAAAAAAGCTGGTAAGGTTTGCGTGGCCACGAGTGTATATACTTAGCATGAGACAAATTAGGTCATAAATGGATTAAATATTAATTCTTCGGAAAAGAAAATGCCAAAAATAAAAATGCAAAAAGCAAAATTAGTGCTGAAAAATTTGTCTTGCGCAGTGCCATGTGCCTTTGATAAGCGATCCGATCATTTTTAATACAGATAACAGTCGGTTGTACTTGAATGTGTTGTATGTTTACTTTGGAAGGGGCTGGACATAAATCCGAGTTACTTAAAAAATTTAAAAAATGAGGGTTGCGCTGTCCTGTCTTCACAGAGTCTATCCAAACTTAGTAATCTAACAAATTCAAGCCATATTCAGGTATGAATATCCGTAGACTTGAAACTTTCCAGGTTATGCCTTTCCTGAGGGAGTTTTAGTAGTGTTGATCAGTAGATGGTAACCAGTGCTTTTCCTTTCACTCTTTCTGCGCTGGGCGACGTCTAGGTTATAGAAACTCATCGAACCGTTGAATGATGCTCTCTCTCATATTGATTTCTGAGTGAAATTTTTGATTCAGATTTTTTTTGCTTCCAATGATGAAAGTTGTACTGTGGGTGAAACTAATATACTTGGTGACATGCCCCTGGACACTAATTGTATATCTTGAATTTCCAAACCTCTATAAAGTTTGTATATAAATGATCAGTCAATCTGAACGTCTGTATATACAAGGGTTAGCACCTCGGTTTCTTAGAAACTAATTTGAAATTTTTAACACAGTCTTTTCTTCGCAAGAAGTTGCTCATTAAATTTATCAAGATCAAGTTCTTGTAGGGAAAACCTTTTTATTTCCTAAGATATTTCAAAAAAATTTGCCATAAATTATTTTCCAAAGCAACGCTACAATTCTTGAAGAAATTGTTCAGATTGAACCACAACAGGATAGAGCTGCCATATACCTGGACCAATCATAAACCACTACTTAAAACCCACAAATTTAACAATATTCAGCGAGAAATGGCGCTTATGCGCTAAATGAAATCATCCAATAAAAACACACATAGTTATTAAAACCTCTTATTAAGCAGTTAACTTGAAAATGTTCGTAAAATCTCACCAACTAAATTTTAAATGCTACGCGACAAGTAAAAGGCGCTAAATTACCCAGCGCTAAGTCATGTGCCAAAAGCAATTACATAAAGCAGCCAAGTTTAAAGCGCACAAAAGGCCAACTCTACCTCTCAATTGCAGGCGAACATCATTTCGATTCACACATAACTTGTGCGCACTCAAATGACTGGCGCATTCCCATAAAGTTATGCCATTAAAAGGGATTTCGCACTTTATTTGCCAGGCATTGCATGTGCATTGAGACTGCGTCTGCGCCGCCGGCAGACGCAATGAGTATATAATTTAAAAGTCACAGCGCAAAGCAAGCGCAGCACACAAACACACACACAGTGATACAGAAGTATGTGCGTTTGCAGTTGAAGAAATGTATGCACTGGCGTTGGCGTGGGCGCAAAAGCCAATGCACCGACGCCGGCATTGTAGACGACATTTTCACTTTTGCGCACCGCACTGTTGTTGCCTCCTTTGTTCATGCGACATTTGACTTTATGCATATTCCGTGCTTTTTTTTAACAAAAATATACATACATACATACATACATACATACATATGTTTTTTATTATCTGCACACACCGAAATCAGTAGAAACAATACGAGCGCCTCGACTTGCGGGAAAAACTGAAACGAATACCCTTACATTGAAGACTATGTAGATTTGTTCGTTGCTGCCGGCGTAGTAATTCCCATGCCTTGTGAAATGTTATGTTCTGCGAGGAAATTAACGCATCCAAATGAACGCATCCGTCGTATGCACGTCGGTCAACGATCTCCGGCGTTGTTGGTAATGCAAATGCTCGCACGTTTTAATGGCTCACGCACAGCAGGCGCTGCTCAAGCACGCACACAAACACATACATTTTTATATGCATACTCATACATGCATACAGGCCATTAGTGCGCCGTTGATGGCGGAACTTTACACTTTTACATATCATGCGAATAAATTGAACCCGGACCAGCAGCACCTATACCACCAGCGCGCCACCACCGCGCGCACGCATTACTGTCAGCAGCAGTTCCATTGAATCGCCAGCGCGCCGTTGCTTGTAGTTACGCGCGTCTTTAGCATAATAAAACAATTAAAAGTGTAAACTCTGTGTCATAAAGCACGCAGCGAACCGCATGGAATTCCAGCTGCGGCTGCCAAAGCGCGCGCGCGTTGATAATGCCATGGCAAATGCTTGGTCCCTGTGCTGGCTAGCAAGCGCGTCGCAATCCCTGTGGCATAATGGCACAGCATGTGACCAACGCGTCTTCATACATTGACTGGCGTCGCGTTGTGCGATGATGGCTCGCGGTGTAGGCGACACAATCGTGGCGTGCTGTTGAGCGGTGCTCGAATTGGTTGCTCGCCGAAATCGAGGTGTTTGACACTTTTGGTGAGTCACTTGCAAAAGAATTCTTTTTATGTATACAAAATGTGGTTTTAGGTTATGTGGAAATTTTAACAGTTATAGCAGTGATGATTATGGGAGTAATTTATTGGAAGTTAACATTTTGATCATCTACGAATTTATTCATTTAGCACTTCAGACTTCCCTCCGTGCTGGTTCGAAACTCAGAGGGAAAATTGAAGAAGGATTTTTTTGTGAAAATATCTCCCCAATAAATTGTTTAAGGCTACCGGACCACATACCAAGCAGAGCTGGTGCTAAGAAGTGCAACCTCTTTTAGGGAGCAGTAAACGCTGATTAACAACTGGCGCCTGTGCGATTGCGAGTTTTTTCTGGCCTATTGCGGAATTCAGGAGATCCACTGAATTTTTTGCTTTCAGTAATGATCATTTTACCGCAATTGTAACAATTTTTATTGGTCTATTGTGCCCTCTCCTCGGTCACAACGTCTCCATTAGCCTTAGCAATTTGATAAATTCCAATAAACTGCTATTTGGAAATATTTGGAACCTTGGCCTTTATCCTGCGCCTACAAACTGATGTGCAGTTGATTATCAGGTGTTCTGATGTTTCAAACTCCAAGGCGCAGAACCGGTAATTCGCACAAGAAGCTATGCTTGTGTTAAATAAGTGCTTCATAAGCTTATAATCGCCATAGTAGGAGGAGTTTTTCCCTTGGGAAGTTGACTACATATTTTAACCTTTTAAGGTTGTAACCACCCATAACGATGAGCATGCATGGAGTAACGCTAAAAGTAGTGTGGTACACTAACTGTCAAAGTTGTGTGGAGGAAGCCACGTGATAACATCCAATCACTTTTCAGTTTTTCTGTTACCCAGCTTTTGCAAACAAATGGCTCCCATATTTTCGGCAAACCTGGTAAAATTACAGAAATTAGCCACATTGGGAAATTTATGGTAGCCTCAAAGCGCTGTGATCACTTTTTGAGAGTCTCTTATCTCATATTTAACTCAATTTTCGTCATTGGCAGAGAGTGAGCTCATTC
Source organism: Bactrocera zonata (assembly GCA_037783105.1). NCBI lineage: Eukaryota > Metazoa > Arthropoda > Insecta > Diptera > Tephritidae > Bactrocera > Bactrocera zonata. The sequence goes on from JBAWJQ010001030.1 coordinate 155,113, forward strand.
GAGGTTTGGTAAGACGTAGCTCTGCCGATAATGTTTCCGACACCGGCACGTCGTGTCAAAAAAATAAAAAATACTGTCTACTTACAACACCAAAAGCAGTCGCTTGTGGAATACGGTTTTGATAACTTTCAAATTGTTATAGGCTTTAAGGTTAAATCAAACTTTTTCGTTCATTAGTACTTTTACATGACCTTTTTTCGATTGATTTGTTATTGCTTCTATTTTTTGCTTTGGCATATCCAAATATAAACCTTTGCTGAGGCTCAACTTGTCCAGTATATTTCAAGTAATACACATATGTATTGCTTAAGAACATATAGGATGGCTTTTTAGAGTTTCATATTTTCTCTAAAGATATATCGGACAAACTAGCTGTCAAAGTAAGCTCATGTGCATGACATTTATGTTCAAGATAAAATATATTGATTGATAAACGAGGAATACACTGCGACCTAGGTCTAATGTGCCCAAGATAAAATATAAATCACATTCGGACGAAGCAAAAATATTGTCCCTTTGATTAATTTACCTTGAACTGCTTATAAAAAGTTTTCCACGAAGTTTGTAATACCGAGCAGTAAATGTCGAAGATCCAGTAAAATATATATAAATGATCAGCGTGATGAGTCGATTCCGCCAGGTCCATTGTGGTTATACACCTAAGCAAATCCCTCGGTTTTTGAGATATTGGTATGAAATTTCGCAGGCAACCTTTTCTCTCCAAAAAGCTGCTTATTTGTTGCAATCGTCGATATTGAATCACTATAGCATGTAGCTGCCATACAAAATAATCGATCAGAAGCAAATTGATGTATGAAAAACTTTTTTATTTGACGAGATAACTTTATGAAATTTTGTATGGATTGTTTTCCAAGGTAACACTATGATATCCGCAAGAATTTTCGAGATCAGACGACAATGTCATATGGCTGCCATACAAAATAACCGATCCAAGTGTGGTCCTTGTATGGAAATATATTCGTGCGTGAAGGGTATTATAGTTTCGGTGCAACCGCAGTTATCGTTCTTTCTTGTTTTTCTTCTGTTCGACTTCAAATCAAATTTTCATACCTCCAAAACCACACCCTTTACATATATGTCAAGCGAAATCCTCACTTCACTTTGTCACTTTTGCAAATGTTTGTGATTGCTGGCGCAAATAATACCAAAGTAATTTTAGGAATTTCGTAATATTGCTGCAATTACAATTGAAAACAAACGAGTAGAACAGAGGAACCAGAGAATGGCAAAAACCTGATAATTGGAGAACGCCAAACAAGTGAGTATTTCCTAAAATGATAGGCATCAGCAGCAACACATGTGCGACAAGCAATCACTGACTATAAATACACACACTACTATATGTGTTTGTGTGTGGCTATGACAGTGTGTGTGCGTGTGTGATGATACAAGCGGGTGTATGTGTATGTGAAATCAAATAGACATACGAAAACCCGCAAATTGCCAGCAAGCAAACTTTGCTGCTCTAACGACCGAATTTCTAGAAATAATAATACAATGGACTAGCAAAATACTACACAAGTGTCTGCATGCCTGAGTGTGTTTATGTGTGTATGTGTTTTGCGTTGGTAAGGTAGCCAAAACAAGCAACGAAGCCCAAAGTAACTGAGTGCTTTTGGACAGTGGCCAAGAAGCAAATATCAGTGCAATTGTAGCTGGGCGAAGAAAGATATGCAAACAGCAGTTAAAGGATAAAAGATAAGCTGCTCAAGAGCAATAATAACGAGCTGTGGCAGCGACCGAACAATGCCATATGAGTACACATTGTATTGTTGATAGCAAACAACTAACCAAAATATATATACACTTGAGTGGGCGCAATTGAGGCAACCAACCTGCCTGCGAGCATGTGAAAATGATTACGCCATGGCCGGCGGCCGCTTACACGTGATTGTCGAACAACTTTACTTGCAATTTACCTGCTGGCGCAGCACTTTCGTAGACAAGCAGTAGCAACTGGAATAAATTGAAAATAAGCAGTGCATAAGCACAGTAAGTGAGCGCCAAGTGGTTGGCTTAGAAAACGAAAAAAAAGAAATAATACAAAATTGGAAGTATTAGAAGTAATGGCTGAGAGGGAGAAACCAAAGCAAAAATACTTTACAAAAGGTCGCTGCTAATGCGCTTGACTCTGTAAAGTTGAGGCGACTGCGAGCGGTGTGCGCTTGATTATGTCTTGAATGTGCGAGCGCGCTGGCAGACGACGTGAGTTGTGCGCGTGTTAATTTGCGAAATAATTTTGCCAAAGCCGAAAATGGCAAAGCAAAAGCGGTGCTATGGCGCGTTAAGCCACAGTAAAGCGATGAGCGCGTCCGGTGGCGGGTCGGCGCGGCAGGTTAGAATGCTGTAGCGAGGTGCAAGTGTCATGCCCCAAACAAGTGGCAACAGGAAGGCGCACAAAGGCGCTGCTTACTTTTTGCCAGCGAAAGTTGCTTAACATTCACCTTTAGCGTCGTCGCTCTCCACCTTGCCGCAACCAACTTCCGCCGCGCGCGCGGCCTATTGTGTGAGTGTCAGGCCGAGAAAAAACTTGGACGGCAAACTAATTCGAGTAACGGCAAATTTTGGTAACAAGAAATTACCAAACCAGTGTAAGACAACAACAAAAACAATACAATAGAGCGCCTGCATATTAATGCAACTTTTAAATAACAAAACAATGGCCGCGCGCTTAACAAGCAAGGATAACACGAACCGGAAACCGATTATAATTTCCTAACACGATTTTGGTTGTACGCGTGAGCTACGTGCCTAGCTGGCATTGGTCGAGTCAGAGCTAAGACTTTCACTTTCCCTTCGATTATTTTTCATTTGTTAATTTACTTGCCACAACAGCGCGCCACCAACTTGCGGGCGCTGTGGCAAGGCGGCCTTTTAATGACATTCAGCGCAAATAAACTGTGTTGTTGCCGTTGTTTTGGCGGTGAAATTATAAATTACAATTTTTATATCAATTTGCCCGCCCAACAAGAGCTGCGTGCGACCTTTGTCGCCCATAAATTTGAACACAGTTATTTAAAAAATAATTTTCTGGCTTTACAAAGCATAAATACATATTAAATACTATAGACGTTGGTTTAAGTTTTCGTGTTCATTTCGTTTTTGGTTTTTGAACTTTTAGCTTTTGCTTTGCCTTGGCTCGAATGAAAAATGGAGTCTTACAGCCAGCCAGTTGGCCGGCCGGCGGCATTGTTGCGCGTACGCGCACGCAGAGTCATCAATTAATGTTGAAGATTTAATTGAGCAACGTGATAAGTTAATTTGGCGTCATTAAGCAGGTAAGCAAGCAAGTACAATTGCCTTGCTTGTGCGAGTGTCTGATTTGTAATTGGCGGCGTAAAGCAATTTATTTGATTTGCTTAAAATATGACTGATAAGCAAAAGGGCTAAGAGCAATGTGCAAGGAGTGAAAGTTAACTGTTATTGTAGGTTGCTCGTTTGTATGTATATTTTGGCTTATAATTATGTAAAAAATTTAAAATTTAATGTCCTTAAAGTTCAAGTTCTTTATATACAGCATTGAAATGAACATTTCGAGAAGCCGACAGTGCGTTCACTCGAAGAGAGATGACTACTTTCTAGAGATTACACATATTGAGATACTATATACAGTACTGAATTGAACATTTCGAGAAGGCGATAGAAAAGAAGACAGAAAGATGCCTACCTTCTCAAGATTGTACATATTGAGAAGCATAAAGTACTTTGTGAAGATTGAGAGGTCATAGAAAAATTGTCAAAGAGCCTCGTGTTTGCTTTAAAGATTCACAAAACATATGTGTTTTCTTTAAAGATCCACAAAACATATGTGTTAGATGCATCTCACAGAAACTCAAAGACGGATCAGAGAGATCGTTGAAGACATGCCTCGTTCTGGACGACATTCGACCTATTCAACGGATGAAACTATTAAAAGGATATGAACGAAAGATGAAGGATATGGTACTTGAAAATCGTCAGACGAGTGTTGGAGAGATCTCAAGAGTTCGTTCGAGTGATTATGGTGATCTTTTGCGTATGAAAGCAGAATTTTTTTGAAAAAGAGTATCGTAAACAGGTCCCTTTGGGCATTCTTCATCGTGTACATTCATGAAGAGGATTATAACCGCCGAGAGACATGGGTTTAGTTTAGTGAGGCATGCAAGCAAGTCAACAATCAGTGAAATATAGGAAAAAAACGAGCCATTTTTGGCGTTTTTTTTACAGTTTCCGGGCACTTTTTTGTCACAATGTATGTTTTTGTCTCAATGTATGTTGACTGAGAAAGGCATTATGAATATACCAAAACCATAAGTAGATTTTTATTTTTTGTTCAGTTATTCTCTACTAAACCCTGAACAGGATGTATAAAGTTTGCCATAAAGTTGGTAACATCCAGATGGAAACGTCGGAGACCCTATAAGGTATATACGTAGTCTTGCCATAAATTCTGTTACAAAGCTAACAATGCAAATAGTGAGGAGAACTTCGCAGAAAAACTGCCGTTATTAACCAGAATTCGAAATGATCTCCATATACTTAAGGTCATTCAACTTGTCATCTTCTCACAACGCGTTTTAAGAGAATTTTGCCCTAAAGATGCAAGCAGCTTCTTTAGTGTCACTCGGTTACAGGTGACAAATTATTCACTGTTGCAACTAGAATGGCTTCAGAGCTACATTAAGACTATCAAAAATCAAAAGCTATGAATAGACGTCTAACGGCTGACGAGCGAAAAAAGGAGAGGCAGGCGAGCCTTGAAGAGAAATGGGATGCGGCAGAAAAAGGAAAATGGATGCATTGGCTCATTAAGAACGTACCAGCCTAGATTGATGTGGAGACATGTTATCTGACGCAATTTTTGACGGACCATGGCTGTTTCAGAGAGTACCTCCACAGATTCGGACATGAGGACGACACAAAATGCTCATTCAGCAGCAGTGCCGATGAAACTGCCAAGCATATTTTTTCTCCTGCCCGAGGTATGTAGTGGAGAGAACTACCATCGAACGAATAATAAAAAAAGGCTGACGCACGATAAAGTTATAAGTTACATGCTGCAATCGAAGCTGGTATTGGGTGAAAATGAAAAATTGGGTCGCAGTATCTATCTGAAGCTTAAGAGGAGCTGAAAATGCCGCAGGGAGTTTGTAAAGAGGCACTCTTCCCAGTATAGTTCTGCAAAGTAATACCTAAAGGCGATTTCACATACAAATACAAGCTAAAGCAGCCGCTGCTGCTATGCAAGTCCAGTAAAGTTAGATAATACTAACTGGGCATAATCCTCAAAGAGGTGCATCCTTAGTTCTATAGATATCATGTTTCCAACATAAAGAATATATTCCATAATTTATTACTTAGAAAAAAGTTTTAAAGAGCAAAGTGTCCATTTTCAAAACACTGTCATTAATATACACCTCATTTAAATAAAAACTAGAATTAGCGGGTCATAGATATGCCACATAAATTCGCATTGATTTCTCCTCCGTTTGTTGTTCGTCAATCTCTCACCTATTTGCGGAATTTTTATGCTGCTACAGCATTGAAAACAACAACAAACTTCGCAGCAGAAAAAATCAGTGTTCTCAAATCACACTCGCTGCTATTTGCTGACCTTCTAGTTATTTACATAGGTAAAAAAAAAAAAAATATCGGACAAAAAACGACATTGATGAAAATATCGAATTGCTGACAAACAGGCAAAAAAACAAAGAAATTTAATGCGGAAAGGATTAAAAACACACACACACAGCTGCCTAGTGCGGCTGACATTTGAAGGTCGCTATGAACTCGTGTTTTGGATATAAATGAATGAATAATAAAGCGGACGAATCGGTGAAATGACCGCAAGCAAGGATTAAGCAAACACAATACAAAGTCGGTGAAAAAGAGAAACAATGCCAAATAATAATCTGTAAACTGGTCTTGCATTGTACAGCTGCGGGTCACGAATACATTATATAGGTTTGTTTTGTTCGAATTGTTTGGAAGAAAATAATTATTTAGGCGGTGTTAGTAGTAGACAAGAGAATATTTGCCAAAATGTGAATTCAATAGTAGAGGAAAAGGTGAAAAGTTTGTTATCCAGTAATAGCACACTCCACATGTGAACTGTTTGCCTTGAGCTCATGTGAACTACTAAAACATTTACTAACATTATTTGTTTAAAAAGAGTTAAATAAAACATGAACAGAAGCAGGGTTTTAGTCTAACTTTTTTACTAAGTCGCATTTTTGGTCTAATGAACTGAAATAAGCACCAGGATTTGCCCTTGCTATTTTTAAATGAATAAGAGAGTTTGAGCGAAAAGTTTTTTGTTTTTACTTCTGAATGTGCGGAGATAAATTCATTCGATTTTGAACGGTTTTAAAAAATTTAAGCTTTTTGATGCCCTGAAGCTTTCACCAATTGAAAGTTTTTTATTTTTACTTCTGAAGGTGAAAGGAAATAAATTCATTCCATGTCGAACTGTTTTGGAAAGCTTGAACTTTTTGACGCTTAGAAGCTTTCACTAATTGAACATTCTTTTTATTTTTACTACTGAAGGTTAAGGAAATAAATTAATTTGATTTAAAAAAAAGCTTGAACGGTTTTAGAAAACTTAAACTTTTTGATGCCTAGCAGCTTTCACCAATTGAAAGTTTTTTATTTTTACTTCTGAAGATAAAAGGAAATAAATTCATTCCATTTCGAACTGTTTTGGAAAGCTTGAACGTTTTGACGCCTAGAAGCTTTCACCAAATAAAATTTTCCTGTCTTTACGTCTGAAGAAGAGGAAATGAATTCACTTTCGGATAGTTTCAGTAACCTTGAACTTTTTGACACCTAGAAGCTTTCACCAATTGAAAGCTTAAGCGTAAATCCGACCTTCCCTTTCTCATTCAAAACTTGTTGTTAGTAATATCAGCTATGATCAGAAAAATTTAAATAATAGTAACTTACCTCCAAAATGCCTCATTTACCTTTTGGCCTGCAAGCTAATAATCAGAGCTTTCACTAATATGTTTAATACTGGAATCCCTTGAAAGTATTAGAGAGTAGCTTCGAGTATATTTTACTACACTATCTGCTAGCGCCACATATATTAGTAGCTATAGCTTTTAGTAGATAACCAACAACACTGTTATCAATGCTATCGGACACTTCGTATACTTCAATAGGAAATAGGAGCACATATTATATTATCTATCACAAAATATGAGCTTTTTTTATTATCCGCTAAAAAGATCACATTTCCAGCTGAGGTTTGGGTTCCTGCATATTTTTCAAGCGTGTCTGGTTCTTCTACCATTCGTATTTCCCACAGAAAAAGACCTTTTCTTCGGTTAATTTATTTCCCTTGACCATGAAATCCAATCACGTTTAAGCCGAGTGACTCAAAGTGAATACAAAATTGAGTGAACACAAAAGGTACAGTTTCCTGACCCCTTTTGGAAGCCGCGAAATATAGGTTTATATGTGTTAGTGTATATAAAAGTAAGTGATTTCGGAAGCTTAGTGTATTTGTGTAAGAAAAACTGTGAGGTTAAGGGAAAAGTGATTTTTTCGAATGAAAGGGTGAGTAGGCAGGACTTTGATTATTTAATTTTGGTTTGATGCAAGGAAAAGCCAACAGCTTGATAGAATATAAATCATACCACTGTAAGTAAAATGTACATAAAAAATATTTCAAAAAATTTTAAATATAACTTCGACTGTTATTTTTCTTTAGTCAAATCATTAATAGCCTAAAACCACACTGCATAACAAATATCTATATTTATAGAATTTTTGAGAGCACCCTTACAAACAACTTAAGTACCTAATATTGAACTTTGCATACAATAACGATTAGTTATTATTAAGATATCTTAAAAACTACTATTGTGAAATTAGAAAAAAAAAAAATGATTTTACACCTTATTTATTTTTTACAATTTATATTAACCTAAATAGCGCTTGGAATTAATTGCCAACTTGCTATTAACCCCATTAAAGTTCGAATGCAATAAAACGCGCACCAATTTTTTGCAAACTGAATTAAATACTTCCGCCCAATGGCGAAAATTAATGCAAATAAATTTGTTTGTTTCCCCACAAAATAGTGTAACTACGCTAATAAATCTATATAATTAATGGCATAAAGCAAAGTAAGCCACAAATGTATGGCAAACTCGAACATAATCAACACAACAGCGAATATGTAAAAATAAAATGACAAAATAAGGAGCACGGAAGCTGCCTGTAGGGAAAAAATGATTTACAATTATCGCATGTACTTCAAATATGAATTGAATGTAAGTAAAACTACTGAAATTTGAAGTTATCGCATAGTATGTAAATATGGATGACGCAAAATTTACGAGAGCTTTCATGTTCAAGTGAGGTTTCTCCTTATGACAAAAGTTCGGCGATATAAATGTTGATATTCATGCGGCAATGTGGAAGATTATGTTACGGTTTACACCAGCTCTATGGTGAGTGTGATAACTATATTCATGAGGTTTGTCAAGAGATGACGTGATATGATTATTATTTCCTTGTTTAAATATTTCGAACAAGCATTGAAAAGCCACTATCTTTGATCCTCTTTTTCAGTATTTGCCTTTTAGTGTAGGCTTAAAAAACAATATTCTTTTCTCTTAAATGTCAGACTTTATAAAAATGTCTCCCTTATATATGATTGTGCCTGTAACAAAAAATGCAGAGGTGAGTGCTGCATTATGAGCTACTTGAACCAGATTAACTCACGACTGAGGAACGCTACCGACAACAACACATCAAATTGAAGCGAGCGATTTCTGTTTAAAGTCCCGAATTTGCGACTAGACACGAGACAACTTCTAACATGACGATGGTCGGGCATGATCGGTTAAAAGTTACCATGGCAAGTGGCCGCGTCTGATTATCATTTCTACCGGTCGATGCAAATCGTGCTCAATGGAGTACATTTCACATCAAAACATTGCATTAAAAATTCAATCATGGCAATCGAGTTGGCGCAGTTCTTTGGGATGAAATCCACAAATTATTTGATATAGAACACAAAAAATTACCAAACAAATGCGAAAATATTATAGTATAAATAATCTATTCGAAATATGTATTTTTCTATAAGCGTACAAATTTTGCAAACACAAATTGTATTTCAAATTGTAGTGAACTGACAAGTTTGCCTCTTCTGAGGTTTTAGAAGATATTTGGTGAACTTTAAGCTAGTGAATATGAAGTAGAAGATCTTGGACTGATTGTGTAAGTCTCTTTTGGTTTTAGCTGATTTGTCTTCCCAATATCTCCTTTCAACCAAACAACTAAAAATTCAAAAAAAGTCGATACAATGAAGTTCTTTCGACTTGACAAACGCTCGACAACTGAATTTACTTGATGATGTTTAGTCAACAGTCTATATTATGCAGCTGATGTCCAGAGTGGAACGCAAAAATAAACCATTGAATGGAATGGATAATCCCCTTTGATCCGAATTCACTTGTGCCAACGTTTTTTCCAATTTATGAGGATAGTTGTTGAAGTCAATTTCCGGAATAGCTTTCAATGCGCATACCTATTCACATTTAAGTACTTCAATTGACTAAAAAGGTTTCCCCGGAGTAGTCGTTGGAGTTTGCTGAAGAGCCAGAAGTCACATAGAGCTAAATCAGGCGATTACGGCGGCTGCGGCGACGATATTGGTTAAAAATTGTCGCAAAGCTCACGAAGAATGAATGCAGTAAGCGACAGTCCATTATCGTGCTGCAAAAACCAACAGTTGGCCTTCGCGCAAATGACGCATAATACTCAAATAGTTTTCCTTGTTTATAGTTTGGCCGGTCGCAAGGTATTCAGGTTGCACCACACCTCGATCATCGAATAAAACTGACCTGCTTTGACCTGGTTTATTCAGCTTCGGCTTACCTTTGTGACTTTATTCGGCTGAATGTTCGTATAAGTGGAGTTTCTATTCGAATTTTGCCTAGTCAAATTTGTTTGTATTTACAAGAAGAAGTAGAAATATTGGGTAGTCGAAAAAGCATTTTTGTATTTGGTCAATAGATGTCATTGCAGTCGTACTTATATCTCTAGTGCTACCAATCACATTGTATCATACTATACAGTGTTGGATAGGAGAGATTTTAAGCCTGATTTAACCAAAAAAAAAAAAATAAATTCAGGGAATTTGAAAAAAAGTTACAGCTCTTCAAAAATGATTGAAAATAATGATGAAATTCTGGAAATTTCGATGTGAAGGACTTACACTGATGATAGTTTTACACTGATGGAATAATGTTTTTAGCGGAAAAAGGCAAAAAGTGTTCAACCGAAATGGTACATATTTGTTTATTTACTTGTATTTATTTGTATAAATATTAAAAATAAGTTAAAATTTGATTAGAAACACGAAAGTACTATTTCGACCACCACTTTTTCCTTGAGTCTCCAACTTTCGCTATATTAAGGTTGAATCGTTTTGATTTGTGATATCTTTAGTCATCCAAGTGAATTGCTTGGTACAGAAACTGAGCACCTCAATGCCTTTCTGAGGTTGACGCCATGTCTGCCACGAAAACAAACATAACCTCTTAGAGGCAGCTGCAATTTCCCTATTCTTCTTCTTCTTGCCTAGTAGAGTTCCCTCAGAGTAATTTTTCCTGAGTGCTCTAATAAAAACCCACGCCCTTTTTAATAAATTGTAGTATATCTTGAAGAATTCATATATGGCCTAACTTTCTCCGGGAAGTCCAAATGTGGATATTATCTGCATAGGCTTCTATGGTTTTGTTTCTTGATAAGAATTGCATTGTTCCTAATTTAGCTTCCCTAAGCCAAAGTTGTATAAACAAAAAAAAAAAGTATAGAATAGAATTTATATAGAAATACAATCTAGTACAATGCAAACATTTTCCTACTGTGTCAGTGTGTGTAGGTAAATTTGCGCGGCGGGTTTATTAAGCAGATTTGTTTCGTGCCACAAACTGATGAAACGCACTTTTTGGTTGTAAAATTTTGTTGTCATTGCTGTTTTGCAGTTATGGCTGTTCATTTCGCAAGTACAACGACTACATTACACACACTCAAGCACACACACACACTGTCAAATGTAGTGTTTGGGCCGCCATTGGTATGTTTCAATAAACCGCAACAGAATATTTAATTGCGCACGAAGCGCATAGCGCGCGTGATTCATGACACTGTGCGGTGTACGCATTTTAATTAGTCGTTACTAAATGAGCGACCGACAAACACGGGTCAGGCTGCTGATTTTTTTCGCATTAAATTTAATTTGCGAAAATTTCAAATTAATTCACATTTTATTATTTCCGCCGTGGCAACGCTGCAATGCAAATGCACAGCACAAAAAATAGGTGAAAATGTGTAAAATAAAATTTCAAAATTCGACAGACGCAAGTACTGCAGGCAGAGAAGGGGGAATGGTGAGTTATTTTGGCAGCAAAGTTGTTGCAGGTGGAAGTAGCACATTTTTGCTGTGCGTGCGCTTGTTGAAGCATGAAAGCATATATTAATTTGGAAATTATGTGTATGTTTGCTTATGCTATGCTGCAATGGCAGTGGTTGTAGTTGGCCGACGCCTTGCTTTAGCGTATGATTTCGCATGCGTTTGGCGCTTTCGCGGCAGTGTCTTCGCGCGCGTGGGCCAAATGCTCGCCGCAGCAGCGCCGCAAGCAAATAAATGCTGGTTGCTGCCACATAACACAGCGTAATTGCAATTGCGCGCATAACAGCCACTGCAACCTTGCCGAATTCCCAGGTGCGAGCGTTGCGGTCGTAAAATGAGCGCATATGAGAATTTAAAGCGTCCAATTGCCATGGTATTTACTGGCGGTCTTGCGCGCGCTGCCAAAAATGCCAGCATGCCTGTGTGTGTGCGTGCTCACATGTGTAACGGCAAGTTGGTGCCGTCGAGCAGCATGCTTGCTGTTTGTTTGACTGCTTGCCAGCCGCTTGTAAAATAAATCACAAAGTAATTTAACAACAGCCAAACAAAGTTAAATACGTAAAGTTGTTTGTGTGTATGTGTGTGTGGCAGCAAACGGTGGCAGAGTCACTCTGTGAGCGAGCGGTAGGTAGAGGAGAGCGGAGCGAGCGCCTTTTAAGCAAACATTTATTTGTGTTACCAACTCATGAGCGCCTCAAATGTGCGCTTGTGTGTGTGTGTGCTTATGCTGCATGCTCTGCTTTGTAATGTTGAATTTGCGCAAATTAGACCACAAATTGTAGCCGCGCCAAAACACCCAAAAAAATAAGCCAAAACAACGACATTTGGTTGCACTAAGTTATAATACCCTCCGCTGGTGCATTTATTAGAGTTTGAGAGTACACAAGATTTTCATATTGTCGATCAGTTTGTATGACAGTTATACGATATAGTGCACCGATCGGAATAATACGTTCGGAGATTGTGGTGCTGCCGTGAAAAATAATTTATGAGAAATTTTGTAAAGATATATTTTCAATTAAGAAAGTTTTCCATACAAGGACTTGAATTTGATTAGTTAGTTTGTATGGCAGTTATATGATATAGTACTCCGATCTGAACGATTCTTTGGGAGATAATGAAAATGTCTTGGATAATAACTCATACCAAATTTCGTAATGATATCTTGTCAATTAAGAAAGTTTTTCATACAAGGACTTAAGTTTGATCGGTCAGTTTGTATGAGAGATATATGTTGCAGAGTTCTGATCTGAGCAATTCTTTCGGAGGTTATAGATATATCTTAGATAATAATCTACACCAAATTTCGTAATGATATCTTGTCAAATAAGAAAGCTTTCCTTACAAGGACTTGAATTTTATTAGTTAGTTTGTATGGCTGCTATATGCTATAGTGCTCCAATTTGAGCAATTATTTCAGAGATTGAGGAGATATCTTTGATAATAATTCGTGCCAAATTTCGTGAACATAGCTTTCCAAATAAAAAAGATTTCCCTACAAGGGCTTCGGTTAATCGGTCAGTTTGTATGGCAGCTGTGTGTTATAGTTTTTCGATATCTTCGGTTCCGACAAAGAAGTACGTTCTTTAAGAAAAATAAATAAAATATTAGATTCCAAATTTAACATGCGATGTGCTGGGTATACAAAAAAAAACAAAACCAAAAAACACAAAAACATAGCAATCAAAAGTGCCAACCGTACCAGCGGAGCGCAGAGCGAAGTAAAAAAGTCAACTCAAAAACTAACATTCATGTCTGTGCATAAATTAATAAATAAACGCAATTGCCAAGTACACATGTAGATACATGCTAAAACAGCAACAACAACAACAACGCTGCATGTGTACTTACAACTGCATGCTCGTGTTACCTTGTTGTTATTTTGTCAGCAATTTATGCGTTCACGGCATTTGTAATGCTAACTTTTGATTTAAATTTCATGTTCTACCAAAGCGGGCGCCGCACATACCGTTACATAATTTTATATAGATACATTTGTTTGCATATGCACACACTATAGAGTGCCGTTGCGCGTGTGCGCCAATGTTTGTATTGAAATATCACTCATACGCCCTGTTGTACAATTAAATTTCAACATTGCATTTGCCATTAATGCGATATTTGTTGTGTATATTACGCGTGTTTGATTATATTGAGTTGTCGGCAAATGTAGCTTTTGGGCAAATATATAATGCGACGATATTTGTAAGCCATTAGCAATAAGTTAGACGCACAAATACATATTAATATGGCTTGTGTAATGTGTGTGGTGTGTAAACAAGTAGTTTTGAATTACCAATTTCGTTTAATTAATTCTTAGTGTGTTCAAAAATAAATTTCGGAATAATTTTTAAATAATTTTTGTGTATTTGATTTTGTTTTATTTTGAAAGCGCTTAATGAGCACTAATCAGCAATGAGTTTGGGTGGTGCTCAGTTGCCAACTAGAATGGGTAACAAATATTTTTATAAAATGATTTAAAATTAAAGGCCAGAGCTATATGAGAGCATCTGATAATATACTACATGTTAATATGGTGATCATATTGACAAAGAAATGCTAAAACCATGTAATTAATATATATTTACATACATATAAATATGATTGAGTATAGAGATATTCTAATCAAGAAATCTCAAAGTAACGAAAAATTTAAAATTATTGCAGAATATTGTCCTAACAAACTGTTTTGAAACTTGAATTATTTAAAAAGTCATCAACCTGTATTTACTTAAAACAATAAACACATATTTTTCAAGCAAGTTTATTCTAAGCTGAAAATCTTAAGGCTAACCAACCGATTAAAATGAAAATTGAAATTAATTTTCCTTGCAAATTTCTATATATGAGTTATCTTATCAATTGTAATACACAAATATTTGCCGCTTGTGTTTGTTCGTAACAACTGACCATATGAAGCCACTTGAGGGCAGCTGCTATACTACTTGTACGGACTTTTCGGTATTGATGCCAATGTCCCATCGATCACTGGAAGGTAAGCTGTATAAAGAATGTAAAGCGCAGAGGCGAGTATACTGCCTTGGGGCACGCCAGCACGAACAGATCTCAAGTCCGACTCAGCATCACGGCATCTAACGTGGAACGTCCGATTGTACAAGTAAGACTTTAGTAGCAAATAATAAAGCATTGGAAGTTTACCCTTTATTTTAAAAATAGGCCTAGATGCCAGACTTTGGCAAATGCTTGGAGGACTTGCATATAAGAAGGATAGTTTTTGGTGTAATTTTTCGAAGAAAAGTTTTCTTTAATTGACAAATAAATAAAAATAGCACACAAGCACATAATTTGAGGTACTCGACCTTCAGGAGAAAGTCGAAAAAAGTTTTTATGCTGCAAATTCCAGAAATTTTAATAAAAAACTCATGGAAATATGAATACATAAAATATTAATTATTTTTTAGAAAATCTACTTAAAAGCGCTGGAGTACTGTTTCATGGGTTTACTCGGGTGAAAAACTGCCTTTTTCAAAATTTTTTTTCGCATATAAAAAATGAAATATTTTTTATAACAAAGAAATTCTGAAATTTTTGAAAAAAAAAAAAAATTTAAATTCGGTCATTGTGATCCATTTCCGTTGATCCCTGGGAAAAAGATGCGCTTGCGTTGGCGGATAAGTCCCAACAGGATCATCTTAAATGAAAAATACATGTTTTATTTAAAACCTTAACTTAGAACTTGGACGAAAACTGAATTTTTGACAGATATTATTACAAAAAAATGAAAATGTCAGTGAAAATTTCGCGATATATTTTGTCAAATATTAAAATAAAATAAAAAAAATAAAACAAAATTTCGTTCAAGTTTTTAGAATTGTATCTCAAAGTCCTGTGTAAAGTTTCATGAAGTTCGGTTGAGTCGTTTTCAAGAAATCTTGCCAACCGACTTCAGAAACACAGTTTCGAGAAAAACTCCTTTAAAGATGACGCCTGGTTAGCTTGAAACGCTAATTTCTCAAGGCTGTATCTCCGAAACTATTACTCGGATCAAATTGAGAACTTAGGACAATATTCGAGAGGCGTTGTAGAGTTTAATAAGACAATCAAAAGATGATGTAACCTCCTTCAATAACTGAAAAGCTTTGCCAGTATTAAATTCATGGGAAAGGCTAAGCTGACATGGCTTGATGTTTTTCATCATCTTTCTGAATAAAAAGTACTGTAAGATTCAAACAATCCAAGCTCATTTTGTCTTACATAAAATACATAAAAATCGATGTGAACTGTTTCTGACGGCGAAGTACTTTTGTAATAACTTGAATGGTGGATACTTCTAACTCCGTAATAAAACCAAAATTTGAGAAAAAACAGGTTCTTATACCGCATTTTGGGGGCGCATGATGCGCTTTTTGAGAAGATAAACTTCACTTTAAAGTTTTTGGTGTTATCATACCTTACTTTGCATGGCTTATTGATGTAATGTATGATGAAAATGGTCAGAGTTTCTCTTAAAAAATTTATATACTACTGTGTCCAAAAAATAAGGCTACATTTGAATTTAAATTGCGCGCGTCAAAGGATTTGAAGAACTATTTTTTTTTTTAGGTTGGTAGTACTGTCAGTCACATTTATGTCAAATTTAATGTTAAAATATGCATTAGTATTTGAGATACGTGTCGTTTTGTGAGCTGCTAAAAGTGAGTTTTTCGTTTTTTGCGATGTCGAAATTTGTTGAGCAAAGAATTTGCATTAAATTTTGTTTACGGAATCAATTTTCTGCTGCGGATACATTGAGGATGGTGCAGAAGAGGCTATGGTGAAGAGGCTATGTCTAAAAAAAATGTTTACAAGTGATATAACGGGTGATTTTTTAAGAGCTTGATAACTTTTTTAAAAAAAAAAACGCATAAAATTTGCAAAATCTCATCGGTTCTTTATTTGAAACGTTAGATTGGTTCATGACATTTACTTTTTGAAGATAATTTCATTTAAATGTTGACCGCGGCTGCGTCTTAGGTGGTCCATTCGGAAAGTCCAATTTTGGGCAACTTTTTCGAGCATTTCGGCCGGAATAGCCCGAATTTCTTCGGAAATGTTGTCTTCCAAAGCTGGAATAGTTGCTGGCTTATTTCTGTAGACTTTAGACTTGACGTAGCCCCACAAAAAATAGTCTAAAGGCGTTAAATCGCATGATCTTGGTGGCCAACTTACGGGTCCATTTCTTGAGATGAATTGTTGTCCGAAGTTTTCCCTCAAAATGGCCATAGAATCGCGAGCTGTGTGGCATGTAGCGCCATCTTGTTGAAACCACATGTCAACCAAGTTCAGTTCTTCCATTTTTGGCAACAAAAAGTTTGTTAGCATCGAACGATAGCGATCGCCATTCACCGTAACGTTGCGTCCAACAGCATCTTTGAAAAAATACGGTCCAATGATTCCACCAGCGTACAAACCACACCAAACAGTGCATTTTTCGGGATGCATGGGCAGTTCTTGAACGGCTTCTGGTTGCTCTTCACCCCAAATGCGGCAATTTTGCTTATTTACGTAGCCATTCAACCAGAAATGAGCCTCATCGCTCATCGGACACGGACGCGAAACACATTTCGAACCGAACACTGATTTTGGTAATAAAATTCAATGATTTGCAAGCGTTGCTCGTTAGTAAGTCTATTCATGATGAAATGTCAAAGCATACTGAGCATCTTTCTCTTTGTCACCATGTCTGACATCCCACGTGATCTGTCAAATACTACTGCATGAAAATCCTAACCTCAAAAAAATCACCCGTTAGTAAGTTCCAAGCAGGCCGCGAACGTGTCGAAGACGAAGAGCGTCCAGGGCGACCATCAACCTCAACCGACGAAACTCACGTTCAACAAATCAAAGATTTGGTGTTGAAAAACCGTCGATTAACAATTAGAATTGATGAAGTTGGCATATCGAAAGGCTCAGCCAATACCAATTTGAAGGATGTTTTGGGCCTAAAGCGCGTCAAATCTCGACTGGTACCGAAAACATTGAATTTTTTCGAAAAAAGGCATCGCGTTGAAGTGTGTGAAACGATGCTTTCCGACTACCAGGGTGTCATGGAATGCATTATAACTGGCGATGAGACTTAGATCTATGCTTACGACCTCGAAACAACCGATCAATCGAGCGAAAATCGTGCCAAAAATGTCCCCTTATTTTTTTGGGCACAGTAGTATAAGAAATATTATTTTCTTCAACTACATTCCTCATAATGAGATACAAGTTTTTCTTACCTTAATCTTTTCATATTTTTCGCAGTTTTTGCAGTTTTCATGTTTGTTAATATAAATATTTCCTTGCACTATAAAATGCATAATTATTTTGAGTTGAAACTCTGTGTCAGCCTTCATTCATTATTCGCAAAGAGGTGGCATCCAAGAAGCCGAAACCATTCTTACGACATTTAGTGCTTGCAGAGACTTACAGATAGACATGCAGTTCATTTTTCAATTCCAAAATGTTTGGTGGTACTTATGTATACCTATTACTTTCAGTTTATAAGCAACGAAATTGTTATACTCTATAATTTCATTGGCTATTTATGTATTTCAAACACTTTTCATTTTACTTAAACTAATTTACAAATAAGCGAAAACAACTTTTGACCTAAATAAAATTTCGGTAATTCGTGATATTTTGCTGTTACAAACAAAAAAAGAAAAGAAAGTATACAAAAACAGTTCCATCAACACCTCGCTATTAATTCACTTTACTCCACGCTGCCCCTCTTGGCACTCGCGTGCTGGTAACTTTTCGCTTAAATGCCACTTATTCGCGCTTCCGTCGCCTTTTGATTGCATTGTATGCAAATTATAAGTTCGGTTAATTGCGTGACTTTTGGCTTTTTGCAAAGAAACTTTTCACCGTAATTTGAGTTTTCTTTTAGGCGCCTTAGCACTTCGCTTATTGTTAGCCTCCTTACGGCGGCCAGGCTTCACACTGCACACACACGCACACTTGTACGCCTTGCTGTTGCGGCAATTTGTAAATTTTCAATTTGTCCATTGCCCCTTCCCGGACGCGTTAAAATAGTCGCAGTGCTGCGCGCTGGCTGGCAAAGACACGGCACGCTTTGCTGCATGCCACATGCCACAGCGAAAGTTGCCGCCTTTTGTCGTTAAAAGCATACCAAATAGCAGCAGTGCAAACGTAAAATGAGCTAAAATCGAAAAGCGAAATGGCAAACAGAAATTTACAATAAAATCAAACGAAAACGTTGAAGCGATTATAACAAAAACAATGTCGCGGCCAAGAGCGTCGCGTGTCTTACATGCGAAATGCCGAAATTCCATTTGCTCGGCAAATAAACAAGTTTGCCCGTGTGTGCGTAAAACTAAGTGTTTTTGTATGTGTGTATGTGTGTGTTGGTAAGTGGCTTTGTGTGCCTTTGAGTGTGCGAATTTGTGTTTGTGTGCGTGCAAGTTCAAATTTGTGCTGAGTTCAAAGTGCAAATATTTGCTGCAACTTTGATTGCAACCGACTGCGGCAAATTGTTGACATTTTCCCATATTTCACTTGCCACACACATTTTGCGCGCAATTGTGCAATGCCGTGCAATCGTTTTGCGGTTTCGAATTCTCGCTATTCACTTTTGTATGCTTAAGTTCGCCGTTTTGTCTCGTGGGTTTGTTTAGTTGTGTATTTGTTGTTTTTGTTATCGTTTGTTATTGTATTTGTAACTTGCAGCTCTTCCGCACAAATTCTACAAAAAAAGATTTTATTTGCTGTTTGCTTTGATGCAAATGTGTGATAGAGCTTGCATACAAATGCGTTTTGTAGCATGCTTTTGGGGGCTGTGTACTGGATGTTTGTGTATGACTAAACCTTTAAGGCAAAAATAATCAGCAGTGTAAAATTTTTTCGATTTTTGGGATTAAAGCAGCTTTTAATTTTACTTATTTCTGTTTATGGAGTCTAAATATTTTCTGTTTATTTTCTAAATACCATGTGGCCCAGCCAAAATTGACGTTTAGGTAAGCTTTGCTTTGTATTTTGGTGAGATTAGCAGCGAATCTGAGAGCTTGGTTGGGAAGTTTATATACATCCATCATTTAGCTTGGAACTGGCAACAACCGAATACGATCTGTTCCTATCTTTGATGATTTATTTTGTTAATTGGCAAGAGGGGTCCTATCAAAGTGGCTTAATGAAATTACGGCAGTAGTTTATGAGGCCTTCTCTTCTTCTTTACTGGCGTAGACACCGCTTACGCGATTATAGCCGAGTCAACAACAGCGCGCCAGTCGTTTCTTCTTTTCGCTTCGTGGCGTCAATTGGATATTCCAAGCGAAGCCAGGTCCTTCTCCACTTGGTCCTTCCAACGGAGTGGAGGTCTTCCTCTTCCTCTACTTCCCGCGGCGGGTACTGCGTCGAATATATTTGACCTCAATGACTTATTTTGGCTATGTTAGGTAAAACGTTAAATTTAAGGTAAACTTATTATATTTATTACATATTTTTTTAGTCTTCACTTCAGTGGCTCTGCAATGACTGCTGGAAAGAAGGGACTTAACAAAGGCATGCTACGACCAGTTTTCTATTGCTAGTCGAGTCTACTTTGATAGATAGATTGAGATAACATGAGACTTGCACTGCAACTGCCACTGAGACTGACAAAGACCCAATATTTTGATCCTGAATCCTGGCGGACTATATTGAAGCGATGTGATCCCTTTTGGAATGCATAGATCCAAGGTCATATCGTTCACGAAAATGAGGAAAGTTATTGCCATTCACCTGGGAGTGGTCAGAAACATTTCTTTTACATATGGCTCAAGCAGTTTACGACTTCTGGTTTTAGTTCAAATATTCTTTGAGTAGCCAGTGCTAACCACCACATAAAAAATGCTCCCAGTGAAAAGAAAACAACAGTCTCGGACCAGAAACTCTAATTTTGATGACGACCACGACAAATGCATTAAGGATTACGATTTAAGGGCAGGCACCCGACATTAAAAGTCTCTTAATTGGTAAGGTGCGGCTGCACAGCTGGCTGATGTTCTCGTAAAAGTAAAGGTTGACATCACCGTCGTACAGAAAGTACGATAGACGAGACAAGAACTGAGACGAGTAGATCCTTATGGCATTAACTACTGTGACCATGTAAAGGAGCGCAAGGTCGTTATAAGATTCATGGTGGGAGAGGGACTCCGCCAAGTCCTGACACTCACTCTGATGTATGAACGTTTAGCTACAATCTACATCAAAGCGAAGTTCTTCAACATATCGATGGGACCAAAGATTTCATAACCGTGCTTGGCTACCCTAAGGCCAGGGTGGGCAAAGAAGGTACAATAGTCGGTAAATTCAGTCTCCATGATGAATCCTCTTCAAACGGGTTGAGCCTGATCGACCTGGCTGGGGCCTGAAATGTGGTTATCTGTAGTACTAGATTCCAGCATAGGAAAATTCATCAAGTTAGCTGGTTGTCTCCGGATCGAAAAGCCACCAACCAGATTGATCATGTTTTAATAGACGGAAAAGACGTCTATAGTGGTCTCCAAAGTCTCAACATCGACTTGGACTACTATCCTGTTGCAGAAAAGATGAGCAGCAAAAACACACGTCAAAAAAAAACACGAGGAAGATTCGACGTCGAGTTTAATAGACAGCGAATCGCTTTTCTGCTCCTGCTCTTTAAGAGCACTCGTCAGCAACTTGGTATAAAAGAACTATGGGACGGCATTTCAAGCTCTTTAGTACAGTTGGAAACGAAACCATTGGTTCTCGGAAAATGCAGTAGAATATCTGGTACTATGAGAAGTACCGTGTTGCGGTGAAAAAAAAAAAAAAAAAAAAAATAGACTGCCTACCACGAAATGTTGGAAAGACCAGGTAGAGAAGGACTTGGAATTTCCAATTGGCACCAAAAAAAGCGAAAAGAAAGAAACGACTGACACACTGTTTTAAGCTCGACTATAACTTCGTATGCCGTGTCTATGCCAATAAATAAGAAGAAGATAATGTATATATAATAATATAAACCTCCTCTGATACCTACCTATTTACTCAGTTACCACTATTTCCATCTCGTAGTACAAGTATATACATTAAAAACTACCGTTAAAGAATTTGCTAGAATAAGTCTTTTTTATATAAAAAAGAAGTTGAATGAAATAAACGTCAAACTACGAAGAAGAAGGAGTTTTTATTATAAACATAACTATCGACAATGGTCTGGAGACTACTAGAGACCGATTTGGTTTTTAAAAAACCTTATTAAATAGAATATAAGGGATAGTCAAATTTGCACGCCAATTTACATTAAATTGAATGATCACCCGAATCAGATTTTTTTTTGCAGAAATTAAAAATCGTAAAAACCAGAAATGATCCAGATCTGTTTCAAAGATTGGTGAGCAAATATTATAGACCGACATCCATAATATCGATTTCTAACAACTTTTATGATTTCTGGGAAATGCTATTCTTGTTAGCTGCAATCAATTCATTGGACTCTATTGTTCGTATTGTGTTGTGTGAACCATCAAACAGCAAATAGTGCTGTCAGTCTACGCGATACTTTGGTGATATGGACGAAGTTCAACACAATTGAACGCTGTTTTCAATGTAAAACTTCACACAAGCAATTTGCTGGAATTATGTTCGTGATCATGCTTGGAATAGAGATTTGCACAGAAATATCTAACTAACTTACTCTTTAAGTGAATGTCCAACATTGAAAAGCGCAGCCTGTACCACACTATATCTGTATCAGTTATTACAATATAAGTGTGAACTGCTTTGAGCACAAAATGCTTAAACTTCTTGCAACATGTCAGTTTGAAAATATTACTAGTTTAGCTTCTTGTTAGAAAAATATAGGAAACATTGTATTAAATTCTGGTATTAAATTAAATTAATTTGGACGTTGATTCATAAGCGGATTGCTTAAGTATATATTTTTTGGATTTGCAACAGTATCAATTTAATTGTCTAATTATAGATTTTGCTTTGCAGGCATCAAGATGAACTTTAAAGAAACAACAACGCAAAAGGTATTCGCTTGTACTGCTGCCATTTTACACCTGTTGTTTGCATGTATGTGTGTGTGAAAAGCAATTAAGGAAAACAATCAAATGTTTATGCAACAGCTGAGGGGGCGTTTGTACGCTTAGAAATAGAACTTATGCATATAGCCTTAAGTCTACATAAGGATGGCATAATTTTTAGTGGATAAAATTATTAAATATATTGGAAATTGAAAACAAAATTTAAATATATTAAAAAAAAATATGCACATTGATGAATTTTAGTTGGGAAATTTTCAATATTCGCTATATAAAGTGCGATATATTTTGAAATCCGATATTTTTTGAAATCAAGAAAATGTTGGCAGTACGAAATCCATCGGAAACGAAAGATAAAATACGAACATTAATGAAAACAAAGATTGAGAAAAGTAAATTTAATAACTTGAATGTCCACATTTCGAATAAATACTTCCGCCAGACTCACCCTAATGCGCTCGTATGGTCCATTGTGTAATTCGACTCTTTAAAGCCGATAGCTGGCAGCTGCTGTTTAAACAAGCGTGAAATGAATCGCAAATCTTTACACAAATACACACAAACCGATTCGTTGTGACTGCATGAAACGACACAATATATTTACCTGCATGTGTATATGCATGTACATACACACCACACACATACAAATACACCAGTATAACCAGGTTTATTGGAGTACCCGGCTTAAGCCCTTGGCGCTTTAATCGCATTTTGCACGCCAAAAAGTAAACAGTATAAACTAAAACCCTTGCAGCGACGATAATGCGCAGCGATTTGAGTATTAAACGCCGACGGCGTTGCAACACTACTCACTCTGGGACTGTTCGGCGCTCAAGCCTGCCCATTTAAATTTCCGTTGCAGAAATTGAATTAAATTCAAATGAAATCCCAATTGCATGTATGGCACCGCGGTTGAAGTGTGAAAAGAATATGACCGCAAGTGATTTGTATGATTTATGTGTTGGAAAATAATTAGAAAGCGCATATTTTGCCGATTTGCATGCGTGTAGAGTTGAAAAGCAGTTTCAATTAAATAAGGAATTTTTTTTTGATAAATATTTCTGATTTATGATTAACTAAAGGCGGTTGAAATTCAATTTGCTGGTTTTATGACACAATTAAATTAATTTAATTTATATTCTTTTTTGCACTAAATAGAAAAAGAATTAAGAAGATATGCTGAAATCAAATAATCCCACTATCAATGATGCGTTGTGTTGCATGTAAAAATGAACTTTTGAAATGAACCACGTTGTCTCCATAAAAGCTTAGGAATATTTTAACTTACACATACATATATTGTGGCTAAAAAGTGAAAAAAAGTAAATTGAAAATAAATTGCAAAATATATAATTATTCATCAATGCTTATTATGTCGCTTTCAAGTCCTCACTACACTTACTCTTACGCCAACGATTTCTCCATTCATCGAAATACTTTTCATAAGTACTTTTTGTGTTAACCTGCAGCTTTCGTCCCTAGGAACGGCAATTTTAATTTGATTAACAAAAAAAATCACACGGTGGCAGACCTGGCGTTTTATATACAAAATATCCACCAAAGTCATTCGAATGGAATCGCGAGAGATGTCGAGTTATCCTGCCTGACGATTTTCAAACACCATATTCTTCATTTTCTTAATGCAATATTTTCATCAATTGAAGAGGTCGTTCAGGATGAGTCAGTCTTCAACGATCTCTCGACATACTTTGAAGGCTTTGCGCCACTCGCTTGTATTTTTGATAAAACCGAATCCACCGTAAGCCTTTTCCAAAATTCGCAACGTCTTCGAAATTTCGCGAAATTTGGTTAGAAATTTTAATTATTCTGAATTCTAATATGCATCCTAGTTTTCATTAGTCTGTAAGAAATAATGTTCATAGACTTTACTAAATAAATAAATAATTTAAAAATTTTTCTTCGCTATTTTTATCCATTTTAAAAATCGCAACGCGATTTGATATGTGATGTGATTCGTTCATATGATGTCATGCCTTGATGTGATGTTGCAATGAAATTATGAGATAATAATAGAAAATAGTTGCGATGTGAACTGAAATCTAATACAGATAATGTGATGGATGTTATACGATGCTGTAAAGCGATGATTGATATTAAGATGGTGTGATGTTCCAATATGAGATAATATAATATTAAAGTGATAATCTAACGGAAGGCAATGTGGTAAAATATATAATATGTAATGTGATGTTCTGATGTGATTTAAAAATTTTTGAAAGAGGACTGGTATAATACGACGGACATTATAAAGAGATGATTGATATATTAACAAAGGGTAATATTCCAATATAAGATAATATAATGTTATTCGATAGACTTGTAACGCGACTTAATATGTGATTTTATTGATTTCATGTGATAAACCGACTTGAAAAAAGTTGTGTTGTGAACAGAAAAGTTATTACAATGTGATGAATGTTATGTATATCACGTGATATTATGACCTGATGTAATATGTTTATTTGCAAAATTTTTGTACAGAATACTTGCTTATGATGTGATGGTTGTGAGGTTATATGTATCATGTGATGGCATAATATATATGTATATGATATATTATGGTAGCCAATGATAGAATACCTTGAGTAAGTGAATAGAGCTGCAAACAAATCAAGTGGTATAATAATAGGAAAGGAAGTAGTAGTATAAAAGGAAGTAATGATATTGTGTGATGTTAGAATGAAAAAAAGTCATGTGATAATTTGGAATGTGATGTTATGACTTTATTTTATTGCTGTATGATGTGTTATAAAATGATGTAATAAAATTTGAAGAGTTGACATAATAGTTACATGATGATGTGATGCGTTACTTTGAAGTGATGAAGTGTATTGCTACTAAGATTTGCTTTATCATGATATGCTGTAATATAATGTAAAGGTTTGACATGATTTCATTTGTTATAAAATTATCTAATAAAATATTAAATGTTGTCGTGATGTAAGTATTTTATGATGTGATGTGATATGTCATATGGAATTAAATTTTCAGTAATTTTTTATTTTGATGCGATGATTTGTTTTGCTATTGAGAAATGCCATGCAGTAGACTGAGTTTTGAAGAAAAGCAATATAACAAATTTCGCTGCGTTATGCAAAAAGGTATTACATAATTCATTTCATCATAAATACAACCAGGTACTACATATCGCATTTATTCATAAAGTGCTTCTGGTTTAGATAATGCAAGTATATACTAACGATTTCACGCATTTTAGAAAAAATAGTCAGATAGTATTAGGTATAGATAAGGTCAACTTGCTAAAGTCACTTCAATGGAGTCATTACAAAGATCAACATTACAGTAAACTAAACGACCAGAAGGGGCAATTATGTATGTACAGTACCGTTCAATTGCCGCTGGCATTATCTACTTCTAATCGCTGCCTTCGTGGGCGATTATTTTTTGCAAAGTAATTAAATTGTAATATTTAAAAATGTAAAGTAAAATTTATGAGCTTTTCAATGGAATTCGTAATACTACTAATTGGACAACAAAGGCAACAATAACGATGAGTATTTCCATAGTAAATACAATGTGCTAGATGATAAACTGTCCAACTGAGGTTAAAGCAGGAAAACGATTTTTTCTTAATCACTTTTATTGGTATCGTAAAAAGAAAAAAACTTTGCACCGCAAAAACGCGATATTACTTATAAAACTAAACTGTATTCGCGCAACGACAATAGTTTCACGTAAACCGCGTTCGAAAGTGTGTTGTATTAAGCATTTGCGGCATTTCTAACAACCTTCTTTAACTGCAAAAAAACAGTGAGTGCAATGCAAATATTGCAAATATTGTCGGTCTGCCTCCTAGCGAGCATCACCTTGTGTGCACCAAGCGATAAATTGGTGCAAAGCACGGAGTTAAAACTAATGCAATTAATGGTGGACACACGCGCTGAGCAACGCGACAATCCGGAGCAAAGTCTGGCTTGTTTCGAATACTATTTAAAACTGTTCGAGGAGCTGAACGAGGAGTATCGCGAAAGCTATGCGGCATGCTTGGCTACAGCGTCGGATAAGCGCGATCAGATAGATGATAGCACACAGCCTGAGCGCGACGCTATTGAGGAGTCGGCGCTTTCGACATGCACGGCACTGAAGGGATGTGTGGCATTGACCGATTCAGTTCTCTACTTCAATTGCTTTGCGATTAATGTAAGTACTGCAAGTGAATCCACTTAAAATGAATGAATGAGTGCAGACAGTGTTTTAATTTCTTCTTTTTTGCGCAGGGCAAGCAAGGCAGGGAAAGTATGTACAAAATTTCAGCGGATGCCAGTGAGACGCTTGCAGAAGTTAGTGAAAATTATCGTTTGATCGAAAGTGAGGAGCACCGTTGTACGAATGCCACCGGGCGCGTATATGTGGAAAAGACCCATCAGGCTAGTGAGGATTTGTCGAGCTGTCTTCGTGGCGAAACAACTGTGCCTTCACCAACGTCCACTACATCGACGTCGCCCGGCGAAGACTCCAGCACAACTACAGTGGGTATAGATTGGAAAAGTGAGCACATTTATGATGATCATATTCTGCCTGCAGTTGATTCACAGGATGTGAGTGGATATCGCAAGTCAAATGGGTCATAAGTAGTGAAATAAAAATGTAGATAATCCCTATTTATGTAATACTGTTTAACCCTTATTGCACTTATGAGTATGTCACATAAGCCAATTTATTAAAATTTTATGAAGTCTTTATTTCAAAACTTATTTCCTGAAAGAAATTATGTGTTGAAGGATATACTATGTATATATTTTAAGAACGTAAGAGTGGAATTAATAGTTTTCAAAAGAGTTAAGTTCAAATACATTTGAGTATATTTAAATTCGTAGTCAAGGTCTAAAAGTGCTTAAAAACTTGTATAATCAAAAATGGTATTGGTATACAACGCGCATGGTTCCCTAAATCCAAAGGTATAGAAGGAATTAATAAGCGAGATCAACAAGTTAGAAAGCAGGTGGCTAGCAAGCCTAAAAGGATCGCAGTAAAGTAAAATTTTGCTATGAGCACACACTCCATCAGAGAAGAGTTCCGAAAAAAGGAAAGTGTTTTGGATTCATGAAATAATTTTATTTCTGTAAGAATACGCTCCGAAAAGGTTCAGAAAAGTCTCTTCAAAGACAAATTAGGACTAGTTTTGGTAATCCATATTGCTTTCCTCAGATTGAGGCTCTTTATGTATAAAATTTGCATCAGATAGACTAAAGATTGTAGGTTCTACTTTGCTTCGGTGACCATTCCTTACTTCTGCTATGGCAAGTACGCTGTTAGGCTGCCTTAATAGGCAGATGTTGTATAAATGTTGTGAGCAATGTTAAGATACCACTAAAGTTACAAAGTGTAGCAACGTATGCAGATTTTTTTGATAATAAATTCAATCAGATTTGTTACTGAAAGTACTAAACCTGAAGAGATGCGGCTTGTTAGAGAACTTAAAATAGATGCTGCAGCCAGCTTCATCTGTGATATGATCGATGGATATACATATTCTTCGCGTTTATTCTCCAAGTTTTCCAACATAGAAATTAGTAACTGAAAAAATAAGGAAAAAGCGCGAAAAGCAACGATGCTCATCGCAGTCGTGTGCAAATTTGAATTTATAATTGGGATATTTTGCTGATCTATCTAGCATAGGCATCCAATATGAAAAGTGCGCTGCTTGTAACGTTCCGAAGTTGAAGACTGAGGAAAATTTTTTATCCATTTATTCAGGCATGAAAAAAACGGCGGCAGAACTGGAAATTGACGAAAAGAAACCAAGAATCTGCGGCTGACGAAGAAAGCGCGAAATTTTCTGCATGAAAAACTGCGAAGAATACTACAGGGTCTCAGTGTACATTTCTTTGTTAGATACAATTGGTGAAGATTTGAAGACGCGCTTTTCTAGAGAAATATTGAACGAACTTCAACCAAGTTTGCTGATTCTAGAAAAAACCAAGGAAATGGAAAATCTTGTTGACTGCTTGATAAATAGATTCCAAGACCTTTTGGATGATGAAAACGTCATTAGACGATTGAAGCTCGAAGGTGAACTTGATCACTGACAGTGCCATTGCAGAAGCAAAATTTAAAAGACAACAAGTTATCAACTACTACATTGGAAACGTTGCAGAACTGCAATGTAAATCTATACTCCATAATTCATAGTTTTTTTTTCGCATATTCTGCACACTTCCTGTGACGCATGCGTGCTCTAAACGCTCTTTTTCGACACTTCGCCGCATGAAAACGTGGCTGAGGACGAACATGCTTACAAATAGAATGATCGGTAGTCGGTCGATATCGTTTTGTTATGTGAAATTTTTCTATTCAATACGTGAACTGGGTACAGTATTATATATTTACATATTGCAATAAAGTATGTCACCCGCACGTTTATGATTTTTAATGCGTTTTTTCAATTTAATAGGGTTTGATATTAAAAGATCGATTTGAAATTTTTCCACCATAATATTAAACTGTATAAATATATATAGTATATTAAACTTCATGTCTCAAGTAAAAGTAAATTAAAGTAAATTTCCGCCTCCAAAGGCTACTTCTGGATCCGCCGCGCATAAATGGTCAGCTTGGCGAGCTGAATCGATCTACATCAATTATATGATGAGATAAGATATCGAATTGAAATTTTGCGCACATTCTTTTACCCTCAGAAAGGTGCTTAGTTGTCAAAATCACCGATATCGAAGTATTATATTGCATAGCTGTCATACAAACAGAACGATTGGAGTCAAATGCTTGTATAGAAAACTGTTTCATTTGACTGGATATGTTCACAAAATTAGGCATGAAAAAATGATCACTTTGAACCACAATACGAAGTTTGACAATTAAGTAATAATACTGATTTTATTGTCGCGCTTGTGATAAACCTGTGACCTTGAAATTCCCTTTCTCTTTTTTCGGCATCTCTCCCCTCTCCATTGATATATGTACCATCGCTCTAGCTTATTTAGTTCGCCTGCTGCGTCAAGTTGAGTAGACGTGTGTTTGTAGTGCTCGTCACGAAAATGGAAAAACGAAATTAAGAATAACGCGTCGTGATAAAATATTGCGCCAGATTGGGCGAAACAGCTTCGGAAACGTATGCTAAAATTGTAAGAGTGTATGGTGATAGTGCCATAGTTTCCAATACGACCCGGAAACCAAACGCCAAAGTTCACAATGGTTGTCTCCGCGCGCCCCCCGTCCAAAAAAAGCTCGCATGAGCAAGTCGAAGGTGAAAACGATGATTATTGCCTTTTTTGATTGCCGTGGAATCGTCCACAAACAATTCGTTCCACCCGGAAAACTGTGAATCAAGTCTACTATTGCCAAGTACACGAAAGATTGCGAAAACGAGTCAACAGGGTGCGCCCAGACATCCCTCGTAACTGGATCCTTCATCACGACAACGCGCCGTGTGCTACACCGCCCTCAGCGTGTCCCAGTATTTGGCCTCTAAAAGGATCACCGTGTTGCAACAGCCGCCTTATTCGCTCGACATGTCACAATGTGGCTTTTTTTGTTTCCTAAAACAAAATCGGTGGTCAAAGGAACCCATTTTGAGTCGATTACGGACATCCAAGCGGCCGTATCGGGTGAACTCGTGACA
Source organism: Bactrocera zonata (assembly GCA_037783105.1). Lineage (NCBI taxonomy): Eukaryota > Metazoa > Arthropoda > Insecta > Diptera > Tephritidae > Bactrocera > Bactrocera zonata. The sequence continues at coordinate 185,165 of JBAWJQ010001030.1, forward strand.
TCCCAGTCGAAGCGTTCCAGAAATGTTACGAAACATGGAAAACGTGCTGGAATCGCTGTATAGCTGCCCAAGGGGACTGCTTTGAAGGAGATGGCAGAGTTGTAGAATAATTTTCAAATATACGGTTTTTATGGAATCAGTCTCATTACTTAATTGTCATACCTCGTAGTCCATAGCTGCCATACAACTCACCGATGAAAATCCAGTTCTTATAACAAAAAGGGCCTTGGACCTTTTTTGAAGGTAAGAACGTTTCCTTAAAACTTCGGGGCACAGCTGTTGACTATATAAAAGAATAAGTTCTGAGTGAGTTCTAGAACAGACCTTGCTACTATTTAACAGTTTTCACTAACATATTCCGTGAATTCTTCAACAGAGGTTAAAAAAAGTACAGCATTGCAATAACTAAAATTTTTTACATAATTTTGAAAGATATATAGTAAGTAACAACAAAAACAACTCAAATATGTATATAAAAAATTATAGAGCATTGCTGAGAAGCAGCTCACCTTATGTTCACTTTAATTTCTTGCAATGAACGCAAATGCGTTTGAGTGACACATGCGTTGTTGAACAAACACGTGCACATACATATGTACACACACGCTTGAATACGCACACTTGAACCCACAGCCATACATACGCAAATTTACATTCTTCAGTTTCATAGCTGCGAGCTGTGCGTATATTTGCTTTGTAGAAGTTGAAAAAAAAAACAAAAAACTACAGCTACACAAACCCTCAGTCACACGAAATCACACACACACACATACTCACATCCGTCAACAATCTAAACAACTTCGCCAGCAAAGGCATTTTTTCTACACTTTTTCTCCCTTTCTCTCTCTGCCTTTCCTTGTGTTTGTGTGACAGGTGCGTGCAACACTTGTCAGGCGGCGGTGTGTTTTGTGCAACAAATCTTTTTGCGCGTTTTTTTCGCCGCACGTAATTTTGCAACGGTGTCTGTTACAGCCGCCGCCTGACATATGCCTTCAACCGCCAGCGGCCATTGCATGACAATCACAGTGATCCTTCTGCCATTCTCACCAGGAATTCTAGTGGCACCGCCGGCTTGTTGTTGCTTTGCCATAGTGCGTGTAAAGTGTGTCTTGTTCACAACTACATTATACACTTTTTTCTTGTTCCAACGCCACACCGACAATGAGCGACAAGTCACACTTTGGCATTCGGCGCTTTTGTGCAACGCCGGCGCCACTTTTTCAAGTTGCATATTCCATTTTCTATTCTCAGTTGTTTTTTGCTTAAGAAATTTAAACTTCATATTTGCATTCGTGTGCAGCGGTGCTTTCTTATGCATGCATTTGCTTTATGCTTCCTAAAGCTTTTCCAGTCTTGTGTCTTTTCATGTGCTTGTTGTTTTTGTATTTCTTTGTTGTTTTTCTCTGTGCTCATATAATGGAAAATTGATGGCGCCATCGTCATTGTCATCATCATCACCATCAAATTCATGGTCTCCGTCAAGCTTCGACATACTAAAATTTGTCAATCTGCCAGCGGCGCTCAGGCGCATGCGCGCTGACAGTAAACGAGTTCCGAGTTTTTGTTGTCTTTTTTCTGAGAATTGATGGCTTTTCTCAAAGCGTTTGCATTTGAAATGCTTGTTATACGCAATGCGTTGGTGATTGACTGAAAGCCAGATTTCAATTGAAGTGAAACGCTTTGCGTCGTTGAAGCGAACTCTCAAGGACTTCGCCGAGCTTGAACTCGCCAATGCGTTTCTGCATATTTGTGATGCATGAAACGTTCATTGTCTTTGCTATGAAATGTCGCTTTAAATTTGAGCGAGTGTAGAAGCGAATGCAGAAAACAAAAGCCGAAAGAACATTTCAGTGAAAAAAAAAAAAAATACCATTTAATCAGAATTGACCCAGAATGGTCCATTAAACAACGTTTCTTGTGTTCGTGTGAAGTTTTTTTCTGATATGTAAATTAGTGTGAGTTTGGCAGCTGTTTGTTTGTAACGCGAAAGGTTTATCTGGTAATTTTTAATCGAATCATGGCGGAAGAATCGTAGAAAATCGTGAAAAAGTGAAAAGGGGCGTCCACTTTATCTTTAGATCAGTATTTTGTGTGGCGTAAGACATTCAGAAGGCGGGGTGAAGTCGTCGAAAAATTTGAACGCTCACGCAAGTTGTCTTTCCTCCCCTGTTAATAGCGATAACGTCAAAAAAGTTAATGCAACAGTGCATCAAAGTTGTGTTGTTGTCAGGGAGATAGCTAAAAACCTGAACATACTTTATAGATCAACTCAACACATCTTGGTTAACTATTTGTATTTGAAGCAAGCTATTACTAGACTCGTAATAGCAAAAATTCACTGAAAGCACTGAAGGCAGTTCCAAGCAAGGCTGTTAGTGTGTGCCGAATTTGATCAGTTGTTAGAAATCGAGAGTGCGAAGGCCGATTTGTTTAGAAACGAATAAGACCTCTCTTATCGTAATACTTAAATAATACTTAAAATAGTCAAATCCCACGAACCAGAAGCGCTTATGTTTTTGATTGCGATATCTGTCGCGTAAGAAGCCAACATTATGCTTTGAAATTGTAATAAAAGCTTCCTGTGTAGATCTGTAAAAAAACTAGGCATTCTACGTGACATCTTTCAAAAGGAATTTCATATCAGAAAGAGCCGTTTTGAACGAAATTAAAATGCCATATGCTCGGTATGTGGTCCTGGTACAGTGTGAAAATCGAACTACACAAGTTAAGGCGTACATATAGTAAGTCATTGAGAAAAGTCGTTTGTTGTCTTCATAATTCGATAGGTTATACCTTTAAAATTATGTTAACATGTTAGCAACTCGAACCATTCTAAGCTTTTAGTGTATCAAATGAGTTTGACTCAAAAGTACATTTTCGAATTTGCTGAAGTGTTTACGCTGAGAAAAATGGTGCCAATTTTCTGTATTTTCCACCTACCAGTTTTTTGATCAGAGTAAATATCGAATTGGCAGTCCAAGGGCGACCAAAACTTGGGTAAAATCCAACTTTTTTATTGCTGCCATTTTCTAAATGTTTTTACGAGCTAACGCAATGTCTTATACTACAAGTTTTTTTTTTACTTTTGTAACATATTGTCACAGAGTTTACAGTTTTGCTTACCTAACGGTTGTACCTACTATCTAAAACTAAACGAGATAGATTAACCCCATATCTATATATATATAGTATGATCAGGATCACGAGAGGAGTTGAAATCCGGGTGACTATCTGTCCGTCCTCTACAAGCTCTAACCCAAGTAAATATTGAGATATAATTATGAAACTTGGAACACACATTTCTTGGCAAAATGTAAGACGAAGTTCGTAGATGAGCGTAATCCGATCTCTGCCATGACCACAAAACAGCATTAAGCGAAAAGCTAAAAATAGCCATAACGAAGAACTACCACACCAACAATGGCCAAATTCTCCGAGGCCAATTTTTATACGAACTTTTACCGATATAGCGGAAATGGTCGAAATCGGACCACAATTACGCGCACTTTCGACATAAAGCAATTTCAAATTTCATCAGAAGCTTTCTATTCCAGTGTACAAAACAAAAATCAATTAATATAAAGGGATGAAACTTTGCACGAATGCCTTTAAGGTAAGCCATCTTATGACTATGAATTGTTCAAGTCCAAACAAAAATTGTTGAGACCCTTATTACCGAATATTTAAACCCCAGTACCTATAGTTGACTTTTTACGACAAATAGCGGTGAATATGTGAGACATGCATATATTTGAAGTTCAGGGCTGATCTGATTTTCCTGTTAATGGTATGTCCGTGTGTCAAAAGTGTGTTGAAACGGGTCAATACTTCCTTTAGCACCCAAAATAACTGATATAAAGATTTTTGACTTTGTGACTTTGTACCGCATTTATCGGCTAACATGAGAGTTGTATCAATGAAAATAATCAAAATACGAGAGCGTGTTTTACATACTCAAAACAGTGTAACTTTGTTCCTAAATTCAATGAAAGATGTGTTGAAAATATCAATAAACGTATGTATTAGGGTGTTTGTTTTTTTTTGAACTATTAATTTTTTTCAGTTCCGTCACGAAATTTCCTTGGAAATATCCTAAAAAAATTGCCTGAAAATTTTAGCTCTTAATATTAACATTAAGAACTGGACCAAGGCCTGTAAAAATTTTCCATAGAAAATACCCTACAATCGTGAGCTTTTGTCTTTAAATTCCTACAGAGCAGAGGTATTTTATGCCATCGCTTTGACTTTAGACGCATATTTCTCAGAATTGTTCATTTTACAAAAGTGCCCATTGCAACAAAGTCGTAACTCACACCGGCGAGGTAGTACGGGGTTTTAAACCCGATTTTTCCAACAATTTCGCAATTTTTTTGTATATATCTCGTAAATGACAGGAGCTATAGAAAAACTGTACATGACAAATTTGTAGGAAATTTTATTTCTATAAAAAAAGTTCACGGCCAAAATCGCTATCATTAATACTTCTCGAGATATTCGGCTTTTTAAGTAAGGCTTCAGAGAATTTTTATTGATGGTACTATATGTATTAAAAAATCTATGAAAATTGCATACAGCCTTACTTAAAAAGCTGAATAACTCGAGAAGCTGTCGGACATTGCGTGTTACTCGATACATATTAAAATTCTCATGTGTATTTCTAAAATATACTATGTATACTCGTACATTTACCATAATTATGTATTTCAGCTCATACAGTCGTTTTTATAATTATGAAAAATCGCCTCGCTTAAGGTGTCACACTAGTTGCGCCCCTTAAACTAATTTCCCTGCTTTTAGCACGTAATTAATTTTGCAAACCTGTTTGTTTTGAGTGTGCAACTATGATCTCATTATACAGAAATCGGTTTATGACTATAACTGGATTACATATGACGAGTGTGATAATCTCTGTTCATTGTTTAACTTTGTAAAGCACCGAAGGCAATTTAGCTCATTGTGCGTATTGCTATTATGATACATGTTAATAGAAAAATTATGTAACGAAGATTTGAGTAAAGCATATATTATATAAGGATTCGATAAAAAGTTGCTTTCAGCAAATATTATAAATTTTCGTATAAATAAGAAAAACATCAAGTACTTAATGTAAAGTAGTTTTAAAAGCATGGCAAATTTTTATATGCAAAAAAAAAAAAAAATTATATAATAATAATTAATAATTATTAACTATTAATACAATTCATAATATTTTGCTGAAACGTCATTACTGTTTATTTTTTATGTCGTTGAAAATTATTACCCAGAAAAGAGCAAAAGCTGGCAACGCTACAATAGACTGCCACTTATGCGTAGACAGGCGTGTGTTTAATTGCAAATTAACGGTAAGCGCAAAAAGTTTAAACAAATAAACAGTAAAGCTTTTTAAATAAAATACGCATTACAATTAACGGTAAAAAATTGCATAACAGAATTAAATTTTGAGTGCGAAAAAAGCAAAAAAAATGCAAATATTTCTTTAAAAAAAACTCGTGTAATTTAATCGTATAAATACATAATCAGATTTTTATTTGCAGTTTTGAATACTGAAAATTGCACATATACTTTTTCAGGTAATAAATATTAAATTTACTGATGTGTATATGTATATGTGAGATATTAGAGAGTTGTACTTACGAAACTGTACGCCAACATTTTGTTAATTACAGCGAGTTGGTAAATTATGCGCGAGTGCCAGCCAAGGTAAACAAACGGTAACTGCAATTAAATGGTTGAGGAAATAAGTTGTGAAATTAAAACAAAAAATAATATAAATAATAAATTTTTTCAAGCGCTCGTTCTACTGTTTTTAACACAATTTAAATTTGATTAAAAATGTTTAAAACTGAATTATAGAAATCTGTATATGTAGCAAAGAAAGATCGTTGACTTCGGCTGCACTGAAGCTATAATACTCTTCACAGTTGCATTTGTCATAGCATAAAAGAGTATACAAAAATTTTTATCCTGATTTTAATCGGTCAGTTTTTATGGTAGCTATATGCTATAGCAAACCGATTGAAAAGATATTTTCAGAAATGGTAGCGTTGGTTTAGAAAAAACTGTTTGCCAAATTTCGTGAGGATATTTTGCCAAATAAAAAAGTTTTCCATACAAAAACTTAATTTTAATCGGTCAGTTTGTATGGTGGCTACATGCTATAGCTGACCGATTAGAAAGATATGTTCAATATTTGTAGCGTTGTTTTAGAAAAAACTGTTTACCAAATTTCGTGACGATATCTTGCGAAACAGAAAACTTTTCCGTACAAAAACTTGATTTTGATCGGTCAGTTTGTATGGTAGCTACAAGCTATAGCTGACCGATTGAAAAGATATTTTCAGAAATGGTAGCGTTGGTTTAGGAAAAACTGTCTGCCAAATTTCGTAAAGATATTTTGCCAAATAAAAAAGTTTTCCATACAAAAACTTTATTTTGATCGGTCAGTTTGTATGGTGGCTATATGCTATAATGAACCGATTGGAAAAATATGTTTAAGAATTGTAGCGTTGTTTTAGAAAAAGCTGTCAACCAAATTTCGTGACGATACCTTGTCAACTAAAAAGTTTTTCGTACAAAAACTTGATTTTGATCGGTCAGTTTGTATCGTGGCTATATATAGTGCAACGATTGGAAAGACATGTTCAAATATTATAGCGCTGTCGCAGAAAAATTTCTTTACCAAATGTCGTGAGAACATCTCGTAAATTGAAAAAGTTTTCCATACAAAAACTTGATTTTGATCGGGCAGTTTGTATGGTGGCTATAAGCTATAGTAGACCGATTAGAAAGGTATGATCAATAATTGTAGCGTTGTCTTAGAAAAATCTGTCTACAAAATTTCGTGACGATATCTTTTCAGATAAAAAAGTTTTCCTTACAAAAACTTAATTTTGATCGGCCAGTTTGTATAGCAGCTATGTTACATGCTCTGCCCATTATTCGGGGTATAAATAAAATATAAATATATGTATATAACATGTATAACATGTTTGAATAAACTACAATTGTTAGCTAATTTTTTCACAGTTTTTTTTTTTAGCATATATCAAGCGTTTGCCATTGTGCTTTCACAGCCAATGATAAATGTTGCATGCAACGTACTAAATCGGGGTTGGCTTACATTTTAATTGTGATTTTAAACTTTCACACCAAAAGCGAATGAAACAAAAATACCAAAAAAAAGGTTTAATAATTTAAAAAGCTAGAAAGTTAGCAATTTATGAGCGCAAGACTCGCAATATTTCCATATACATACATGTGTGTGTTTGTGTATAGGAGTGTGGTGGCGCTTATTGCTACGTTACAGCAACCGACTGGCAAAAGTTAATAACCGTTTGAAATGCCATGTGTAGTCCATGATTTATGTATGCGTATACCGTTACAATGGCACACATTTAAGGGCATCTCACACACACACACATAAGTAGCATAAGCATTTATACATGTATATGTGTGAGTATACGTATTTATTTAAAAAATAGCTGGTGCTGTCGACGCCTCAGCAGCAGGCGTGTTCAGCTTGCGAATTTAATATATATTGTTGGATTTTCGCAGCGAATTAATCTGCAGGCGAAATAAACCACACGCAAAAGTTTTGAATAAAATTCGGCGCACAAAGTGAGTAAAAAATGTAGAAATATTTGAAACAGTGTGTGTATGTGTACACACTTTAGCATGACAATCACGCTTTACCATATAAATTTGTATATAAATATCTAATTATTTCTAGCCGTGAGGAAAGTGTAGCGATTCGTTGGCGTAGCTTTTGCCCACACGAGTTAATTGCTGCGGGTGTTTGATTAAAAAAAATAATTTTTTTTTAACGGAAATTCAATTAAAATGTTTTATTTAAGAACGCTGTTGGCGTGAGTTGAGTGGAAAATAGTAAAAAACGATGTATGCGTTTGGATTTTGGTGTGAAATAGTTTAATATTTTAAAGGCCAATTATTTTTAACGTTTAAATTTAGCTGAAAATATAAGCTGACCGTTTTCCTGGTTAGTAAAACTTTTTTATTTTTGAATCAGAAGGAAGTATTTCTCCTCCGAGGAGGAATCACAAATATCACGCATGCGTCAGAAGACTTGTTAGCGTAGGGGTGCTCCGCAAGTGCTGGCCGCATGCTTGTGCCTCTGGTATAGTTTGTTCTATTCGCTACTCTCCAAATCTTTGTGAATCGTACCCGTCAATTATTATATATAAACTCATTTATAAACTTATGCTTTATATTTTCAAAAAAAAAAAAATTTTTTTTGATACCGGATTCTGTGTATCAATATTGGTCAAGAAATCTTGTCATTATTCAAAGCTGTTGGGCTGATTTTTGAAACTACTATTTGGAGTCCTTCAGCAGCGCTTTATTTTGATTTCTGTTACTTATCATTAAAATAATTACATAACAAAACAATTATATAACGAAAAAAATAAATAAATATATATAATAAATATTCAACAGATTGGCCTTCTAAATCGAGGTCGGTTTCTTTGAGGAAAACTAATTTTTTTTAGAAAATTTCTCTTGCTCATCAAAAATTCTCAAAATCCATATTACCTATATATACAGATATGTGCTTTCAACGACACTGTTTTGTCTTCCAAAGATTTGATAAGGCTACTTAGTTTTTTTCGGAATTTCTGTTGCGGGATTGTGAGATTTTCACTGAAATTTCACTGAGCTTTTGCTGGCTACAGAAACACTCAAAAAATATAACTTCGCGACGGAGTGTGGTAAGTGCATACTGAACTCAAAAGTTCCTATAATTTTAATAGAAGTACCTGGAGTTTCGTGTGTTAAAAATACATAATTTTTGTATACAAAAAATTTCGCTGATATGCTGATTTAAAGCAAGCGAAGCCACTTTTAGTCGGTTGCTAAATTCTGAGCAGGCTACAGGAACTTTGAAAACGAAGAATACGTTTGGTTAATGCTTTGGTGTTCAAAAGAGGGCAATACCCAAAAAATTATTGTGACCATGATTCCCAACGATTTTTTGTTGGTCCCAGACCTCAAAAGAATGTGTGATGGAAAGATATTTATTGACTGTGGAGATATGATGGATGAGACCAATGCCTGTTTTGAAGCAAAAGGCAAAAATCTATAAAAAAATGTAATTAAAATTTGATTGATTACTATATTCTATTTATCTCCCTTTCTGGAACCCAAGCGAAATAATGTTATGGTAGCATATTTTCTTTTAAAACGCTGTCATCTGATTCAGTCTGTGATAATTTTAAATGAAGAGGTTAATGGTTTTTGTATCCCACATTAATTGTGTGAAATTTTGGGCTTTAGAGGCACTAGATATAGTGAATTTCGGTAGGGAAATGTCGCAAAAGCTTTTTGGCCCAATATCTATCGCAAGAGATCTAGTGATTTTTTTGCCCTCAGTAAGGCTAGCCTCTCCCTACTTGTTGGAGTTTAACAGGCCATTGTTCTATTAGCGTCCATGAAGTAAGGCTGAGAATACTACCAGATGCCAGAAGCTGTATGGAATAAGATTGCGTGGTAACAACTCAACACTTCTTTCTTGACTATCCCGCGTTTAGGAGGTTAAAACTTAAACACTTGGGAGGGCATACCTACAGACGTCCCACCGAACTGGCTGGAATGGTTATTAAACATTCGAAAAACGGTATAAGTACGTTAAATGTTATAACATTTAAAAGTTCGAACACAGAAGTTCTTCGTTTCTATGGCAGTTTACACAGTTAACGTGTGATCTTTGATCAGCCATCTTACCTAAACCTAAACCCTAAACTTTAACCCAAAGAGTTGCTCATGTGTTGAAACCGCTGATATCGGACCACATATAATTATGTAACTGGAATACAAAGTGATCAATCAATATGAAGTCGTTGTATGGAAAGCTTTTTTATTTGAAAGAGTATCTTCACCAAATTTAGTAGAGATTATTGTCGAAGGCAAAGGCTGTAGTCTCAAAATACATGGCTGAGATTGGATTGCAATCACTTATAAATACTAACTGACCGATCAAAATCAAGCGCTACAATCTGCGAATAAATTGTTCAGATCGGACCATTGCAACATATGGCTGCCATACAAACTGACCGATCATAATTACGATAGAGGTTTTTGATACCTTTTTTTGCTATAAGAAATGCAACTGTGAGGGATATTATACCTTCAATTAATTTTTTTAATTAATTAGTTTTTTTGGTTTTTAAATAAATTTTTGTTTTTTGCTTTATTTTTGTAATTTTTGATTAAAAAGTCAGCCACTATATTGTTATTAGTGTCAGTAATGCAACAAAATAGTATAAATATTTATGAAATATTTCTTTATTTAACGTTATTGTCGATATATATGTAATTATAAATCTAAAATAATTTTTATTATAAATTTCAATTTGATAAAATTTACTTAGCAATTCAAACCAATTATTTATGCTGCATCACTAAATTTTCAAAAACCAAAAGTTTGTGAGTGCAATTATGTTATATTTTCCAATATTATTTAAATTTTTCTATTTAAACACATCAAATAAAATTGCAGCAATATAAAATTAAATATTTTCCAATGATTTGTATTAAAAATTTTGCCATTAATTACGCACAAGTAGAGCTCACAGTTGATTTCTAATTTTTCAAAGCACATGCACAGGTCACAAGGACATCCGCTTGATGGAATATGTTGAAAATTATGAATTATGTATGCAAACAACTTCAAAATTTATTTCGAAAACACACAACGCGCGTACAGCACAACTGTAACGGGGGAGGGTGGGCAGTGGGTTTGTGTGCCACAGGCGCGGCGACCGCAGTAAACTAACCTGATCAACTGGAAAATTGTGCTATTTATTCATTTTCCGCAACAGGTGGCATTCAATTGCAATTTCCACTGTCACATTAGCAATATCGCTGCCAATTTTCGCAGCGCGGCGACCGTTTATGACCATCACCTACATATAATTATGATTAGCCGCAGCGGTAGCAGGCCATGCGTAAGTCCAACATACGAGTTCACCTACCAATTAGCGTATGTATGTGTGAGCTAGTGTGAAAGTACGTGAGTTATTCTGCGTTGAATTAAATAACACACTTGCAACAAAAAATATGTATTCATACACACATACTTATAGTTACTAGTAGCTATGATAACAAAGGCCGAATTTGTAATGAAGTGAATTTATATTAATGATTTTTTATCAATAAAACGATTATTTATCACTAAATACTTACGAGGAAATTAATTACGCATATATAGAAATGGTATTTTATCATTTTTCCGCTAACCTTTCACGCCCATTAGCCGCCTGCGTTGCGTTAGGCGGAAAAGTGTAGCCTACCCACAGGCGCTATCGCTGCTACTGCGACTACCGTTGTCGTGCAGTAGCTGCGAACGCTGTTATAAGGCAGGCAAGTGTTGCGTAATACTCGCCGGTGATAAGTCGGCAACAGCAACAACAACAACAACAAATGAAGTTGATAAAAATTGCTGAGTTTGAAAGTTTTTCGCTTGTCGCTTGCAGCCAGCGGCAAATCAAATGACGCGCTTCGGGTATAAATAGACGATTGCGGCAGCAGCCAATAAACTCCAGTTCAAGTTTATTGCCTCGTTATGCAGCTGAATACTCTTAACTTTGAGCCACAGCTGATTTATTACACATTTATTGAGTGAATAGCTTAGCGAACCGACTGTGTGGGAGGCTTGTTTTTTTCTGCGCACTAACACATGCAGCACACATGAGTGTGTTGTCACATGGAAATTCCACACATAGAAAAAACAAGCAAAAAAAAAAAAAGGAACACACACACACATATATATATATGTATATAAATATGTAGTAATATGCAATAGGGTTTGCTACAATTTTTACTGTCAGTGATGGGCGAATTCTTTGCTTTACTTTTTGTTGTTGTCTATATTTTTTCGTTATGCTAATTTGTTAATCTAGCAGTCTGACTGCCGCCATCGTTATTTACATTTAATTTACTATTGTGTGCTGCGTGAAAAATTTGATAAGCATCGGTAGTAATACTTATTTATGACAATTCATTAACGTAATGTTATTTAATTGAAATTTAGTGTCAGTCAGTTATGAGAAATGCAAAGCACTTTTCATTACTCGCGTATTGTGTGCTTTTACGCAAATAAATTTTTTGGAATTTGCCTTTAATACTTGTCAATAATGCGAATTCAGATGGATGTTTCTATGAAATATGGCATTTTGCTAATTCAATATTGTATTTCCGGGAGAGGGTCTCAATTAAGTACACCATTTTATTTTGCCTCCAATAAATGTGTAAATAATGTGTGCGTGGTTAATTAGTTAGCCATAAAATATGCTAATAAAAGTAGCCATGTTTGTGGAGAACATATTTATATGATTGCCAAGTGGGAAGAAATTGACAAAATTATGAATGTCAAACACAATATGTTCAAAGCTTGAAGAAAAACAGCACTTAAAAAGCAGAATAAATGGGTTTTATTCAAAATAGTCTCCTTCTGCTTCAATACGGATTTTTGCTCGGTCCAAAAGCATGTCGAACCAGTGTTTAGCTCGTTGGCCGGTATGGCACCAGTATGCCGGTGTAAGCCTTTTGAATGGCCTCTACGTCTGCATAACGCTTTCCTTTCATGGGCAAATGCATTTTTCCGAATAGGAAGAAGTCGCACGGTGCCATATCAGGTGAATAGGGGGATTGGTTAATGGTTAAAATGTGATTTTTGGTTAAATAGTGGATCACAATGACGTCCTTCGAATGCTGGATTCTGAGCAATTTTTACACACATCTTTCGTCAGCCGAAATGTGCGGTCAAAATGCGATAAATCGACGTTTTGGAGATGTTCAATTCCATTTCCATAAATTTCAATGATTTCAGCTGATTTTTGATGAATTCACACATAGTTTCGATGGAATTTCCCGTGATCTAGGATTTTGATTGGCCCACATGTTGATCGTCATTTATGTCCTCTCGACCACTTTGAAAATGTTGAAGCCACTCGTGTACTCTGCTAGGGATGGGCCATCATCGCCATAATCTTGTTTCATCAATTGAAACGTTTCGGTAAAAGTTTTACCAATTTTAAAACAAAATTTAATGTTGGCTTTTTGTTCGAAGATCATTTTCGCACCGATAACACAAACATACTGACACTTAAAATGCAATAACTTCACTTCAAATCGATGAAGTGTCATGAAATTCTCACTGGACAATCGATAAAGATAGCAAATTCTAACGCACCAGTCGACATATAGATGGCACCACCAGGGTTTGTTTACTTTGGAATGCACCTTGTATATAACTGATGAGGTCTGCAACTTTTCTTCGTGGCACACTTACTATACCCTGAACAGTCTGCATTAATGAGGAACTGACAAATAAATAAATTTGTTTTCTTAGCCTGGTACAAACCCTTCTTATGTTCGTGTGAAGTTTCATCGGCGTATGTCCATTAGTGTGTCTTTGGTAGCTACTTGTTTACAATGCGAAAAGGTTCTATGACAATTTTTGTTATGGAAAATTATTAGCAACGAGTTTGCTTAAAATTTTATGCTTCTAAAGGAATCACGAACATGGAATCATTGAAAATGTAGCAAGAGTGTTTTGAAGTTTCTAATGTTTCATGAACATAAGTAGTTTAATGACACAAACTAATCAAAGAAGGTGGCAAAGTTATTGAAAACTTGCCTCAAGCGAGTCATCCATCCACGGCTGTTAATGACGATAAATTCGAAAAATTTAAAGAAGTTTCATGCACTAGAAAAACCTCGTGTTGAAATCAGAGTGATAGCAGCGGCTCTCAACATCGCTTGTGGATTAAGTCAACACATACCCAATGTTGGTTAATGTTTTGGGTATGAAACGTGTCAATATAAGATTCGTGACATAAGATACTGGTCGTATAGATGTCGCAAAAGCTATGCTTGACTACTTTTTTCAAAAGCATCATCACTGGTGACGAGACGTGAGCTTATGAATGTGATGAGGAAACTGTTCAACAATGTGGCGAATAGGGCTACAAAGATGAGCCAAAACCGATAAAACTACGTCAAAGTCGGTCAAAAGGTAATGAGATGCTCAATATTTTCTTCGATTACCGTGGTGGAGTTCACCAGGAATACCTTCCAGAGGATAAAATGGTCAATAAGGAATTCTACTTGGCCGTGTGAGGCAAGTTGACGCGACAACTCTTTGTAATCTGCCTGATTTAAGGGCAGAAAATTCATTTCCCTACGATAATTCGCCATCACAGATTGTGATTGCCTTTTTATCGAAACACAAAACTGAAGTGAAGCCACTTTATTCGTCGTATTTTGGCTCCCTTTCACATCTTTCTGTTTTCGAAACAAAAAAATGCGGTTGGCGTAACGCGATGCAAATCAGTTATAAGATAAGCAGTTATTAAAATTCATTCGCTGACAGCACAGGGGGCCATCCCAGATGAGATTTATAACAAGTGTTTGGAAATTTATTTAAGTATTGGCATGCTTGTATGGGCTAAAAACGAGTCTATCTTGAAGGCGGCAATAAATATTTGTGTTATGTGATAATATGGTTTTCCTTTGTCAGTCCGGGTCAATTTTAGATGGTATGGGGTATTCTGGATCCAGTCTAAAGTCTGTACTTATATCAGTTACTTAACAGTTACACTAAAGTATGTTATTAATATATGTATATGCCATATTCAACTTTAAATAAGAATAATTTTAAATTTTGGATAAAGTGAATCAGAAGTTCCAAAATCACTCTACATTTTGATAAAAAGTACCCAGAAATTGTAAACAAAACGAAAAATATTTAATTATTCATCAATATTTATATTTTCGCCTTCAGAGTAATCATCATAATATGAAAAATTAGTATTGTTAAAAGCATATAATTGAATTCGTTATCTTTATGGTTGAAATTGTTGAAATATTGTTAAATTTGTTTGTTTAAATTTTTATTGAATTATTGTAATGACTATATTTTGTTATTATTTATCTATTTATTGTATTATTAAATTCACCATATGATTTATATATAACAATAAATTTATTTATTTTTATTATTGGAATATTAATTGCCATTTAATCCACTTTAATCCAAATTAATCAAAATTTTTTAATCTAACTAAGTTTTTGATTAAATTTTTTAATCTGTAAATAAATTTTTCAAACTAAATTAATTACCTTTAATCATGATTAAATTTTGATTAAATTAATTTTCAATCATTAATTAATCAACGAATTGCGAAAAAAATTAATAACCGAATTAATTAAAAAAATATATTAATTCAATTGATTATTAATTTTAATCCCTTTTTAACAGCTCTGGCTCAAGCAGTTCACGACTTCCGGTCTTTGGCGAAACATCCGCTACACTGGGTTGAGCGCTGGGTTTGGAACCTGTCAAGTATAAAAAGCTCCCAATGAACAGATGATCCATACCATATGTAATACACTTATGCCAACGATTTTTCCATTCCTCGAAACAGTTTTCATGAGAACTTTTTGGGATGGCTTTCAGCTCCTTTAGAGAATTTTTTTTTATTTTCTTCCACTGAAAACGGGTTTGAAATCGCACGGAGCCAAATCTAGTGAATAGGGTGGGTGTTCGATGGTAATCATTGCTTTTTTGGCTTTTAATTTGGCCGCAATGGTGGCTCGAAGCGATGATGAATTATCATCGTAGAAAACCCATGAATTGTTCTTCCACAATTCCGCCCGTTTTCGACGGTTGTGCTCATACAAGCGCCTAACGAAAAAGACAATGGGCATCATCTTGATTTTTGAGCAGCTCTGGCGTGGTTTTGTTGGTTTCGCCTCGTTTTTTCTCTTCATTCGGATGATTTTTGGCTTATTCGCATTTCGAACTCAGGTACCCACGTCTCATCAATAGTTATAATGCTCTTCATGAATGTGGGATCAGACGCACGATCAGGCATATTCAAAGAGACATGTTTGCGGTACTCTTTTTGAAAAAAAAAAACAGCTTTATCAAACTGTTATAACTCACTTACTAATAAATCTATGACAGTCATATTCATTTCAATATATTTACATATGGCTTAACATTTTTAAAGTTGGGGAGGCTTCCGTCATTAAGCTGTATTTTTATGAGCCCACCTTTCATAAAAACTACTAAAAGCGGTATTATTCATCAAAGTATATTTCAATGTCAAATATATACATTCTTCTAATTTTTTGTCGTATGCTAGATAGTGAAAATATTCTAATATTGATTACTTTAGTTATTTGCTGTGAAAAAACTTACTTTTTAGAAACTTCTAATATTATAACCAAACGTTGCTATATTTTAATTATTGTCACAGTCATTAAGTCTATCAAAATTAATTAAATTATTCGACATGCCATGCTTTACTTCTTCTCTCTTTATCACATGCTAAGTAGTATTTCGTTATCTAATGAGTTTATTGTCTCACGTAGAGCTGAAAATATGCGCAATAACGTTTTAAATAATGCCGTTGAAAAGTTATGAAAATCATTGCACAGTCGCTTGAAAGTAAAGTTTAAAGTATACAGAGTTCGAGGACTGAAAATGATAACCGAGCATCTGATGCCTGTTTCAACAAGACGGCACAGTCAATGGATTTATTGTGAGACGAATAGAAAGAAGTAACACTTTGGTCAGCAGACAATTTCACGTTTTGCATGGATAAAAAAAAATATATCTTGGCTTTTTGAAAGATGATTGCGATAGTTTTTATTTATCTCATCTATTCAGCCATGAAAGTGACTCGCTTTTTCTAGTTTATTAAAGTTGATAACGTTTTGTGTTTCTGAATGCCAAACAATAACACTAAAGAGGTTTATACACTTGAACTTTACTTTATTACTTAAACTTTTCGTTGCACTCACAGATATGCTTTTTAGGTTTGCGTTTTGCCTATTTTCAAAACCTTGAAATCAAATTTTTAATAAGTTTGCTGTAAGATGGGTATATAATTTATGTATATATGTATATGTATAGTATATATTTATATTTACAAATTATATATTTTTCATTATGAACATTTTGCATTACAAATGTCCTTTCAGTTTCCTCTGGAGCATGTTTGTCATGTAGTTAAAATCATATAAGTCCTCTTCTGGTAAACCTTGTCTGCCATCTGACGGTTCAGATGTTGGAGCGTCGCTCGCAGTGGTTGCTTCAGGGGAAGTGTCGGTCGATCCGGGCGCTTCAGTCGATGCGGTTGCTTCAGTGGTAGTGTCGGTTGAAGCCGTGGCAGCGTCGGTCGTTTCCGGTGGGCTCCACTCACCAATTAAGCAGTTATTCAGATGCACTCTACTAACACTTAAGTCTTCCACGTTCTTAACACGCGCGTTAGTAGTACACACACGTTCGGTGTCGTTGATGGCTTGATATGAAATTGCCAATTTGTCAGCAATGCGCTCCGATGTGACGGTTATGTTAAACAAGTTCGGGCTGTTATCGTAAGACTGTTAAGATAAGTAGAGGGATGGGGGAAATTAGTATGTATACTATGTACATATTTAGAAAAATATGTGATGTGTATGTAGAGATGATATTAGTTTTAATTAACTCAATGTTTTTTAAGATCCTTCAATTAAATTTGTAACTTAACTTTTTTAAACTAATGCTATTATTAACATCAGTTTTATTCACTTCCAACTTTCTTCATTGATCCTTTACTCATATTAACACTTTTTAACCACACAACGACCATTAATATACAAACTATGAGAAAGCGAACACTTACTGCCTTATTGTAGCACTGGAAGAACTGCAGACCATCAGTGACACTTTCACAAGCGCTCAAGGCTGAGCAAAGTGACTGACCGTCGTCCAAAAGGTCTTGACGCTCCAAAGCACTTTGCTCCGAAAGCAGTTTCTTTGCCGCCGTTGCTGCGCTAACGCACAGGTTGTACTCACTGTAGTAGACTTCATTGATCGCGGTTTGATTATCCAAATACCAATCGAAGCAAGCATCGGTATCACCAGCGCCGCTACGGGTCAGTTGCAATGCCTGCACCACCTGGCGTAGCACTAAGTATTGCTGATCGAGTAGTGGCTGCCAATCCACAGGCGATTGTGCCAAGGCGCTGCTGACAATTGTTGCCAACAACAGGAAGAGTAGAGATTTTGCGGCCATCTTACACACTTTTAAGCTTCGAAGTATTATACTTTAATTAATTTTAATTTTTCAAATATTTTTAGTTTTATTTGCTTGCGAAAATTTTAAATTTCTGTTCACTGTACACCGCTTTCTTCACACCTTAACACTTGAACTTCCACCTGTTACTGATCTTTGAAAGCAAGAGTCAGGAGTATTTATATCAATGCGGAACATTTTGCTTAATATTATTTGGTATTTATATTATATGCCATTACTCAATACATTTATATTTTAATCTGTCAATTTTAATTAAATTTCTTTAACCAACATACAATGCCACTGTAGATATTCTGTTAGATATAAGACTCTAGAATACACAGACCTGTATTGTACCAAAAAATTTATTTCTAGTGATTGAGTCATAAGGAAAAGTACTAGAATCTGCTCAAGTTTCATCGGGATTGTCAAAAAAGTATTTTAATTTCTTTTATATTAATACAAAGCTTTATTATCGCCTTCAAAATGGGCTCTCGAACCATATACGAGTATTTTTTACAAGCCTAGGATGACATCAGTGGCTTCAGTGTGTTTTCGGGTTTTCGCTTTCTGCTCACCTTTGGCGGTTTTGGCATAGGATTCGGTTCCACCATTTAGAGGCTGTGATTCCATTCAAACAACAAAATTTCAAATAAATTCTTTGTTAAATTTTTTTCTATGGGAAAAAGCTCCAGACACACTTTTCACATCGTAAACAAATAGTTGGAAATCAGATTTCACATATATATAAAAAGATGAATAAAGGCACATTTTTTTACCGATTTGGTTTACAGGTGCGTTTGAATGAACAGTCCGGTTCAGATTTGATCAGTAAGTGCTTCTCTGTATTTCCTTCGAAATTAGGTCTTATTAGATTTATCAATACTAATTATAGTATTCAAAGCTCCTAAAAATGTCATTGAGAATATCTGTTTTTCCTAGTATTTTGGGGTCATCCAGGTATGTGTACTATTTTCAATAGCTTTTTTTGACAGTTCACGCGTGAGTCGTGTCAAGCTGTCACCTTAGGTTTGTTTAGTATTTTTTGTCATTTCATCATGGAAAGACTTACGCCTGAAGAACGCTTACGTTAAAATCGTTCCACTTTATTACGAAATATCCCGCTATGGTCAACATAATTGGCCTACTGAGCATACTTTTCACAACACTATCACCCATCTTGAGATCCAACGTCCACTATTGAATAATATTCGACCGAATAGACCATTTCCAGCACGCAGTGAAGAAAATGCAGCAGTCGTAGCTGAGAGTGTATACAAAGACCATGGAGAGTCGATTCAGCGCCTTTTGCAGCAATTCGGACTGACTAATGGAGCGACTTGACGCATTTTCCGTCGAGTTCTTAAATTTAAAGCGCACAAAACACAGTCTATGCTAGAACTGAAGCCGCTCTACCGTCCGAAGTGACATCGCTACGTTCTATGGGCTCTTGGAAAGTTCGAAGAATATTCGAGGTTTTCGCGCCAACTTTTGTCCAGCTGTAAACTGTCCAGTGTGTAAACAATCGAAATTGCCGCATTTGGTTCGAAGAGCAACCTAAAGAGATTCAAGAGCTGTCATCAAGAAAATTAACGGTTAAGCGTGATATATGGGCTGATGAAATCATCGGTTCATATATCTTCAAAAATGATGCCGGTGAAAACGTAATCATCAAGGGCGACCATTATCGCGCCATGAAAATTGCTGCCTAAAATTGAAGCTTGTGATCGTCGCCGAGATTTGGTTTCAATAAGACGGCGCCAATTCCCACACATCGCAACAATCAATAGATTTATTGAGAGAACACTTTGGTGAGCAGATAATTTCACGTTTTGGACCGATCAATTGGCCACAAAGATCATATGATAGTACATCGTTGGATTTTTTTCTGAGGGGATATGTAAAGTGTAAGGACTATGCGGACATTTCCGCTTCTTATCAGGAAAAGTCGGAGACCTTATAAAATCTGTGTTGATTTGATTTAGTCATGTCCGATTGTCCGCCTGTCTGTATGTA
Organism: Bactrocera zonata; assembly: GCA_037783105.1. Lineage (NCBI taxonomy): Eukaryota > Metazoa > Arthropoda > Insecta > Diptera > Tephritidae > Bactrocera > Bactrocera zonata. The sequence continues at coordinate 205,264 of JBAWJQ010001030.1, forward strand.
TGTGTACTAGTCCCTCAGTTATTGAGATATCGCTTTATTTCAACCGTACAGCTAAGCGTTTAAAATGAAGTTCTGCATTTCAATTAGTTGAAACTGATTGCTAACGTGTGTTGGGTATAAGCGCTTTATGTAATTTTTTCTCAATTTTAATATTAATTTTCATTCTTTACTTCCTTATCAATTGATTTAAAGTGACCGATTGTATACACACTTTGGGGGCATTTATACCACAAACGGAATTGCTATGGTTCAAATGTCTAAAGCATAGCTATGTCTGCAGAATTGAGAAATAAGTTGAAAGATGTAGAGAGTAAATGATAAACATTTGCGCGGATAAATAATTAATAAGCAATAAAATAGCGTAGTGAATCATAGCAAAGCAATATTCCTTGTATTGGGTAGCCGAAAAAGTCTTTTCGTATTCATACAATAATAAAAAAAAATAGTTTATTAATTATGATTATATATTCTTGTATGAATACGAAAAGACAAACGAAATATAAAATTTATTTAGAATAAAAATAATTACACAATTTGTATAAAATTATTTATTATAAAAGTTATTTTTTCTACTATGTGGTGAGTGCCTTTCTAGTGCTCCTCATGCCTTCAGCAATTTTTTCGACATTATACTCAATTTAATTCACAAAGTCACGAGCGATTTGACAACTTGCCAAGCTAACTTTAAATTGAAAAATCAAAATGAGCATTTCAACCGTTTCGTTTAATTTCAATTTAAATGCAACCACAAGGAAACAATGTGGCAAGCAAATGACATCCTCACTTATACGACGCCATTGACTGGATTTCTTTTTTATTTTCTTTGTAAGCCAAACTCTCGAAGCTAAGCAATTGATGGCGACAAACGCTCTATGTTAATAATATATACATATGTATATATAGCCAAATACTTATATATTTGTGTGCGTTTATGCGTTTGTGCATGTGTCTGTAAATTCCGAGAAAATGCCGAAAATCATTTTTATCAAGCTCAAGAAATCTTTCAGCAAATGGTGAGCTTTTGTTGTTTTTGCTATCTGCTCTTGTTGTTTTTGCTGTCGCTGGGATAACTTTCATGGTTGCCATGTTCGTTACACTAATACTAATACAAGCACATTTGTGCTCATTTACATTTCCTTAATCGTGCGCTCTCCATTGAGTTGACAACCGAAATAGATTGAAAGAGTAATGCCTTTGGCAAATCTTAGCCTTTGGCTTGAGGCTACTCAAGTCTTGTCCATTTACTTTGCTTGTTTTTGCTGCTTTGCGTTACTTACACTTTTTGTATTTGACATTTAATTATTATAAAAAAGTTTACAGCAACAAAAAGTTATTTTTAACTAGATCGTCAGGTTGCAGGGTTGATCTGAGGAGGTGAAAAGTAGAAAAAGGTTAAGCGACTGAAATGAAATTGAATATTAATTACTTAAAAATATATTTTAATATATTTGAAAATGAAATTTACTGCACTCAAATCGATTTGGATGTAATAATTAAAAATTTTGTTAAATCAGCAAGGAAAGGCATATAAAATAGAGAATAATTATAGTTAAATATTTCCAAAATGCGCAAGTCTGATTTCATCGTTGCTTTTCCGGTAAACGGGATGTCAACGATATTTCAATGAAAGACTAATTGTCGAAAATATCGATGAAGTTATGGAAATCGTCCAATCGAATGGCTCAAAACGTGAAATTATCTGCTCACCAAAGTCCATTGACTTATGCGATGTATAGGAAGTTGTGCCGTCTTTTTGAAACCGTCGAGATCACAAACTTCAATTTCAGACATTAAATAGTCAGTTATAATTTTCTGGATGAAATAGCAGCTCCTGAATCTCTTCAGATTGCTCTTCATCCCAAATGCTGAACCAGAAATCAGCCTCATCGCTGAATAAAATACGGCTCGAAAACGTCGCAGTTTGCACGTTTTCAATCTAAGTTCTCCACGTAAAATTCGTCAAGTCGTTCCATACATCAGTCCGAGTCTCCTCGAACGGCACCGAATGTATTCTCTATGGTCTTCGTGTACACTCTTTCACAAAACACACGCATGATCTGTCCAAAAACGCTATTGTTAAAGTACCTCTCCTTTCATCACTAGTTATGTGGTATATTGGTCGGATTGGACGAGAGTTTATAAGAATTCAGTTATGAATTTACCTTAAAAATGGTTAGAAATATCAAAAAGCGTAACATATTTTACAAAAATTCATATACGATATGAGCAAAAAAAAAACTCAATGTAGAATCTCAATAAATAAGAAGACGAAGTTCAAAAATAACGTATTTCTTTTTACTAAGCCCATTATATTAATCCAAACTTAACCTTTAGCATAAATAAATCACCAAAGGTAACAATAAGCAAAGTAAAATTAAGTGTTTGCAAGAAATACAGCTTTCCATTTTCGGCCACTTGAATTTGAATTTTAATCAGTTTATGAAATCAGAGCCTTCATTCCGAAAGTGTTGCATAACATCAAGCAGGTTTCGTAGTTGCTGTTGAAGGATGTGGGCGAAGCTGTGTATTTGTGCCGGTGTATAATTTGCTGTGTGTAAATGCAAGGACTTTACAGTTTATTGCGAACACGTGCTCATAAATAACCCCCTTACATATATTTATTTTGGTATTTATTGGCTGGTAGGATTAAGCAACGTGTATTGAAGAGAATTGATTTTAAAATTTATAAGCAAAGTCGGTGTACTGAAATTTATTTGCGTAACGCATGCAGGCTGATTGCCTAAAAATGCATGAATATAACAAATGAGTCTGTGGAAGATGGTGGTCATGCGGTTGGTAGGGATAAATGAGTTAGTAAACTGAAGTGGGTATATCAAGGAAGTTTTGTGCAATTTACTAAAAATAAGAAATATTTGCAGTTATTGAGTTTGTGGGTAGCAGCTTTAGAAATATGGCAAGGAAATAAATATAATTAAAATTGTTCTGTATAGGTATAGTAGAAGAATGGAACTGTACAGATATTAAAATTATGTCAGAATTTCAAAGAGATTAGCAGCCTTACCCGTTCGAGGTCGAAATTCTGGCCTTTATCTTTGAAATTTGTTTGCGCTATTTTGCTCAAATACCAGTAGATTTCTTCACAGGTCCTTAATGTAGTTATTGTTAGTCATAATTTAGTTCATCTGAAGACCAGTAACAACAATGCTTGCCTGAAAACTTAAAATAGAATAGAAGAGTGATAAGGAAGTTTAGAAAAATAATTTCAAAATACCCTTCTTAAATAAAATCATGAGAAAATCCGATACAACTCGCTCTTAATGTCTTCGCAAGAGTTTTGGCTGCACAGGACTTATCGGAGATTTCGGCTCTGACAATTTTCATACGGATATCTGTTGGCTGATACACAGAACGCGAAAGCCGATGTAAGGTTAGATGATATCTAGGCAACGGTTATTCCGTACTAGCAAGCAAGCTCTAACTGCATCGCTGACCGTTAATAGCTTTTGGCGTCTCGTTCCTGGAAGCTGCCTTTGCTTGTTAAGGATTAACCTAAGGAAACTTCATTCCTAAAACTCTTCTCCAAAAGCGCTGGTTCAGCCCCTTGCTATTTGTCGTCCCAATCCTCCTCAAACAGCCGATCCAATCGGAAGCCGCATTCGCTAATTGATGATGCACTTTCATTTTTGGCTAGGTCCGATAGGACTAGCATGGACCTGCATGATTCCTCGGTTTTATCCTTCCTATCTTACTATATCCGCTCTAGAATCCGTATCTAGCAATGAAGGATCTTAAGAGCTCTTTCTCCAACAACGCTGATTCAACGCCCTGTTCCTTATCGTGCCACTCCTCCTCAAACAGCATATCCAAACTGAAGACGGATTCGCGAATTGTTGACCTTAGTTCCGATAAGACTGAGTTATATCCGCTTTGGAATCCGGAACTAGAAATTCTCCATTACTTTAGAGCCGTCGAACAGCCCTGGTTCAGCGCCCTGCTCATTAGCGTTCCGCTCTTCCTCAAACAGCCGATTCGAATTGACGACGGATTCGCTAATTGATGATCCGCCTTCATTGTTGGCTAGATCCAAAAGGAACGGGTCTACCTCCATGGTATCTCGGTTGTCTCCTTTCTTCTCCTCTATCACACAAGAGCGATGATGGTATATCCGCCTTGTAATACGTTGGGAGGATCCTTAGAGCTACCGCCGGTCTCTTGAGAGCACCGAGGGACTCCGCGGCGAAAAGAACTATAGGTTTTGACAGCAGGGCAATAAATTTAGAATAAGAAATATATAGTAGATAAGAAAGGCTGAAAATTAACGCCATCAAAAAACGAAGATTCATAGTTAAGAAAAGATGTGTGAAATTGAAAATGAGAACAAGAGAAGTAATTTGTGTATTTTTTCTAAACTACTTTTAATGTAACATTTCTACGCGTTTAGATAAGTTCGCAATCAGTTGACCCACACTAAGTGCATGTGCGTCTAAATTATACCCATGTGTGCTTTGATGTCACTCAAATTCCACGTAGGTTTCACTTTAGTTTACTTTTTAGAAAAACTTGCATTTTTCAACCAAATAGTAGTGATAGTAGAACTTTTTGAAACAGTCACTTAACCCGTGCGACTTTATCAACTCACTTAGACCAAATCAATTTGAGTAGCGCACTCGCACACGTTGAGCACACAGCTCAACACAAAACTGCCACGCACACCTTAACTAACCAACAGACAAACAGACAGACAGTTGTAACTGAGGTGACTTGACACGGCGTATTTCGCCCGAAACCAATGCAAACAGTTAGTTACTCCTTTCGGTTCATTCAATTCGAATCAGCAGGTGGAGCTCGCATTGCGGTCGAAAGTCGAAAAGTGTAAATTTACAGTCTATCTTTTCTTTGAGTTAAGTGAAAAGTTTTTCGCCGTAATTTCAGCAACTTCGCATTGAAAATTGAACTGAGTAAAATTTCTGTGACGCTGCCACCACTGTTGAAAGAGACATATATCTGAATCTTTTTTATTCGGCGTTTAAGCATTTGTGCGGCGCAATTTGTGCTGGAACTCCCTACTCGTCAGTTTGTCAGGGTGGCAGGCTTCGTGTGCGTGGGCGCGTTTTTTTCTCTCCTTGGCTACCGCGATACCGCAGGCTTTATGGCTCAAAGTAACCTTTTGTGTATTTTTCGGGTTAATCTGCAGAAATACGTGATAGCGGTAGCAGTTGCCTGGATTTTCCAGGTTTTTGTTACGGCTCTATTTGCTTTCTTCTTTTCTTTTCTTGTCTATATGTAAGTATTTTGCATGCATTTCCCTGTTATCCAGTTGTGCCTATGTAAGAGCGTGGCATTTCTTTTGTCTTGCTCACACTGAAAAATTCAGGAGTTTTTACGTTGACACAGAATGCTCACTCTTAACAGTAAATCATTAAGTTTGTTATAGTTTACGTAAGAGAAGTTGGATGTACGATTAAGATGAAACATTTTTTAATAGTCGCTTTTCGATTAAATTATTTGTCAGAAATTTGGGAGCGACCAGTATTACACTTCTGGGATTTGACTTCGTTAAGCCACCCTGCTCAGTCAAAAGACGCTGAGTTTGGCGTCCATGCTTGAGAAGAGGGCTTCTCGTCTACGTCCTTGCAGTTGTTTTTTTGGTTCATTCTCCGTTGAACACTGCCGTTTTTCAGAGATATGCCCTTCAATGCGATTCGAAAAAGCTGGATCCGAGGCAATGCAGTAGTTATGACTAGCGAAGTATGCCCAGTCGTTTTTTTTTATCTAATTTGTGGCCTAAGCCAACCGTTTATCCTCCTTTTTTTCAGGTTAGACTTGGCCTGGAGTCGGTTATATAATTTTTTCTTTGCTTGCATTCTTCAGGGGAAACCTTGGTCATCTACTCAGGAGAGAAGAAGTTTTCCTCTTTGTCCTGTGCTAAAGCTCATACATCAGCCTAGGTGCCGTCGATCTGCAATGTCATGACCCAGCTCGACCAGAGCAAGCAAGAAACCATGACATTGTAAGCAGTGGCACACATTAGCCGTCGACACCCGCGCGGGGAAACAGCTAAGTGGAGTTTTTGGCGACTCAAAAAAAAATGTATATTTCTTGTCATAATTTGTAAACCATATTATACTTATCAATAATCCATTGGCAATATAAAAGTTGCTGACACGAAATATTTTCCTATAGTCAGTTGTGTTATGTTCTGGCTCTGATCTCCTATTTGAAGATCTCCCTGATACAATCAAAGACAAGTCTCTGGATTGTTAAAACGCTTCCCAACATTAGGGATTTCATTGGTTTATTCTCCAACTGGTGTATCGGAATTGCAAAAGACGTTGATGGCTTAACATTAAGAAAAAATGTTAACTTCGGAGATAGCGAAGCTATAGTTACCCTCAGAATATATATATAATAGCTTCTTATAAAGAACTTTATCCTAACAATTTTTTCAAATATGTCGACAAAAGAGAAAGCTTTAAAGTAGTTCAATATTGGTTCTAACAAATACCAAAATTTCAGATGGAAATCTCAAAAACTGAGGGATCACTTATTTATCTATTTTATAGGGTCTCTGACGTTTCCTTCTGGGTTTTACAAACTTCTTGGACCTGTTCAAGGTATAAAATGATCAAGAGTCGAGTAATAGCACTAGTTCTAATACCACTTCTTTGAGAAGTAACATCCGAAAGTGTTTGTAGCCTCGCCATAAGATTCCTCATTGAAGAATTTTGAATAAGGACTAGGAGTCAGAAGCTGAAGTAATATCTAGCATAGGTTCGATGAGTTTAATGCTGGTATTACAGCCCAGCTGTCGTAATGAATAGTTTGCGGTTCAAAAAAGAAACTTTTCCAAGCGACATCGCTTCGTTCTATTGACTCTTGAAAAGTTCCAAGAAGATCCGACGAGTTCGAACCAAACTTTGTTCAGTGATGAGGCTCTTTCTGACCCAATGGGTATGTAAAAAAGCAAATTTGCCCCATTTGGGACGAATAGCAATCTGAAAAAATTCATGAGCTGCCATTTCATACCGAAAAAACAACGGTTTGGTGTGATTTGTGGGCTGGTGGAATCATCGAAATGATGCCGGTCGCTTCTCACACATCGCATCAATCAATGGATTTATTGAGAGAACACTTCACGTTTTGGGTCGGTCGATTGCCGACTAAGATCATGTCTTCATATCTTTAGACTTATTATTGAGATATGAAAAATCAAAAGTCTATGCAGACAATCCCGTTTCGATTCAGGCCTTGAACAAAACATCACGCGTGTCAGTCGAAATGCTTGAGCGAGTCAATTGAAAGTGGACTCAACGAATGAACTATCTGAGACGTTGTCGAGTCAATATTTGAAAGAGATAATTTTCAAAAAATAAATGCCTGTGAATGTTCTGTCGAATGATTCCCTATAAAATTTTTATTAATTGTAGTTTCTGTGAAAAAGTAGGAAACCTAGAAATGGATCACACTTTATATATATAATAGAGGTCAAGAAAAGCTTTAATGAATAATGATTCTATCTTGATAAATATCTGTACTATATAATAGAAAAAATCAATTTCCTTAAATACACTCAACGAATAGAATTTCATCTGCAAATAGCTTTCTTCACCTCTAAATTTTTCCATGCACTTTCGAAAGCATCGAAAAGTAAGAGGGAATCATAATAATTATTTATGCAGATAACTTAAACCCGCGTAGATAAGCGAATGCACACACATATTCAAACATATACAATTAAAAAATTCATTCCTCACATGATGTCACCGCAAAGGGTTTTATTATATTTTGCTACTAATTCGGGTTTCATGCAAATTTCATTTCACCTGCCGGCTCATGCACCCTCGGCGGCCATTTCATTGTTGGCAGCTGCGACAACTCAGTGCATGTTCGTGTTTCTGTTGTTGCTGTCGCCCTGTCGCCCTTTTTGCATTGCATTGTTGCAATAATTCCCTTTTTATCTCGCTGTGTTTCTCAGTTGGCTTTGCATATTTCGGTTTTATACACTCGCAAAGACACGCAGCGTCGAGTGTATGAATTTGTTGCTGTTGTGGCTTATCCCGTCTGAAAGAGTTTTTGTGTCGTGAATTCGGCAGTGATTGTATAATATTTTTGTTTCGTTTTTGACTTAAGCTTTTTAACTGTATACATTTCTTTGTTACGCTTCAGATTTAGACTTATCTAAATCGCTTTTTTTCATGCAGAAAAGACTGTTGATGGATTCACGTTGCCTTGGAATACACCAAAGCTGCTTGGCTAATAATATGCTTGTATTTATAATGACGACGTATTTAAATAAAGAAGGCTCGGAACATATTTGGCTATTTTTTCCTCAAATTTGTTTTTTTTTTTTAATTATTATAGATAGAGAAATCTGTAAAATATTTCCGATATAATTTTTTAAAGTAAAGTGAAAATATTGCATACCAGTTTATATGGGAGCTATCGGCCAGAAGTGTCTTGGGAAGAAGAATGGAAGTGGAAAGTGTTGCCAGAAGCAAACACTTCACGTCTATTATGTGCCAGGCCACAAATGCATCGAGGGCAATGAAATAGAGGACGAGGCTGCCAAGAATGGTGTACGGCTAACACCCAAAAACGTGATTAGGAAACCCATCGTCCTTGCACTTGCTCTTTTCAAAAGAAACTTCGGTTCGCTCTCCTTAAAACGCTGCTTCTTTTCAGCGATTTGCTCTTGAATGCGATTAGAAAAAACTGGATGCAAGGTTTTGCAGTAGTTACAAGTAGCGAAGTGTGGTCAGTCGTTTTTCATCTCTTTTCTATCACTTTTCTGGCCTAAGCCAACCGTTTATCCGCCTTTTTCTTCAGGTTGGACTTCGTCTTGTATCGTACTTTTACCTTCAAATTTTCCTTGGTGGTCTTTTTCCGGAGAATCATCGGTCATCTGCTCAGGAGAGCCAAGAAGTTTTCCTCCTTGTCCTGTGCTAATCCTCAAAGCGCTTTCGTGGTCTGAGTTTTTAAGCGGAAGAGCTAGCTTGTCAGTAACCCTTTAACTACTGCAACCTGCTCCCCTTGCAGTGGAAATCAGTCCGCTGGCGACACAGTTTGAAGCGTTGCTGTGCCCGCTGGTGGTAACAGTCTCGTTTCCCCATGAAAACCATGCATTGTTCACACGACGAGCTTGACAGAAACATGGTAAAGAAAATCAAAACCCTATGCAACGAGCTATCTGCGTGCAAAACTGCGAAATTCATTTGCAAAACGTTAGATCGGGAGTACACGAAATTCATATTGACATTCGATAGAAGAGACTGTAGGAACATGATGGGAATGCTAACTGGTCACTGCCTGGTGGCGAAAAATTCGCACAGAATGGGGCATGACATTCCCCATTTGGGGACCCCATGCTATGTGACATTGGAAGAGGTATCTTTAGTGAGGTTGCAGGGTCTGTTAAATTTCGCGTCAAGAGCAGACATCCTAAGGGATCCCTTTTGGGCCTAGCGACTGAACCCCACCGTTTCGAAAAGGACCAAATCTGATCTAAGCGTGGCTTATTGGCCTACCAGATTAACCTTACCTAACCGCTGCCTTAGGCAAGAATCCATGTAAAATTTTGTGAAGATAGTACAATGAAATTATTTGGATTGTTCAGTTTGTGTGGCAGCTATTTGCTATAGTGATCCGATGTAGAAAATATATTCGAAGTTTATAGCAATGCATTTGAAAAAATTCGTGCCAAATTTCGTGAAGATATCACGTCAAATAGAAAAGTTCCCATATGAGAACTAGATTTTGATCGCTCGGTTTGTATGACAGCTATATGGTATAGTAGGCCGACATCGGCGGTTGCGGGTGAGCTGCTTCTTTGGAGAAAAGGACACTTTTCAACATATTCAGTTCGATGTCTCTAAAACTGGGGGACTTCCCACTTATTCTATGCGCACCTTTTGCTCCCTTCGAATACATGTGGCCCTATATTTACTTATTTTTACCGCTATTGTCATAAATTTATTAAAAAAGTTTTATCGGGGTGCACAAAGCACGTAGATTTCCAAATGTTAATGCATTTCCAAATTCCACACATGAACACTCGCCTCACAGTCCAGCTGCCATAATCCCTTACTCTTGTGCGGTTATTAAAATTCAACGAAAATTTTATTTTAATGAAATATGCATGTTGGGGATTTTCATATTTATTTCATTTGTTTGTTTTTGCATATTTTTGTTTTATTAAAAACTTTTGCTTTTAAAGCGGCTTTTAGGGTTTTTTCACTTATATTTCCTTATATAACTTTAGCTTTTGTTAGCTAATTCAATGGACTGAGCGTTTTTTTGCGCTAAGCTGCTCACGTACATATTTTTGCATGCCCTTGTGCGTGTGTGTGCAATTGTGTTTGAGTTTGACTGGATTTCGGTACATTTGAGCATTGCACAGCGGGCGATATTTCATTCGCTTAATTCCGTTTTTTGTACGCAATACATCCTGAGCTGCGGTATTAAAGCTAAACATGCCATTGTTGTTGACAGCATTCGGGTATTTAAAGCTGCCTAAGTGGTCGTTTATGCATGGCAAGCTTAAAAAAGCGAAAGCGCGTAAAAATAATTTATAAATATGCGAAAATATTTTTGAAATATGCGAAAATGAAAATGCTAGTGGTAAAAAAATTATGAAAAAAATTTTTAAATTTGAAAAAAAAATTTAAAAAAAAATTTTAATTTGAAAAAAATTTAAAAGAAATTTAAAAAGTTAAAAAAATATTTAAAAAAATTAGAAAAAAATTTAAAAATATATTTTGCAACAACAAAAACTAAAAAAAAAAAATAGTAATAACTGCACAAAAATATGTGGCCTTGAAAGTTTTTCTCTCGCATTGGAAATTCGATAAGCGCTAAGCGCCGCCGCGAAGCGCAGCATTTTTACCAAATATGTGTCCGTGCATAAATTAACTGTTTTTTGTGCGAAGCTGCGAGTTTAAGCTCTATTTAATTTCGATTTACATAACGGTTTTTCCTTTGATACCCACTTTCTCTCCACCTGCTTCGCAACAGCCATTCAACCATTGCAGGCCGCCATAACCTTGGCAACTAGCGAATTACCTTTCACGCACATATTTATTGTCCTCACAACTTTTGCTTATCTGCTTTGAAGCGCGCACGAAAACCCAACAAAAAGAAAGCATGCAACAACAACAAAGCCTTTGAAAGAAACTTTATAGCTACGCACTCTGCAAAAGTTTGTGTGTCAAGAAATTGCATTGCCTGTACCGCTCCGCCTCACACTGTGTGCCGCGCTGCCCCGCTCGGCTTTGTGGCAGCCGAGAAATTGCTACAAACTTGTTGTGGCACGCTTTTAATTAGTTGTAGGTACACACTCGTATAGTCTTCATTTCTTAGCTGCCTAAGACTGCGTGCGCGCGCTGTGCAAAGTGGCAGAAAGGCAAGTTGGCAAGATGCAACTTGACACTCGACTCGCACCTGAGGCTGAAATAAGATGAAAATTAAAATAAAGTTGCTACATAAGCCAAATATCTACCGGCACGCCGCGGCTGTAGCATGAAACATAAAAAGTAGTGAAAGCGCTTTAGCTCTTAATTTAAAGTTTCGTGCAGCGCTAGTGCGCTTGTGTCCGCACCTGTTCGCACGCGCACTCACAGCAGCTGCCTTTATTTTGCACTTTCTAAAGCAAGCCTGTCAATGAGGCAAACTTCCGTGGACATTGGCTTAATGACTTTTCCAAATTGAAAATTTCTCTTTTGCAATTGCATTAATTTTCCCTGTTCGGTTGCTATATTTTGCTATGGTGAGTTAGGAAAGTGTATTAATAAGAATATCATTACATCAGATTTCGTGAGGATTTCATACAAAGTAAACACGTTTTTCGTACCATTAGAGATGGACATGTGATCATAAGATCTTCCACGTTTCCTCATGGGTGTTACAAACTTTTTTGCAAACTTAGGGTATTACCGGTATAAACTCACCGAATATCTATTATTATAGTGCATTTTATATCTACAAGATAAATACCATACAAATGCGTATACAGTTAGCCACTGTTAAGCTTCTTCTTGCAAATATTTCATTAACCATGTGAGAACTCAACTTCTTAAAAACTCGTGAACGAAAAGGCATGTACAAAGTATTGCTTGATGGTATTGGAACTCAATACACAGATAAATGCACGATTGTTTATACTTTTACTAGACATTTTTACTAGGTCTGTTATATTGCTAAAAATAAAAATCTTTAAGCAATTTATTTAAGGAATTCTGAACTCAGTAAAATGAGTTTTAACTATAAATTACTCTTCGAGATCGAATTTCTTACCACGTAGTTTACTTCCTCGGTTGGAACTAGAAAACTGCCTCATAGCAGATATCATGAAAATTGTTTTTTATACCACTGATACTACGTATGTATACATAACGAATACTGCTGAGCTGATAAGCTGTAATAAAGTCATGTAAATTTCAAAAAGAATCTATAAAAATTTCCTTCGTTATATCCATCAACGCTGGTGGCAAGCACGAAGCCTTAAAGTCACTGACAGCAACACATTTCAGCGACAGCTGCGCTTTAAGTTGTACTCATTTCGCGTTTTCTCCGAATGTGAGGTATGTGAATTTATATTATTATTAATTTCCACAGAATATATGCAGAAAGCCTCTCACATTGCACATCTGTTGCACTCCGGAGTTTCTGCAACAACTGCTGCAGGATCGCAGATACGGCATATGCACGAGTAATTGCGAAAATTTTTTAAGTGGGTCACTGGTGCACGAATGCTAACGGAGTAATTTGGGCGAGCGCTAAAAGTAACTTTTTCCGAGTTGCACATTAAATTCAGCGTCGGTGATTTTGTTTATATAAATTAAAAATAGTTTGTGTATGGAATTCTAATGTGAATGCTCTACGAAAGGATTATGATAGCTGGTAGGTCTAGTGGCAGCTCTGAGTGTACTTAAGAGAATAATTTAAATTTCGAAAATATATGTTAAATACAGTACTTTGAAATGGTTGAGACAAGAGGTAAGATATTGAGCCTGTATTTTTTGTTCTTTGTTTTTTGTTTTTTGTTCTTTGTTCTGTACTCTATATTCTATATTCTTTTTTCTGTATTCTATATTCTATGCTTAATATTCTACATTACTTCTTCTATATTCTAAAGCCATCTCTCCTATATTTTATATATGATATTCTATGTTCTATATTATCTGTTATTAATTATATATCTTGTGTTTTATCTTCCTATTTCTATGTTCTATATTTTAAATTCTACATTCTATATTATATATTTTGTATACAATAATTTTCTATGTTCTGTATTTTATATTCTATATCCATCCATTCCATATTTTACATCATATAGTATTTTTTCTATGTTCTATGTTCCGTATTCTAAATTCTATTATTTATATCCCATCAATTTCATATTATATCTTTATATTCTCTATTCTTTATTCAATGTTCAATATTCTACATTCAATGTCCTATGTTCTATATTCTCTGTTCTAAATTATAAATTCTATATTTTATATTTTGTATTCTTTATTTTATATTCAATGTTCTACATTCTATTATATGCTTTTCTCTATTCGATGTTGTATATTTTATGTCTCATATTTCATATTTCATCTTTTATATTCGATATTATAAATTCTTCATCTTATATTCCAATTTTAATATATTAGTTTCGATGTTATAGATTCCATATTCAACATTCAGTATGCTATATTCAATATCCGAAAAAATATTTCTATTTTTATTTATTTTATTTATTTTTATTTATTATTTTTTCTATATTCTGTATTCTATGTTTTTTCTATGTTCTAAGTTTTGTATCCTATTAATTCAATATTATAGCTTTTATGTTCTGCATACTATATTCTATAATTTATGTCCTGTGTTCTGCATTCTTCAACATATTCTATATTCACTATTCAATGTTTCATATTTTTATCTTACATTCCATTTTCTGGATTCTAGGCTCTATATTCTCTACGGTAAGATATCTTCTATGTTATATATGTATTAATTTTTTTATATTCAGTATTCCATGTGTTTCGATGTTCTATATTTTAAATTCAATGTTTTATATTCTATACATTTTATATTACAGCTTACATCTGTGTACTGTATTCTATGTTCTATGTTCTATGTTTTTAATATTCAATAAAATCTATGTTCTACGATCTAAATTTTATTTTATGTTTTCTATTTTCCATTTTCACTTTCAATATTCCATGTTCCATATTTTATATCCATATGTCATATTCCATCTTCTTTATTCGATATTGTGTCCTCTCTATTCGATGTATGTTGTGTATTCTGTAGTCTATATTTAATTTTTCATTCTCAACTTTTAACGACCAATTTATGAATTTTATTTTCACTTTGTTGCTACTCCCCAAACTTAGCTTTTGCAAACTTCTACCGCTTCTAATTTGCTTGTACAGTAATTCACGGCAGCTTGCCGTAAGTAAATGAAAATTCAAAAGGTGATCGGTCAAACACATACTTGCAAAAGCCGCAAAAAACTAAACAGAAATGTTTGCTTTATTGAAAATTAAATTAACTTTTCAAACAAGATGACCGCAATATTATGAAGACAAAGAGAAATGTGCTAGCGAGAGAAAATTATGGAGAGAATATTTTCGTACTTATTTGCTGTTTTTACTTAGTAGCATATAGGGCTAGCCCTGGGAGGAAATGTTTGATATAATTTGGAATTTTCTCAATTTCATTCTGTTATTCTTTAAAGGCTAGCAAACCGTTCCAAACAGAGGTTTCGAGAAATTTCGTCCAAATAGACCTATTTAGGTTCATCAACTATAGGTTTCCATAACTTCAGAAATGGACTCTGAGAGAAAACGGATTTTTGGTGTTTTCTTATTTTTAAGTGCGACTTTTCATTCATCGTCTACACTACTCCGTCTATTTGTCACTTGTCGCGTGTCGCATTAAAGCTTTGTTTTTGCCATTGATCTACTTCAGAGCTTGCTTTTCCTTTCATATATTTAATTTTCCTTTATTTCTCTTTCTCGTACTTTCCTCTCCATTACTTTTTACTCTCGAATTAGAACATCATCTCTGACATTATAATTATCATTATCGCCAACTCAACTCCAGTCTGCTTTCCTGCAGGGCTTACTTACGAATGTTTTTATATTTGTAACTCATTCCATTACCCAAAAAATTACAACTTACTTGGCAAGCGTATTGCATTGCCAAGCTATACATACAAACTTATATATATATGGACATATGTATATGCAAGTGCATATGTCAGACTTCTGAAGTCGAAATCATTGTCTGCATGTGAAAATTGAATTAAGTTTCAGCTCCAGGCCTTAATCTGGGGTACTTAACTTTGACCTCTACTTAACAAACACACACACACAAACGAGTGAGTACAGAAATTTGGTATAAAATTGGCGAAAAGCTGTAGACCTTAGTTGCATTTCAAAGCTAATTTCTTGCAGCTCACACAGCAGGTGGTTTATATATAGAAAATGCTAGCAACCAAAGACAAATATGTTGCAAACAGAATGTTGCAGACAAAAGTTATTTTAATTAAACTTCACTCATAACACGGCTTTGTAGGTGGTAAGTGGATCAAACTAACATAATTAAAATAAAATATCAATCGATTTTAGTGAGATGTTAGTGCTGCTACATACAGCTTTGTTTGAAAACGTTTTGCTTTAGCTTAAGTTGATGAGAACTTTAGAGCAGAGAAAGTTTAAAGTTACGGAAGCTCTTTCTAATTAACCAAATTTAAAATTAATCATGTGGATATGTATGTAAGCGTGCGATTAAAATAGCAATTAATAATATATACTTTTGCCTAAAATTTTTTTAAAATAATTATATTTATGCTTTAATAATTTATAAAAGTTTCGTAAGCTCTGTGGCCTTTTACCACCATTTCGTTATAATGCATTGTTTGTATAATAAATTACTTGAGTTAATGTGCGGTTTTGTTGTGAGTGATTGTTTGTCTATTTTGTTAGCGAAATGGTATTTCATCCAAATTTATAGCGCGCGTCCTTGCTATCCAAATATTATAGATATATTTTTATGATAATATGAAACACGCACGTACCCGCAAATAGCTTTATCAGAGATAATTCTATAATGTTAATAGTAGATAATGTTTGTGTTATGTGCCAAAGAGACTTACTAAAGGTCAGAGAATATCACTATCAGTTTAGACATGCTTCTATATTTTCATAGTTTGAAGGCATATGAATTGGCGAAGTTCGAAATTTTATTTACTTGTAGTACACCTTTAGTGGCCGCAAAGACAGATTGAGAGCGTGTTCAGCACATCTTTTGACAAAGTTATCAAAAACTAAGTAAGGAAGGGATAAGTTCGAGTATAACAGACCATTTTATGCTCTTACGGCTTGCAGCATTCAAAGCCAGAAAGATCTCTTATAGTGCATAATGTTTATCAGAAGATCGGAATTCAAGAAATTATATATATTACTGTTAGCAAAATATAGACTTTTTACGGAATCAAATTTCGGATGCTGAAACGTTTAGAAAGTTGGAAAGGGCTTTCGGTGATAGTAGTTTGTCGCAAGCAACTGTTTTTGATTGGTAAAAACTATTCAAAGAAGATCGAGAACACGTTACGACGAATACATCCATATGGTCCACACACCAATAAAATAAAGAAATTGGAAATAAGATTCGATGATTAACTGTCGGAGATCTTACTTGCATCGTTGGAATATCGAAGAGATCAGAGAAAACCATTTAGAAATATTATTTGGGGCTAAGAAAAATTAAAGTACGATTGGTCCCGAAATCACTAAGTTTGTTCGAAAAACAGCGTCGCGTTAACATCCATGAAAGAATGCTTTCCGACTACCACGAGGTCATGGAAGTTATTATTACTGGCGATCTGTGCTTACCACCCGGGAACAGACGATCAATCTGTCGAATATCAAGGCAAAGCTGAGCCGAAGCTGAAAAAACAGCAGGCAGTTCACAATTCGAGGTTATGTTGACAGTTTTCTTCGACTATCGATGTGTGGTGCATATCGACTTCAACAAGGAATACTATTTAAGTGTTATGCGTCGTTTGTTTATATTCGTTAAAAGAAGTCGGAATTATGGACCGACAAGTCTTGGTTTTTGTAGCACAATTATGCACCGTAGAATACTGCATTGATTCGTGAGTTTTTTGACAAAATTTCAATCAATATCTTTCTGCAATCAGCAATTTACCTGATTTAGCTCCGTGTGACCTCTAGTTATACAGCAAAGTCATACGACCGCTTTAAGGAGACCATTTGGAGAAATAATTTCTTCAAAATTTTGTATTTCTAATCAAGTTTCTTGTGCGAAATCATTGCGAATGTTGGAAAAGGCTTAAGGTTAATCAGTTTCATCAAAAACAAAAGTAACAAATATAGTGGAGAGATCGTTGAAAACAAGCCTCGTTCCGGGAGAACTTGGTCATCTTCAACTGATGAAAATACATATGGAATGTGTTTGGTGGATATTCTGGATATGAGATAAATTTGACATGCAAATAAGTCAACAGTTATCAGAATGGAGGGGAAAAACCAAAAAGACCACCTCAAAGCCGCTCAAAAATCATGGTAATGCTAATCGTTTTTTCTTTATTCGTGGTTTGCTGCCTCATGAATTTATTTCGGAGGGACAGACGGTCAACAAAGAGTTCTATTTGGCCATATTGAAGTGTTTACGTGAGAACATCCGCCAAACTGTCGAAATTGGGGAATAACAAATCAGGATTTTACACAATTATAATGCAACATATCATCGACCCACGATTGTGACTGAATTTATACCCAAAAACGCAATGAATACCATTCATCAGTCGCTGTGTTTATCAGGTTTGGCTCCGTGTAATTTTTTCTTGTTCCTTAAGCTGAAATTGCGGCTCCGTGAATTTTCAGTTGGTCGAAGAGATAAAACAAAATTCGCTGAAGAAGGTGAAGGCCATCCCAAAACGTGCTTTTGAAAAGTGTTTCGAAAACTTGAAAAATCGTTGGCATTAGTGGGGATTACTTTAAAGGCGAGAAAATAAATATTGTTGAAACATTAAATATTTTGCGTGTTACTTACAATTTCCGGGTCTTTTTGTCACATTTTTAATTATATAATGAGAGTTGTATAAAAGCTCTATCGAAATGGTCATCTTTTGCTACCAGAAAAGCTCAAAGATGAAGATTTCGCGTCTGAACATTATTAATAGAAATATTACTTGAATTCTGGTTTTCTTGCTAGTTTTGGGTTGCTAAAGTCGAAAATGATAGTCATTATTTTCCAGCACGTAGGATTTTTTGTGTTGTAGTCAAGCAAAAATAGCTGTAATAAAAATGTAAATTCGTCATTCTTCTTCTTCTTTATTGGAGAATGGAGCCACTGACCCCTCAAGTGAGGAAAGATCTCTGCACGCCATTCACTTCGGTGTGGCCAGAAATGATACTTTTACAATGGGCTCAAGCCAAAAAAAACCGTTTGAAGGTAAATTAAAGTGAGAAGGCGAATCATCTCTCCCCAGGGTTATGCGTTGGGTTTGGGACCCAATGAAAGGAATTCATAATTAGGACACCTCAAATATCCCCAAAGACCCTTTAGCATATCAGTTGCCAATTTTTCCTTCAGATGGTTTGATTCATGTTATTATACTTGAAATGAGTAGAAACTACAAAAAAAAATTGTAATGAAATATTAGTGAACTTTTTTCTGTGAATTACTACTCGCTATATTCATTGTAAACTTTGTAATAGAATTTACGGTAAGGCTGTATAATAACGAACTGAATAATTTTTGAATAAATAGTTTTTGCTTGATATGGAAAATGGCTCAGTAAAAGTTTCTGTAAAAGTGTGGCAATGCTTGACAGTCGAAGGCATACAAATCAATAAAAAGGTAATTGGTAAGTAACTAATATTGGCAGTAAGTCACGTCTCGTGTGTGAGCAGATAATGGCTAGAATGGAATCCGATGTTAGTGATGTCGTAAACACCAATGTATAAATGGATGTTAAATTGACCTAATGGCATAACAGCCAATATCTGAGGAGTAGTATTGAGAGCGCGTAAAATGTGTTTAAAAAAATAAAAAAAATAAGAAATATGTCTTTTATAATTAAAAAAAACTTTGTTAATCGCGTGAAAATATTTTTAGATTTGTTTTCCAAGGCTGTTCAGCGTATATGCTTAGATAAGGATGACAGCTTTTGAGACGGCAAATTTTGAGGTCTAGATATACGCTTATAATTCTTAAGTAAAAGTGGTGCGAGAGCTACTATCAATAATCTCGCAGCGATTGAACGTGTTTGGATAGCTTACGCATGTAAATGCCTGCATGCCTATGTATAAGTGTGTAAGTGCTTGTTGAAATGAGCCGATGCGTATGACAGCATGAATGCCATTACAAGTGTCTGCATGTCAGTTTGATTGAAAATGCCATAAATGCGACGTGCAGCGATTTACACGAAATTGCAGCCGCTTTCGCACAACAATTGTTCATGCCGCCGCTCAACGCTGCGTGCAACACAGCACAATGGCGGCCAGCACACATATTGTCGACCTGCAGGGCGTATGCGCAACCACCTTCACACTTATGCACGCGCGCACGCTTGACTGATTGCACGAATGAATGTCAATGGGCAGAGTAAATGCAGCATTTATTAATTACGCTATTAATTATGAACATTGCCAACACAACCGACACTGATAATGTTAAGGAAAAGCAATTTCGTTGTTGTACCACTGCATACACATGTGTGTGTTTGCTTGTGTGCGCTTGTAGGCAGTGTTGCTGGCTTTAATCGCTGCCATAAACCATTGTTGACATTGTAGTTGGGATATTTGTGCGCAGCAACTTTTGCCTGTTCCTTCGGCTCAAGCAGGAGTTATGCCAGTTGCACTTGCGCACACTCAACAGACACATACACACATGCAGTTGTGTGGCGTACCAGTAGGGGAAAATATGCATGCCGGCACGCTCATACATTTGACTATTTAAGACTTTTTGCGCATGTGTGTTTGTGTGCTTTTGTGCGTGGACGTGTTGGTGTGGCTATGAGTGAGTGAGCGCGTGTTAATTATCAGTGAGCATGTCGTTTGTTAACCGCGAATTGTGATTGCTCAGCAGCTGCAGGCGTCGTAAAGCGCCATGGCATACCGTTGGGCGTGTGCTTGGCCACATTCGGCCTCATTAATACTTCAAGCAGGTATTTTCGGTATATTGTTGTATGTAGAAATAATGCCGTTGTTGGCGGTGATTATTTTTCTTTTCATTATTATTCAGTTTTAATGACCGTGTTGGCTTGTTTGCTCTACTCGATTAATCGATTTAATTGCTGGCTTGTCACGTTGAGTGGTTAACGGCGGTAGATTTCGTTGAAAATATTGAGTGTTATTAAATTTTTGTAAAATGAGTTGATAATTGAAAAATATAGAAAGCAAAGTTCGGAATTAAGTTTAATTATTTGCAAAGCGTTTCTTTAGGATAACTTCCAAGGGATAGGTAGCATGAAATCAGATTTTTGATATTGTTGGTGTTGTTGTTTCTAAATTATATTGAATCCTAGGGAACATTAACTCAGATATTTGTTGTTGTTGTTGTTATTCATTATATTATACCTTAGATCCACATGTAGAAATTTTAATTTAATTGTAGGTATAAATTCTAGTAAAATCAAAAACATTTTTTCCAATAAATGACTTTAGTGATCTGCATCTTACGTTGTATAAGTGCGATCAGGTTCTGTGGAGTAATTTTAGAAAGACAAGACTTCATACTAAAAAAAGTTCTCAGGCAATTTTTTTATTGCTTGAATCACTATTGTTTGGGCACGCGCCAAAGATGGTCACCAGCAAGGTGAAAATATGCCATATTTTACAAATTTATTTCATAAAGGAGAAAGAAAACGCAAGCTAGCTGGCTGAAGATCTGAACCTTCTTTATGGTTCCGAAGCTAACAGCCAAACACACGCAATTTTTGATTCCGTTCTGTTAATTTTTACTGATAAAGATGCACCAAATTCTGGAAGGCCAATTATTTACAAATAAAAAAGTGGAAAACGTCGAGTCCGACCCTTGTGTAAGCCATATTTCGATTGCGCAGCTGCTAAATATTGCAGGATTGGAGCTCATTGGCCGTGTGTTTAAGGCTATTTCAAGAATATTTAACCTCGCTATCAATGGCATGGAATCAATTTGTGATAAGTTTGTTAAGATATGGGCGCCAAACAGAATTACAGGTTATTACAGAACAGATCTTACCGGACCTTAATCTCACCCTCAGCAATATTTGAATGGTTCAATTCCTAATTCTCTTCCTTCATTTCTCTACTGAATAGCTGGTCTTTGTTAGAGCTTGGCCAGCGCTAGGCTACCGTTAGTTCTTGTGCTGTGGAAAGATTATTTTGGCTCAAGTTCAATCACAAGAGATCCAGTAAGTTCTTCGTTCTCAATAAGGAAATCCTATAACTATTTGTAAGGGTTATAAATATTCATTGCCATATTGTCCACGCGGGGAGGTTGGGAATTGAATGCCAGCAATATAAACATTTTTATACTTAGAAGACAAGGTAGAAATATCCCAACGCTTTATTCTTGACCGTCTCGCCTTTGCGGCATCAAGGCTGGGCTCTCACATTTTCAGATATCACGCTGAGCTAGTGGTAATATAAATGAAACATCTAGACAAATTCGTGTTGGTGTCAAAGCACTTTGTCCACTTAAAGGATCTGATTACGGAAGTTCTATTTGAAGCTTCGCAAAGGGCTTTGTGGAATCTAAGTGCGATCCCCTTCATGAGTGTGAATCCGTGAATCTAATGTAACCTAAAATATTGCACAAAAATAGTTATTAAACTGATTAGTGTTGGAAGTATCCAACGCCTGTCTACCAATCAAAACTAATAGCTCTGAAACCGCACCTTTGAGAACTATATTAATTTATTCGTTTAAGAAACTTCGCGAAATCTGAGAAATATAACGATTCCTTCATAAAAATTGTTAAGACTATATACAAGTTCCAGCGGAACGTATTATTATGCATATCTGGAGTAAGAGCTCAGTCCAATGGCAATCACATGGTTGATCCATTTTTGCAAGAACTTAAGTTCTCAGCGCATTCCATTGCGCTCCACGTTCAGCTGTTCGTTCAGGAAGTTTGCTTTTGCCTTAAATCAAGCATCGACCTCGAACGCGGTGAAGGCGTTTGCTTTAATCGGTAATATCTTGGAAACGGTGAAACTTACGAAAAATTTACGAGACCATTTTGAAGAGCATTAAATTTTCTATAAAATTCATGCAACAAAATATTCTTTTAAATTGTTGAAAGTGAGATACACATTTTTCTCTCTGGTAATAAGAAAAAGATAGAAATCTGCTAGATGGAGGATCATTCCGTTATTATTACGAGTAAGAGCTCATATTTGAGGAGCCTTTCTTAAAGGTGCGCAATAAGTATCAAGTGAAAAACATTTACTTTTCTGACCCACCCTAATGAATGCCAGCTCACCGCACAAGAGCGATGCCAGAAATATAAGTTCCGTTCTTTCGTCGAGCTTGTAAATTATAAATAGAAAATGTTGGTTCAGCAAAGTTCTTCTTCAGAGGTTTGTAGGCCAAGGCTGTTTCTTTAGTCTATAAACAGAATCGCTGAATTATATTCAATATTTTTCCATAATTACTTGTATTATTTTAAATTATAGTAAAGCCTAGAAAGCATCGCTAAGTGTTGTGAAAAGCGTGATCTACTATAAATCCACAGAATATATAAGCCCGTTTTCAAATATATACTAACTCACACAAACCGAATGCAAATCGAAGACAGTAACTCAACTCATTGCCACTCAAAACCACTTCGACTTGCACCTCGCAATCGCCAGCTGTAGCAAATGCAAGCGGCATAACTTCATGCCAGCGCGCCGCAGCGTTTATTGGGAATTTCGGACATGCTGTCAATGCGTGCAGTATGCCACTGTCTGAAAGCGCCGACACGTCGCAGTAATCCGCTAACCAAGTTTTGCGTGGCGCTGATGGCGCGGGCTTAGGCAGCAGCTATTTGAGCGCGCAAAAACGTGGCGCGGTATGAGAGCGCGTGGACCTGCACTCTGGCATATGCAGAGCGCGCACTCACAACTGCCAACCAATTCAATGGGAATATGCATAGCGAAGTTCCACATATTTTACACCAACTACCGCCGGTGCAGGTTGAACGTGTGGCAGGTGACAGCGCGTGGTGCGAAGGCCTTCATGTGCGCATATTCATAGATACCGCAAGAGGTTGACTATCATTGTTCGTGTTGTTTTTGTTATGCAACACTGCAACTGCCAGTGGAAGTGTGTAGTGCAATGCCAGCTGGCAAATTGCGAATTCATTGCTGACGCACACACGCGCACCCACACAGCGCAGCTTGTAATCAGCTGCAGTCGTCTTCAGTCGAACTGCCTCCGCTCGCTGCCGCTCGCCGTCGCTTCAGTTGTTGGCAGATAATAAAGCGGCGAAAAAGCGCAGCATTTGCGCGCAGTTATTCAAAAGGAATTCGCATTTTCATTTTCATTTTCTTTATGAGCAGCGCATTTGCTCGGCATCGCGTTGCACCGTTTTGCAATTTCTCAGCGTTTGATATGTTCTTTGTTTTTCCCTACTTTATTTAGCATATTTCACTATAAATTCATTGCATCATGCGTTGCGCGTTTTGTAATTGTTCTGTGAATTTTGAATTTATTGTTTTTGTATTTCAGTATTTTGCAATATTTTTTTCTTACCCCTTTTGTTTATTTTGTTCGTATTTTTGTTTTTGTAGCTTACGTTCAGTTGATTGCCTTCGAAATTTCCCTACGCACTTCCGGTGCTCTCTGCTGCTCGTTGTTGCAACTCCATTGCATCCTTTACTCAATTCCCTTTTCCCGCTCACCTTTCTTGCTGTGCGTCGCTTTATTTACAATTTCGAAAATTCGCAAAATTTAATTTAATGTATTCCAATTTCGATCATTTATTTGTAATTTTCTCGTTGCGTTTATTTTTTCACTTGTTTCTGCAAATCGTTGTTGCTTTCGCTCGCAGTTTTTGGTATATTTTGCTCAAATTATTCTTTGAGTAAATGAACAATGTGAAGTGTTTTACAATAACAACAAGTGTTGATTTATTTATTATCTTTTTAGCTTTGAAGACGTTTGGAGAAATGTTCCAAAGTCTTAAAGTCAGTAATGAGTTTTGTAATGCCTCTTCGAAGTGTTAATTATAATTATACAACAATTATAACAACAAGGCCAAATCTGTTTATCTGGGTACTGTACGAATAATTTATGGTATAATCAGAAAGTAAGTAGTTTCTTCAATTCAAAATTTTTATAAAAAAATAACCCTAGCCGGCCCAATATCGGGATTTTCCTAATCATTTCGCAAAGAACACTTTTCGGGACTGGCTTTTGTTAAGTCAACGTGATTGCCATACCTTGTTGCACCGATCTTAAAATTCCGCGGTACCATTTTAGTAGCATCATTGCTACTTACTTCAAAATAATCCTCAGCTACAATTATTAATGCATTGTTTCTAAATTTCTTCCCAGCGGGTGTTCTCATAAGCTCACAGATCAGCTTCAAATCGGAGAAATTAATCGTACGCTAATTTTCCGATCCAGAATACGTGGAGAATGTGAAAGTATGTTAGATTATATTTATGTTTGATCACTCAAGTTGTGATCGCATTTGTATAGATTATAACCCTTTGTATAGCCAGAAGAAGTACTCCAGTAATGGGAGTGTGGACAATGTATCATTTAGCCATTAAAAATCAAAAATTAGGTGTTTGATTTCGATTTCCGCAAACATAACAGATCGATAGACCTTCAACTAGTGCCTTACTTGCTGAGGAGAAACGCTCACTGGCTCTCTTGCGAAAAGATCTTGTGACTGCACAGTTACCAATAGTAGCTCAGCGCTCACCACGCTCTCATCATTTCCAATTAACCAATCGTAATCAGAAGAAGGCAGCGGTGTTTTGACACGTTGCCACTAGCCAAATCTTTTGTATTCTAAATTATGGACTGGTTTATAAACATACTGTTTTTCCTGATCAGTCGATTAGCGTTCTTATTTGTAATTATTAAGGGGTTACATGGGTTCACGGCTTTCAAAAAATCGTTTTTTTATTTTTTATTATATTCTACAATTATCTCCAGAATATTTTTCTAAATTTTCAAGTTGATCCGAGTAATAGTTTCAGCGATACAGCCTGATAACTTGTGCGCTTGAGGCTAAGAGTTAAGTGCACCGTCTTTAAAAGCGTTTTTCTCGAAATTATGTTTTGGAAGTCGGTTGGCCAGATTTCTTGAAAACTACTCAACCGATCGATATGAAATTTTACACGGGTCTATGAGATACAATTTTTATAGACTTGAACGAAATATTCCTTTCCGATTGAAAATATTTGAAAGAAAAAAATTGCAGAAATTTTCACTGAAATTTTTATTTTTTTTGTAAAAGTGTCTGCCAAAAATCCAATTTTTCGTTTTTATCCTTTGTCCAATTTCTAAGCTAAGCTTTTAACTAAACACGTCTTTTTCACTTTAGATGATCCTGTAAGGAGTTATCCCGCCAACGCGGGCTCAACTTTTGTTCGAGGGGTCACCGGGAATGGCGTCGCAATGGCCGAGTTTAAAATGTTTTTTTCCCAAAAAATTCAGAATTTCCTTGTTACTAGTGCATGTTGGAACCAATGAAAAATTCTAATAAAATATTTTATTTTTATATGAGAAACAATTGTTGAAAAAAGGCTGGTTTTTAACCGAGAAACCCCATGTAACCCCTTAATAAGTAGGAACTGTTGTCTTTATGTTTAGTTAAGTTAAGTTAAGCGGCTGCCAAGATGAATGCCTGAGCTTGTGATGATGTTAGTCATTGGCCGTGGAGTAAAAAAAGTATTGAGAGTCATCGATATACTAACATGTATACCGGTGTAGGGTTAATGTCATTCATATGTTTGCATTTCTATTCAATACACAGAGAAAGCAAAAAAGAACCAATAATAAGTTTCGTTTTGGACACGCTAATAAGATAGTACCTGGCGGCGAGCTCCTAGAAGCAAAGAAAACGGTATCGCCATTTTGTATCGAAGAAAACACTTTCTTATCGAACAAAACGGATACCTAAATTTTTCCTTTTTTTTCATTTGCATGTTGTGTATAAAAACTCTTCGTCTTATTCCAGAAACCCACTTCATGCAACAGGGAATGTAGGCAAACAGAAAGAGTTAATGAAAATAAAATAAAAGTCGTGAATGAGAGAAAAGAAGTAGCAAAGCTTCTGTAAGTTAATCGACTTTTATGGCAAACTGCGAGTGCAAACTTAATTAAAACTTTGTGTGTGCTCATTAACGGTGTTGTAATTCAACTCAACATACAAACTGACATGCGTAGACATACAAAAAAAAACCAGAGAAAACCACTTTCATGCCATGGAGGAAAAAAGAGTTAGAACGAAAATGCCACTGCTGAGTGGAGATGTTAATAAAAGTCTGCACAAGTTTACATACACACATACAGAAATATATATAAATATGTATAGATATATATGTAGCAACTAATCGCTTTCTTTCATTAGCTATGAAGTTTTCCGCTTAAATCAGCGTGCCACCACACTCTACACAGCAGCTTTAAAGACACTTCGAGGGCTTTGATATGAAAGTTTGAGCAAGACTGATCAAGTTGAGCGCAGTAAGTAGTTAAAAGACGTAGTGAAAAGTTGAGCATAATTATGAGAAAGAGTATCAAAAAGTTGAGCATATAATACTCATAATGAAAAGAGCGCAATAAACAGTAAAATTATTGATAGCTGGAATTTTAATTACTTAGTTCGAACTAGTTCGTAATAATAGAGACTGATCTACGCTGAAAAAGAGAGACATTTGTTGAGTTCTGACCCCCTTTAAACTATCCTACAAATGCAAATAAATAAATATGTGGAAACTAGTATTAAAAGAGAAAAAATTTCACTGATTACTCTCTGATCTCTTTTGGATATGAAGTTACAAATTAAAATGATGTTAAAAATTTGAAAAACGTGTTTGCTTGATATTGCTTATGGAATCTTGGCTACATAAATGTCATAAAGATTGCAAAAGTTTTCTGGGAATTCTACTTCCACGCGAACACAAGTATTCTGAGTACGATTACGAAGCTGTTAAAAATCAATTGATCGGTACTAATAAAATTAGCCGAAAGCGAAAAAACCAAAATTCATAAATCTCCTGCACAACCTTTTCTTTGGACACCCCTAAGGCCGACTCATCTGACGATGTCATTGTCCGCTTTCGCACTATATAAATACCACTTACTTTTTCACTGACTCCAGAAAGAAGATTCTCTGAACGCAATGCTTTACTTAAAAAAGGGATCACAATTTTATTTGATAAAATGACAAATGTTATAATAAAAAATCTCCCTGGTCGAATACCAGTGGAGGCGTGAGAATCTATGGTTGTAAAAAGGAATGAAGTTGATGGACTCCCTGGTCGGATACCAGTGGAGGCTGTCTTACTAGGTTTACACAATTATAGAAAGGAGACACTCCTAAATTATGATATTATATGTTGATTGAACTGCTGCGCCGAAGATCGCCAGATGTAAGAAAGATGGTTGAGCTGCGGGCCGAATATTCAAATTATAAAAAGGTGTTTTAGCTGCGTGACGAATATGAAAAAAGGTATAAAACGTCCGCCGATGTTTACGTATCGAAAATCGTGATCGAAGTGGGCGGCCTCTTCCAGGACGAGGCTTTTTGCTCGTTGGGCTGTGGAGAGTTATGGTGGTTTGATGCACGGCGTGTATTGGTGTGTGTGTGAGTGGGTGTAGACTGCTGCTTCCAATCGCTGAGTGTTGTCTCCAAGTGTGGTGAGTGTGCCAGTGTTGCTTTGTGAGTGGTGTGTTGTGTGGTGTAGTGGTGTATGAGGGCGGGAAGATTAACTCATTTAGCCACGCACCATATAGCAAGACGGGGATGATGACTAGCTTGGAATGTGACTAGCATTTGGTCGCTGTTTTTCGAAAGAATACTTTAACTCTCAATTGCCTACTCAGACCGAAGTAGCACCCGCTGGATTGTGAGGCTACCATTGTTGTTGGTGTTAACACTGGTTGCAAGGTAGATAAATTTATCTACGACTTCGAAGTTATGTCTGTCAACACTCACGTAGAAGCATAGACGCGAGTGCGACTAGTATTTGGTTGATGGCAGGAGATATTTCGTCTTGCCCTCGTTCACAACCAGACCCATTTGCTTCGCTTGCTTATCTATTTTGGAGAAGGCAGAACTTAAGGCGCGGGTGTTGAGGCCAATGATATCAATATCATCAGCGTAAGCCAGCAGCTGTATACTCTTACAGAAGATTCCACCTTCTTTATTTAGATCTGCTACTCGAATTATTTTTTCCAGAATTAAATTCAAGAAGTCGCTTGCTAGAGTCGCCATGTCTGAAACCTCGTTCGGTATAGAACGGCAATGAATGGTGGCCTCTCATCCGAGTCGGTTTTCTTCTTTTCATTACGTTTGATTTTTTTTTTTTACGTGACGGGGCGCAAACCCAGCGCACAACCTTGGGGATGGATATTTCACCTTCTCACTTTAGTTCGCTTTCAAACAAATCTTTTTTGCTACCATTTAGTCTACGGCCGGAAGTCGTGAGATGCTAGAGCCATATGTAAAATAATCGTTTTTGGCCACTGCTATGTGATGGCGCTCAGATAACTTTCCTCACTGGCGTGAACTTCCACACATGCCCAGCCGAAACTGACGAAGTTGATTTTTTTTTGTTTTCACTAACTGCGAATCATATTCTGCTGAATTCCTGAAAAGATAACTACTTGAAGTGTAATTCGATTTTACGCTTTCTAGTTGAACTTTAGCAGACAGCGTACATTAAATTAAATCACTTCAAGATCATTTTCGTGTTATCGTTATTTTTTATTTATGATATAAATTTCTAAATTATAAATATGTTTTACTCTGTAACATTCTTTCTCTTCCAACTCATGCACCTACTATCGGCCCATCGTTTTTAAATGCTATGTCCTGGCTGAGTAACGTCCGGCTTTTACTTGATTGATCGGCATCGTTAGAGATTTGAGCGAGGAGGGCCTCATTCCATTCATTTTAAGGGCTCCACTCACCAAGCAAACAATCATTTAAATACGCTCTACTAGTACTTAAGTCATTCACGTTCTTAACACGCGCATTAGTAGTACACACACGTTCGGTGTCGTTGATGGCTTGATATGAAATTGTCAATTTGTCAGCGACGCGCTCCGATGTGACGGTTATGTTAAACAAATTCGGGCTGTTATCGTCAGACTGTTAAGATAAACAGAGGGATGAAGGAAATCAGTACGTATACTATGTAGATATTTAGAATACTAATTTATATGGGCGATGATTTTAGGTTAAAGTTTTTGTTAACTCATTGTTTTTTGGGATTTTTTATAAAAAATGAAGCATAGAGCTGGCTCCAGGCGAACACTTACCGCCTTATTGTAGCACTGGAAGAACTCCAAACCATCAGATATACTTTCGCAAGCAGCCAACGATGAGCAAAGTGAGTGACCATCATCCAAAAGATCTCTACGTTCCAAAGCACTTTGCTCCGAAAGCAATTTCTTTGCCGCCGTTGCCGTATTTTTGCAATCGTTATACTCCTTATAGTAGACTTCATTGATCGCCGTCTGATTATCCAAATACCAATCGAAACAGGCATCGGTTTCCTCAGCTCCGACGGCTCCACGGGTCATTTGCATTGTCTGCACCACCTGGCGTAGAGCCAAGTTTTGTTGGTCAAGCAATGGCTGCCAGTCAACAGGCGATTGCGCTAAGGCGCTGCTGACAATTGTCGCCAACAGCAAGGAGAGCAGAGATTTTGTTGCCATTTTTTTCTTTGAAGTACTTTGAGTGTTTATAACTATTTTAGATACGATTTTCTCGAAGAAATTTTAAATTTGTACTCGCTGTTCGCCGGTTTCTTTACACCTGTCACACTTGGTCTTCACACTGTTAATGATATTTTAAAGCACCCCTAACCAGTTTTTATATGAGTGCGGACTGTTTTGGTGGGTGCTTTTTTGGTAATTATATTGCATTACTCATTTTGATTTGTCCGATTTAATCTTATTTTTATAACAATGTACAAGGCATAAGTGTATTATATTCGCAGTAGTTCGTAATCTTTAAAACAACAGTTGCTTTCATATGTTTATAACATTTTGAATTCGTTATCTGTTGATGTGGCTACTGACAGGTGGCTGATTGACATGTTCGGTACGTTTGTACCAGACGTTTTGGTTCGATTGGCGCCTAATAAATATCTAATTCTAAGAACTACAATTTTTTCCTTTACGTATCCGGAAACAGTATTTGCTATACTTAATACGAGGTGAAATATTTCAGATTAATCGTTACTGGATTATTTTATAGAAATAATCAATAATTTAATCGTTATGATAATTTTGAGTGAATCATACCTCAATATATTCTAAAAATTAATGCTATCTGTTTAAAAGAGTTAAGCATCCACCCCTTCTACTCGGTAAAACTGGCGCATCCTAATGGTACAGCGCAATTCACCACAGCTGATACCACTCAACACACCTCCACATCAATCAACACACATAACAAAAAGGCTGGAAAAAAGGATTGCGGACACATTCGATCGATACAAGCCGCACATTTGCATTCGTTTTTTGAGACACTTTCGCTTCTAAACTGCGCCACGCCGATACCTTTCGCCAGCACAGGCAATTTCGTCACCTGTCGTTCGCCTGTCAACACGTCAACAATTCGATCATCAACTACATTTGCTGAGACACTGCGCCGCGTCAACACCTCTACTCAACCTCGATTATACCTTTTCGACTTCCATCCGTAAAAGCTCGATCGCCAGCTCCAGCAAGGCGGAATCGGATTCTCGCCGCCCCGTGTGTCGACACCTATCTTAACAAAATTAAATTGTTTAACATTTATAATAATAAAAATTATAATCTCTTTAATCCAATTATGAAAATACAAACAAAATTTGTTTCTATTAAACATAAATTTTGTATACTTTTATTCACTATCTATTAACGTAGATCTCTATCGACCTGTACACACCTTTCACAAATTACTAGTGACCAATTCTTAATAAAACGGTAAATATTTAATTACTCATCAATATTTATAATATCGCCTTGACGGTATTCCTTACCACATGTTTTTATGCCAACAATTTTTTCTAGTTCTCGAAACACTTTTCACACAAACCCTGGGGAGGAATGTTAGGCTTTCTTACTTTAGCTCCTCTTCAAACGTTTGCTTTTTTGACTGCCCAGAGGATACTAGGTCTACGGCTGGAAGTCGAGAACTGCTAGAGGCACAAGTAAAAGAATCGTTTCTGAACTTATGAAACGCCTCCACTCGCTCGTATCAGATTCACTGTCCAATAGAAACTTTAGAAATATTACAAAAAAAATCAAGCACACCTATTGCAACACAACCTTTAGATACAGATCACCACGTGGCACTTCAAATTACCCCATATTGTGGTGATACTACGTGCTTTTCCCGCTGCGCCGTTTTATTTTGCATTTTATAATGCCAATTCCGTTATGCGCGCTGCTTCCATGCAACGCATAACCTTTTCGCCGCATCACACTCCTTTGCAAGCGAACTCGGTAAATTGGCGGTTGCGGTTATGGCGACACTGGCTTTCCTAGGTGTAGGTGGCAAGCGCAACGTGAACGTGGCGAAGACGCTGCCACATTTTGCTGCTGGGCACATGCCAGTGGTCCATGCAGTGCACTGCCACAGCAAGTTGCAACTTGCACGGCATAAATGCAGCGTTGAAGCGGTAAATGAAGCCAATAACTTATGCAGTGTTAGCTGTTGCGTCAGACTGTGGCAACATTGCAGACGCGCGTGGGCGTCCCTATCACAGCGCCGCTTAATATGATATGAATGAGTAACAGCCAAAGTTGTGAAGGCAGTAAAAGAAAGCAAAAAGCAAAAAAAAAAAAAAGAAATGAAAAAGAAAAAAAGAAATGCAAAAACAAAAAACTCAACTTAAGAAGACAGTTAAGTGACGCGACGCGGCAGGCAATTGCGGCGGAATGCGTTGCTGCTGGGGGTAATGAGATGCAGCAGCGGCGCGCAGGCGTGCAACGGCACTCCAACACTCCAGCACCCAACACAAACACAAACAAGCCAACAAAAATGTAATTAAGATATGCAAATGAAGCAAAGATATGACTTGGAGCGTGTGCGCAGCGCGTTTTGGCGCAAAGGGCGCAGGGTGTAATCGGCAGCCTGGATGCAAGCGTCGCATGTGGGGACTCATCAGCGAGCTGAAGTATGCAAAATGTAGTGTAAATTTGTACATTTAATAAAATGTGTACCCGCTACTTACGCTCCACTGGATCTGCTGGTTGGTTGGCTGGCTTGTTTGTTTGTGTGGCAGCGCGCAGCTTGTTTGAAATTACTATGCAAGCGCCGGGCTTGTCTCCTTGAGTGACACTGAATGACATCATCACAACATCATCAAATATTTATCAAGTCAATTATAAACTAAATAAAATTTTCCGCATTTATGCCTGCAGTCGGCGAAAGGCAAAGGATTCCAGGCGACAGCGACAGCAGCCACTTCGGCGTTTGAATGAAGATGCGGAAGAGGCCGCGGGAATGCAGGCAATGAAGGGCAGCAATTCTGCTGTTAGTAATGTCTAAAATTATCGATTACAAACTACTTAATGCAGTTGAAGATAGTATAGAATTAGTTGTTCAGATATTAACAAAGGATTGGGTAGTCGAAAAAGTCTTTTCGTATTTTGTCAATAGAAGTCGTTGCAGTCGTGTATCTCCAGTGCTATCAACTACATTGTGGCATATCATATAAAAAATAAGTACGAAAAGACTTTTTCGACTACTTGTACTTGCAAATTTAATTTTTGAAGGGAATTCATTAAAGGATTTAAAAAAAATATATGTATACCGGAGCTAACAGATGCCAATTTTAGAGTATTTTTTCTACTAAATCAAAATAGCACGTTCAATAATGATTTTTAAGACTTGAGGAGAGCTAATAAACCGGGCTAAAAGACCAATGCATTCAAATAACCCTAAAAGAAGTAGCCTAATGGTGTTAAATCACAACTTCTTGTAGGCCATCCAATGTCACAATTTCTTGAAGTAATGAAATCTCCAAAATTGTCTCGCAATAATTCGGTTGCTGTACGCGCTGTATGACACGTACGTAGCACAGTGTAATTGGAAGCAGCTGTTGTTAATATTAATTACTTTCAATTGCGGCCATAAAAAGCCGGTTATCATCGACCCAGTAACGGTGTCAACAGCTTCATTTTGAAAGAAGTACGAACCGACGATGCTACCAGACCAAACCTCATACCAAACTATCAATTTAGGTATATTGCTGGTTCTTGAATAATTTGTAGATTTTCTTCGCACCAGAATTGACAGTTTCGTATATTTACCGCACCTTTCAGATGAAAAAAAGCATCATCAGGGAACATGATTTTCTTAAAAAAAAAATACGTCACTACGTTAACGTTGGTTCAATGACTTCAGTTCTTGAGTGGGAGCAATTCTATATGGATGCAAGCTCAAATCTTTTCTCGAAACCCACCAAGACAGTACCAATTCGTGAGAACATCTTGGAATCGACAAATTGTGGTCTTCAGCAACACTCATCTGAACGGCAACAATATTTTTACTACTTCAAGCCATTCTTTGTCATATTGACACTTGAATATTATGCTCCAAATTTTCAACAATTTGACAAATAGCGATCGCTGGTGGACCATTATTACGACCATAAATAGCAAAAGCGCTGGAGAAAACGCAATTTGAAAACGATTTTTTTAATAATAAAATTTAATAATTAGTAAATGTTGTTCTTGTGTGTATCCTCTTAAGATAGAACATTATTAAATAAATGAGATTTACAGATCATGACATATTAAAAATGGTCGAAACAACACGTAGAAATTATATCATTCCTATTGGAAAAAATCGGTATATACTTCGTAGGGTCTCCGACTTTTATTGGCAAACTTAATATTCCCTGCTTATATTATATTCAAAAATGCCGTGTCGATAACCCACATTCGCTCTTAAGAGATTTTGACTGGGAGGCATAATTTGATATCAAATTATTTTAACTGTTAATACCAATTTACTTTTTATGTATGTATTTATGCTAGGTAGGTTATCGTTCATTAACCGAAATAGCGTCATGAATTTATATTTAAAGTCTACCGGATGAATGGAACTGGTGCGCGCGATATATGCGTATTGGTGGTAGACATGCAACAGAGTTATTCAATTTTAAGATGATATTCCGCTTCTTTGGTCTTTATTTAATGCTTTATAAAGTATTGCAGTGTTCGGATTTAGTTCAAATAAGAAACTTCCCTTCGTAGAAGCCCCCCCCTCCTTATTTGCGAAGAACTCGGAAAGCCACTTTTCACAAGCCTCTATTGAGTTCAACATTACACTAACAAGGCCTTTCGCCATGAACAGGAACAGGTGGTAATAACTTGACACTATGTCCGAACTATATGGTGGTTGCGATAAAACCTTCCATCCGTGCCCTCGTATCTTCTTATGGGTCATCAACGAAGTGTGCGTTCTGGCGTGTTCCTGGTGGAACATTAAACCCTTCCTGTTGGCCAATTCTGGGCGCTTCTGGTCGATCGCCTGCTTCAAGCGGTCCAGTTGTTCGCTGTAGATGGTAAACTTAAGCATTTGGCCATATGGGAGCAGCTCATAGTGGATGATTTCCTTCTAATCCCACCAAACACACAGCAAAACCTTCCTGGCCGTCAATCCCGGTTTGACTACTGTGTGGCACGATTCACCGGCCTTCGGCCACAACCGTTTCCACTTGATATTGTGGTATGTGATCCATTTTTCGTCACTAGTCACCATCCGTTTCAAACATGGATCGAGTTCGTTCCGTTTCAGCAGCATATCGCAGGCGTTGATTCGGTCCAGAAGGTTTTTTTGCGTCAAATCAAGCGGCACCCAAATTTCAAGCTTTTTTGTGTATCCAGCCTTCTGCAAATGGTTTAAACTGGTTTGGTGACTAATTCCCATCTTCTGGGCGATGTCAGGAGATGCCACATGCCGGGCTAACTCGATGGTTTCCATGATTTGATCGGTATTCGTCGTCACAGGTCTTCCGCCGGCTGTCTTATCCATGGTGTCGTTTTCAACCGCTCTGAATCGTGGAAACCATTCCTCCGCAGTTCGAAGTGATAGAGTACCATCCTCCAAAACACCATTAATCTCACGAAACGTTTCTCTTTTAAAGATGTATAGTATTGCCAGATACGAGCTCTGTAGTGGTTTATACACAGCCGCGAAATTCAAAAGACGAAAACGCGGACGGGAGACATTTGACAATATACTGTGATATCTTATATATAAAAATGAATCGCAAAATGTGTTGGTAAGCGCATAACTCAAAAACGCCTGGACCAATTTTGCCAATCCTTTTTTTAAAATGTTCGTAAGGAAAAGTCGGAAAATTGGACAGTTCCAAAAAGTTATTTTTTTCCAGACAAAATTTTTTTTTTAATTTTTTTGTTTTGTTTTTCAATTATTTGAATCGTTCAAATTTGTCGTTTGCTTCAAAAATTTTTGAAAATTATTCAGTGAAAGCGTTATGTATGTCGCACACAAAGTGATCAATTTCAGATTGAAATTTGTTACGATGCCACGAAGTGGTCGCGCTAATATCGGTCGGCGTCACACCAAGGCACATGAACGAGTATTCCCAGGATGCGGTGACATAGTATGTGCAGTATTATAGATCGCGGTCAATCAGCAAGCGATCGTCACGATGTCACAGCACGACTTTTCAAACAACAGTTACGATGTTCTTCTTTGGATGGTGGATAGTGGTTCCACCAGATCAAATTGATGAAATCATTTCTGCGGAAATTCCTGATGCAGAGAAAGATCCATTATTATACGAAGTGATGAAAACGAATATGGTTCATGGACCTTGCAGACACCAAAATCCCACTTCGGTTTGTATGTCTGACAATAAATGCACAAAACGGTATCAAGGTGCTTTTCTTTCGGAACACAAACTAGAAATGATGGATATCCACTCTATCGGCGTCCAGACGACAGTGGCAGAACATTCAGCATTCAATTTAGAAGAGTGAATATCGAAGTTGACAACACATGGATCGTACTATATTCACCATTATTGTCTAATTCACATTCAAAAATTATATCAATGTTGAGTATTGCAGTTTGGTGTAATTGATAAAATACGTTTGTAAGTAGATCACCAAAGGAAGCCACATGGCGGTTATTGGTCTTGAACGATACGGTCGATACGTGAACTGCACTACAGCGCTTTGTAGGATATTTACTTTTGCAATTCATGAATGATTTCCGAGTGTTGTGCGTCTCGCAGTTAATTTGGAGAACAGCCAAAGAGTGTATTTCAACCCAAGGGATACTGTACAAAAAATTGGAAATGGGTTAATTCCGGTTGATACTTCCGGTGGTTTGATATCAATTCCATTCGCCGGTTATCAATTCACGAAATATGAACTCATCACGAATGTTCGGGCATTGGCCAAATTATCGTAACTACGATTCCTGAAGTGCTCGCGCAATGTTAGCTACCAAAAATGCCAATGTTGTTGACTTAAACTGGAAGATTCAAAGTCAAATTCCGGGAGACTTGCGCTCAGACAAATCGATCGATCGCCGTAAATTATCCCGTGGAATTTCTAAATTCTTTGGAGAGGCTTGATATGGCCCCGCATGATTTACGTCTCAAAGTTGGATCTGTCGTTATTATGTTTCGCAATCTGTAAGCGCCGAAACTGTGTAATGAAAACCGACTGATTGTGATGAAGCAGCCATCAAATACAAAGGGCAGAATGCTTGATTCAACGAATTTCTTTGAATTCCAACAATTTGCCATTTCAGTTCAAACATATTCAGTTTCTAGGGAAAATTGCATTTGCGATTACAATCAACAGGACACAAGGATAGTCGCTAGAGGTGTATGGCATAAATCTGGAAATGCTATGTTTTTCACACGGCCAAAATTACGTGGCGTGCTTACGAGTTCGAAAACTATCTTCTCTGTAGATTTACGCACCGGAACAGAAACCAAAAAATGCTGTTTATCAAGCTGCGTTACATTGAAAAAAAAAAAGAAATGATAAATATAACCTTCTTTTCATTTCAAAACACAGAATTTCACGCAGGAAAACGGCTGCGGGGTCAGCTAGTACTTTAATATAATCTCAAATACTTAATACTTCAAAATGTCTAAAATATAATTAAAATAAACATAATACTTGTACAACTAGTCCTATTACAAATGGTAAAGTGGTGGAAAATCGTCGTACTCGATAGAAATGAAGGGTATGGATATCACCTTCTGATATGAGATCACATTTTGATAGGTGCACTTTTTATTATTCAGATATCTCATATAATGATTGACATACATATAATAAAATATGACTTCTTAAGTGTGACCATTTTGAAAGTAATTTACTCTCATAAAAACTCTCGACAGGAGCAGACGGTTTTCACAAGCTTCATTTGTGGCGAAGTTTTCTACAGCATCTCATTCGCCATGGATAAAAATAGGTAGTAATCAAGTAATTAAGTGTATAAGGTGGTTGCATAAAAATTTCCCAACTCTTGGTCAAAGTAGGCTGCTTCTGTGTGACTTCCCACGTTCAGGCAGTCCAATGGTTGATAGCCCAGATTCGATTTACGAGTCTGGCCTCAGGAAAGCCACTCATAACAGATCAATCTCCTAATTCTACCAAACATCTGGACGCTTGACATTTTCAAACCAGCTTTTCATCGCCGCTTTAGAAATGGATCGGTTTAGCAACACAGTTTGGTACAAAAACAACAAAAAGCATCCTCCAACACATTGCGCAGGCAAAATAAACAAAAATTTGACTGATATCGATTCATTGATAAGTAAGAAAAGGTTATTGGCACGAATATGTCTTTCGATAGCGCTGAAAGCGAAATGAGAGCACGACTTCATCGAACTGCTCTCGAATTTAGTACATGTTATTACCCTTATCTCATTTTTCAGAAGGCGTGAATAATACTGAAGGTCGATACTAATTCAATTGCTGATTCAACAGCTACTTTTTTTTTTTTGGTTTTTAGTGGTTGAGTAAAAGTTCAGAAATATACATGGCTATTATGACTGTTTCAACTAAATATTATTCTGTTCACACTATCAAGTACTTTTTTGGCTACGAATAATCGGAAGGAGATTCTTGATCGCACTGCCTACACAGACACTTTGCTCTTTTGCCTTTCGTCAAGGTACATTGAACATAACAATTTGCCATACTCGCTTTGACAGCAGATTTCACAGCTAGTCTTTTTTGAAATCCTTTAAAAAATTTCATACACTTAAAATTCAAACCAATTATATTATATATTTTCTTTATGTGAAGCCTCGGTTTTGGCGATCATTATTCCATACGCATCCCAAAGTATAGAAGCCATATCATTACCAGCCGAGTCTTTCATTTTCCCAAGCTTTGTAGCAGTGTCAGCATGTGCAGTCCACTCGAATTACTATCAATTGGACTTCGGCGTGAAATGAGGTTGGTGAAGTCATGTTTCATCCATAGTTACATATCACTTTAAACTCGACTTTAAGACGATATAGTGTATTCAAACCGTGCTCCGAACCATCAACTCGTCACTATTTTTAGTTAAAAGTGAGCTCGCGTGATACCTTCTTTGCACAGAGCTTTCTCATACGCAAATATTCGTGAATGATATGATGTCCATGTTCAGTTGATATTTTTAGAGTGCCTGCTATCTTAAACAGCTCCACTTTGCGATCATTCAAAATTAATTTCTGAACTTTTTTGATGTTTTTTTCGGCAATAACCTCTTTGTCTTTATCTTCGGTGATCCTTTCAACACGTCTAAACTGAGCATACCAATTCTTGATAGTTGATTTTCCTTGGACAGTGTCCGGTAACTCGTCATCAAGCCAAGTTTTTGCTTCAACTAGATCAACAATTTTGTCAAAGTATGCTGAACTTAATTGTCTGCCCCAAGTTTTCATTTTAAAATTTGGTTTCTCGGCTTTTTCTTTCTGACATCTCTAAAAAATTGTTTACTGCTAAAAATCAGTGCTATAATATATACAAGTATGTATATTAGTATGCTTGGTAATTATGTTTGTTGTATGCGAGACGATTTCAACACATTCACTTGATAAAGTGATTGGAAGATAATTGGAAAAATGACACTCTAAACTAACTGGTTTTTGACGCGCAGCTGACAAGTGTATTGATAAGTAATTTTGATTGAATATTGAACAAAGTATACACGCTTGATGTATTTAATTAACTGAAGAGTAGATTTGCGGTACTTATGCTTGCCACTTCAAATGTCATTAAATATTATAACCAATTACAAAAGGCGTAAAACTGAATTGCGAGTAGTCAGTGGAGAAAAGCGTGATGAGTGTTGAATAGCTGATAAAATTTCTTTCACAAAATCTCTATGGGTGATCACCACTGTGACCGTGTTAAACGGCCAGTGAATCCAACTCTAAGACTGATCGGTGGAGAAAAAAAACTGGATTTCAGTAAACCAGTCAGTTTGGCATGCGTTGTTCACCGCACTTTTGTTAATGTCGTGAAGCCGTGGGAGCCGATGGTTTTTGCGCCATCACTAGCTCCATAAAGTTAATAAACCTTCATCATTAATTTGTTTATTGTTTTCCTACCTTTTGATAACATTATAATATTTTCATATTATGATATAATACGTCATCGTCTGTTGACTTCCAAATGTTGTTAAGCTCATATTATTGTATTTGATAGAGAGTTACTTGAATACTTCAATGAGAATATTAGCTGCTTTGATTACTCCTGAATATCAAGTTTGTTTCAAGTAATAAATTCAGTTCGCAGCTGTTTCAAGCCAACTTAAATAAAAAATATATTTCAGAGAGACGGAAACTTAACCTAAAATTTGTTTCAGATTACACGTCGCATTGTCATGTTTAGTAGAAGCACAACATACTATAGTGTACCTTTATCGGATTAAGCGTGCCCTTTATTTTCTTCAGCCAGTATTTCTCTACACGTGTTTGCTTTAAACTCTGTAATTTATTAGGTGAACTTTGTTGCTTACTCATGTACAGTG
Organism: Bactrocera zonata; assembly: GCA_037783105.1. NCBI lineage: Eukaryota > Metazoa > Arthropoda > Insecta > Diptera > Tephritidae > Bactrocera > Bactrocera zonata. Next base: position 245,419 of record JBAWJQ010001030.1, read on the forward strand.
GGAAAATTTCTATTTTGTAGCATTCAAGAAAAAATTCCCCGTTTCTATTGCCTGCAATAAAAATTATTTATTATCTGAAAGTTCTTCCTAAGAAATTGCTTCAAACTGCAGTGACGTCGTCTTAACTATTACGTGCAAATATTTGAAATATACAGGGTGCAATTTAAGGGTAAATTTAAAGATCAGCATGATGAGAAAAGGTAAAATCCGGGTAACTGTTTGTCTGTCCGTCCCTAAAAGCTGTGGCTTAAGAAAATTGATTAAACTTTTGAAAATGGATGAAATTGGAAGATGACTTCGGTCACTCGACATGTAACGGTACAGTTCAAAACTACTAAAATTGCAATAAATCAATGACTAAATACGCCAGAGACGTCAAATTTTACCTCCAAGATGGTATGAGTAGGATTTATGAGAGCTGGTGTGAAAATTGAACGATAGGCGTGGCACTGCCCACTTTTTTGTTAAATCGCGAATCTCAGGAATCGGCCAATATATTTTGACAAAATTTTGATAAGAATGTGACTCATCATATTCCGATGTTGCACTTCAAAAATTGGCGAAATTTGACTACAACTATGCTTACTTCCCATACAAAAAAAAATTTATAATGCATTTGACTCTTTCATTTTCCAAGATATAATTTAAATAACTCAATAAAATTTGGGACCAATAACTACTTTGAAGTGTTCCATCTTATGACCAAAAATTGCTCAAATCCAATCAAATCTGTTCAAGCCCGCAGGTACCGAAAATGTGGACCCTATTATCTATAGGTGACTTTTAACCGAAAACATCGGTCAATGTGTGAGATATAAAATTGAATTTCAGGGATAGCACTTCTCTGATAATGGTATGTCTGTATGTCAAAAATCCCCTTAGCCGTATTTACCTAATACAAAGATTTTCTAATTTCTAGAAATGACTTTATTCTGCATATATCGATCAATATCTCAAAGCAATCGAGAGAGCGTGGTTTACTTATAACGGTGTATTTTGGACCTAAAAAATATAAATTGGGCTTGACCTAGCTCCCATATAACCAATATCAGGATTTCCAAACTTCCGGCTAACATTGCTCCATATGATTGGTGATTGTATGTGTGATACCTTTCTTAAACCCAGGGAACATTTTGTTAGTATATGACATGATAATAGTTAATAGTTCTAAAATTTTTCTCCGAAAATAGAAGGCAGTTTTTCATAAAAAGGATTTAAATTGGTGCTAGTGGCAAAACTGTTGCTGCAAGATTCGTTTTCATCTAATGCAAAAACAGTTAAATCTGTATGGTATAGTATAATTTCTCATTATAACTCCCCTGGCATTTGTACGAGCTATTTTGTAATATTGTTTTCTTCGCTATAAATTATTTGGTACTTGGTTTAGCCAATACAATTTCGGTTATTATAAATTAAATTGATATCGTCTACACTAGAGCCACTCTTTGCTGATTAAAATAAAGCAAGTCATTCCTTAGTCACAGCTAGTGTCGTTTTTCGATTATATCCAACGTCCGTGAAATATTGAGCCATAAATAAGATTTTGCGTCATAATTTCTGCTCTGGTGTGACTTATCAAGATTTTATCGTATTGTTTTCCATGTGCGAACCATAAGTTGATAAAACTTGAACGGGGGAGCTACTAATTGTGATAGACGTCTAAAATGAAATTATTTGCTAATTTTTAACAAAAAAGATATTAAAATTAATTCAGTTGTACTGAAGGTTATTCTACCTTCACAAATAAAACAGTTCTCATAGAAGGCTTTGATTCTGGTCGTACAGTTTGTATGGCAGCTATATGCTAAAGTGATCCAAAATCGGTGATTCTGACAAGTCACAGCAAACTCTCAAAAACTGAGGTACTAGTTCGCGTATATACTAGTACAGACACACGGTCGGATATATTTTATTAGTTCTCCTACTTTTTCTGTTGAGTGTTTCTTTTGGGTAGTACAAACATCGTGGCAAACTTAATAGAAGCTGTTCGAGGATTTAAAAAATAGAAAGAGACCAATTTAAATGAAATGGGCGGAAAATTTTATATTAATTATTTAAAACGCAAAATATTCTCGTTTATTTTCTTTAAATAATCGAATACTTAATTCAATTCTGATGAACTAGCCAATAGATAAGGCATTCTCTTCCAAGAATTTTAACTCAATTAGCAAAGAAGAATTTATAAACTTATTATAATATATATAAATATATGGCAGATTTGTTTCTGCTTCCACAACGGGGAAGATAAAAAACCCAGCTATTTAACCGACAGCCGACTTCCTGTTGTTGTTCCTCGGTATGACATTTTAATAAGCACTCATTTTAAAACCTTTGAATTTTACTTCCGTAGATTTGTTTTTGATTTTTTTTCAATCGTTTGTGTCATTGCTAATAATAGCTTTTTAGTTCAATTAACCTATTATTGGTCTGGCGATTAGATTATGTCAAAGCCAATAGTGCTTTTACTATGTGGTTTTAAGCGGTTTGGCTTCAATCATTTGAGGCGGTATGGTATATGCACTTGTATTAGAGGCTAGACGCCAGTTAACTGATTATTATTTGTCACCTGCTTTCCGAGAAAGAGATTTCTTAGAAAAATTATAAATAGGTGGGCGTAAATGAGTTCTACTGAACTGGTATACACGGATTAGACTTAAATGAAGATAACGTTGTTGCTTAGTTTTTTTCTTCTAAAATAAAAAAAAAATATTTTTGATTCCGTTTGTTTATTTCATACCGAAGAATGTTGCGTGGAAGAACATAAATTTTTGGAATGAAAAATTAGTAATCAGCGAATGATTGTCACGTGCTGTATTGGAATGCTGATATATACATACATATATGACTTATAATGACTTAGATAGAGTAGATATCTTAAAGCAAAATTTACACATATTGCGATTCCAATCGTATGAGCGAGAAAAACAACCATAGTGATGACTGTTCCTTTTGTTGGTGTAATGTTCATATCCCAATCAGCTATTCATCCCATTCCTCGTAGAACCGAAATACCTGTGCCAAAGGCCCCTGCTACCTTGAAAGAGATTCAAAGTTCTGACGAAAACGGTGCTGTACTTGAACCCGATGACAAGTAAAGTTTTGAATTTGAAAATGACAGCAGTTCGAAATTGTTTTCCCAGTGAGAGCTAAATGATTTGGTAAGAGATTTGAATCTTCCAAAAAACGCTGCTGAGTTGCTTGGATCAAGGCTCAAAAGCAGGAACCTACTTTTGCCGGGTGTGTCTCACTTATGGTTTAGATGTCGTGATAAGCAGTTCACTTCATACTTTGTCAAAGAACACATAGGGTGTTTACGAGTTTACATATTCTACCAATATTGAAGGTTTGATGAATATATTAAAGATCTCATAGGATCAATCACAATAACGTATTTTCATAGATTTTTCAAAATAATGCTTCCATCCTTGTCGGTCATTCAGTACATCTCAAGGAAACCTACAAGAACTTGCAATTGGTTCTTTGTAAATTAAAATATAAAGATCACGAATGATTTCAAAATATAGGACATGTTGCTCGGACAACAATCTGGGTTTATCAAATTCCCTTGCGTTTTGTGTCTAAGAGATAGTAGAGACCGAACAAATCACTGGATGAAAAATTATTGGCCTCCAAGCGAGCTTATAGTTGGCGAAAAAACGCCTTGCCTCTTCATAAAGTGCGTCTACCGCCACTTCACATTAAGCTGGGATTGGCGAAGTAATTTGTAAAGTCACTTCCAAGAGATGGAAATTGCTTTAAATATTTATTATCAAAGTTTCTAGGTCTCTCAGAGGCAAAGTTGAAGGAAGATGTTTTCATTGGAACAGATATTCGACGGCTTATGGCTGATCCACAGTTCATCACAACCATGACGGATCCTCAAAGAGAAGGGTGGATTGATTTAAAGAAGTCATAGATAAATTTTTAGACAATAAAAAAAATCCTAACTACAAACAAATCGGCAAAGGAATGTTAAAGTCGTCTCAAGCTTTAAGTTTTCTAATGAGTCAAGAGTAAAGTGAACGATTTCACCCAGATACTAAGGAAATGAAAAAAAAAATCCAAGGAAGACGGAGCGTTTCAATGATCACAGCCTACTGTATAACGCTTCAGAGAGACCTTCCAGATGCTTCCTACAAGCGAAAATGTACCTAAAGGAGTCTCATTAGAAAAAAAAAAAACTGCTGTACCGACATGAAATATTATGGAACGCGTCAGTGAAATAGTCGAAATAGTAGGTTTTGGACCAAAGTTATTTTTTTTAAGCAACTCTGAAGAGTGGATTTTTTTTTTGCAAAAATTGAGTTTTGGTACAAATCCGACATTTTGTCAAATATAAAAGTTTCGATGGTCATAATTAATTATTATCTTTGGTTATTGGTTATTTGTCAGACACCATTTTTTTAGAGCCTCCTCACGCTTATCTTAGGAAACCTGGGAATCCAAAAAAATTAATAATGAATCTTCAATTATTAAAGCAAATTAAATTCCTTAAACTGATTTTTTTTCGTTTGTTTATTACACAAAATTCCTAAAATAACAAAAAAAAAAAAAAAAAACATATTTTTCTTACTTTTTAGCGAATATATTCACCTAGGAGAATATGGAAAATTATATTTCAATTACAGTTGATTAAATATACTTTTCTGCCATTTTACTCAAAAATGTATGAATGACGTTCATAGATTATCTAACCACCGTTGTCTTCCATTCTTTTGCGATAATTCTTAAACAAATATCATATACCAGTCACTTATTTGCCGGACAAGCAAAGTTGTTTACTCATAAAATATTTAACATTTGGTTGTAAAATGACACCCGATATTTCAACCAGCAAATATTTACTCAAGTCAATGTGTGCAATGAGTATGTATGTATGAACTAGTTATGTACGTATGTAGGTATGTAGTATGTACGTATGAACGTAAATTACTGTACGACTTCGCGGCGATAATACCGCTATTGAATTATGGGCAGCAGATAGCTGTTGAGTAACAAGATAATGCAGTTTTTATTTCCGGCAAATGAAGCGGCAGGTTCACAGTGCTAGAGATAGTAAATAATACTGAAGTTGCAAATAAAAAAAATGCAAACAAGATTTTTTATCAATACTCGTTTCTACTACACGTTTTGACAAATATGATTGGAATTTATCATTACAACACGCGATTGTTGAGGGGATTGTAAGAAAGACAAAACTTGTTGTTTAAGTGCGGAGTTTAGGTAAGGTTAATGGGAAAAAGTTAGAGGAGTAAGCGACGAGTTCGAAGTCATACTTTTGGCAAACCAGGTGGTAGCTACAACTACATTAGTCGCCTTAACAAATTTGTGGTCGGCTTAAAGCGCTTCGTCGATTTATGAGTTTAAATGTGGTCAATTTTATAAGATTTCTAGGTACAAGTGAAGCAACCTCACTAGGATAGACCTCTTAACCTAAGAACCAAAATGGAAACGAGCGAACTAGTGTTGTGCTTCACGAACTGACACAACTTCGTCTCCGTAACCTTCGCCAATTTTGTTGGTGGCTTGCGTGGCATTCTTCCCTTTTTAAACAAAAATTTCAAACAGATGTAACTTTTTTCAACTTCCGAGAATTTATTGTTTTTTTTTAGGATAAAGGAAGCTTGAAGTCTCACCTTTCCGAAACTATATGATATGACACAATGTGATTGGTAGTACTGGAGATATGCGACTGCAACTACATCTATTGACGAAAAGCGAAAAGACTTTTCGACTACCCAATATATGTATATCGATCTAACGTATATCTAGACGTATAAGAAATCAGGCTTCTTTTTAAATAAGATTAGTCGCAAAAAGTCATGTTACTAGTTTTAAACTGTTAGCTGAAAAACATTTTCCAAGACGTTTAAGTGAACAAAGCTTTTGTGTAGAGCTAAAATATTTTAATATTTCAAAATTTTATTTATTGTCCATTACTGTCACTTGTTTCATTAAACCCGAAGAAAGTGTCATTGAAATTTCTAAAATATTAGCTCGAAAGCCACAGAACCCTACACCTAGACAAGTATAAAAAACACACGAAATGACAGCAAAATACAGTATCAGTAGAATTCCCTCACACGCCGTGCAACGAGTCTTAAAACACTTCCGAGAATAGCTCCTAAAGTGAAGGAGAAAATGTGTGTTTCCAAAATATTGATCCTTACGGTTTTTCTATTAATACCGTTTTGTATCAAATGTGAAGAGCCGTCGTTGGTGAAGAAGGCAAATGTCTGCTACTCGCATTTTAAACGAAAAATCGAAGCTGTGCAAGACGCGCAAGAACGTGCATTTAGAAGTTGCAGTAACAACGACTTGTTTTGTGAATATATCGCGAATAAAGAATTTTTATTACAAAATAAACAAATCGCAAGAGAATTCGAGTACTGTAAAAGAGCAAAATGTGATCAAAACTTTAAAGCACTAGGCGAAAAAAATGTGAAAAACCGACTAAAGCGGGAGTATTGTAAGAAATTCATAGCGCCTGAAAGCACACATAGCACACATCGAAAACGTAGGAGTGCTCCTTACAGCTCGGAATATTCCGAGGAAAGTGATTTGTGGTCAGCGTCAGAAGAAGAGAGTGAGACAATGAGCGATTCGGCATCATATGATACGAGCTACAGTGATTCTTCGCTCTATAGCGTTTCGAGTGCTGAATCAACCGAATCCTTATGGCAGAACGCAGATAGTGAAACATCATCTAGTGATGATTTAGAGGCATCTAATGATTTTAAAGATGATGTCGAATCAAGTGAATCTGAGTCTACAAATTCTAGTGGTGAATCCTCGGTGTCTGAAATGGACGAAACCGATAAGAATATGAATGAAATCGAAACTGCTGAAATTTCAGAGAGTGACACTGACGAATCATCAATATCTGAAAGCTGGGAGTCGTCAGAGTCTAACACTCCGGAATTTTCAGAGTCTGAAAGCTACGAAATTTCAGAGTCTAAGACTGACGAATCATCAGATTCTAAATTTTCTAAATCTTCGGATTTCGAAAGCGATGAAAGCTCCCAGTACTCAACTGATGAATTTTCGGAGTCTGAATCTGAAATTCCTAATTCTTCAGAATCCGAAACCGATGAAATGTCACAATACGAAGGTGACGAATCTTCTGAGTCTGAATCAGAAACTTCGACTTCTACAGAATCAGAAAATGATGAACCTTCAGAATATGAATATGAAACGTCTTCCGAATCGGAAACTGAAGGGTCGCACGAGTTTCCATCTTCATCAAAAACTAATGAATCAAGTTCTACCAGTATCGCATTTACTACAATCACGACACCATCTTGGAAAACAAAGCCAATCTTTCCCGGAGAAAGCTCTTCAACAAAAATTTCTGATACAATTAAATTTTCAACCACAACCGATTCCATCGTAACCACTTCAACATCCATGAAAACCGAGTCAACAAGTATTCCCACCACTTCTTCAGGAGAAACTCTTTCAACATCTCACATAACTGATTCTTCATCCACAAACGATTCCATCGTTACCACCTCAACAGCCATAAAAACCGAGTCAACAAGTATTCCCACCACGTCTTACGGGGAAACTCTTTCAACATCGCACATAATTGATTCTTCATCCACAACCGATTCCATCGCAACCACTTCAACAGCCATGAAAACCGAGTCTACAAGTATTCCCACCACTTCTTTTGGGGAAACTTCTTCAACATCTCACATTATTGATTCTTCATCCACAACCGATTCCATCGCAACCACTTCAACAGCCATGAAAACCGAACCAGCAGGTATTTCCACCACTTCTTCAGGAGAAATAATAATTGATTCTTCATCCACAATCGATTCCATCGCTCCCACTTCAACATCCTTGAAAACCGAGTCAACAATTATTCCCACCACGTCTTACGGGGAAACTCTTTCAACATCGCACATAATTGATTCTTCATCCACAACCGATTCCATCGCTACCACTTCAACATCCGTGAAAACCGAGTCAACAAGTATTCCCACCACGTCTTACGGGGAAACTTCTTCAACATCTCACATTATTGATTCTTCATCCACATCCGATTCCATCGCTACCACTTCAACTTCCATGAAAACCGAATCAACAAGTATTCCCACCACGTTTTCCGTGGAAACTGTTTCAACATCGCACATAATTGATTCTTCATCCACATCCGATTCCATCGCTACCACTTCAACACCCTTGAAAACAGAGTCAACAAGTATTCCCGCCACGTCTTTCGGGGAAACTCTTTCAACATCGCACATAATTGATTCCTCATCCACAACCGATTCCATCGCAACCACTTCAACAGCCATGAAAACCGAACCAGCAGGTATTTCCACCACTTCTTCAGGAGAAATAATAATTGATTCTTCATCCACAATCGATTCCATCGCTCCCACTTCAACATCCGTGAAAACCGAGTCTACAAGTATTCCCACCACTTCTTTTGGGGAAACTTCTTCAACATCTCACATTATTGATTCTTCATCCACCACCGATTCCATCGCTACCACTTCAACACCCTTGAAAACAGAGTCAACAAGTATTCCCACCACGTCTTTCGGGGAAACTCTTTCAACATCGCACATAATTGATTCTTCATCCACAACCGATTCCATCGCTACCACTTCAACATCCGTGAAAACCGAGTCAACAAGTATTCCCACCACTTCTTTCGGGGAAACTTCTTCAACATCTCACATAATTGATTCTTCATCCACAACCGATTCCATCGCAACCACTTCAACAGCCATGAAAACCGAACCAGCAGGTATTTTCACCACTTCTTCAGGAGAAATAATAATTGATTCTTCATCCACAATCGATTCCATCGCTCCCACTTCAACATCCGTGAAAACCGAGTCAACAAGTATTCCCACCACTTCTTACGGGGAAACTTCTTCAACATCTCACATAATTGATTCTTCATCCACAACCGATTCCATCGCAACCACTTCAACAGCCATGAAAACCGAACCAGCAGGTATTTCCACCACTTCTTCAGGAGAAATAATAATTGATTCTTCATCCACAATCGATTCCATCGCTCCCACTTCAACATCCGTGAAAACCGAGTCAACAAGTATTCCCACCACTTCTTACGGGGAAACTTCTTCAACATCTCACATAATTGATTCTTCATCCACAACCGATTCCATCGCTCCCACTTCAACATCCGTGAAAACCGAGTCTACAAGTATTCCCACCACTTCTTACGGGGAAACTTCTTCAACATCTCACATTATTGATTCTTCATCCACCACCGATTCCATCGCTACCACTTCAACACCCTTGAAAACAGAGTCAACAAGTATTCCCACCACGTCTTTCGGGGAAACTCTTTCAACATCGCACATAATTGATTCTTCATCCACAACCGATTCCATCGCTACCACTTCAACATCCGTGAAAACCGAGTCTACAAGTATTCCCACCACTTCTTTTGGGGAAACTTCTTCAACATCTCACATTATTGATTCTTCATCCACAACCGATTCCATCGCAACCACTTCAACAGCCATGAAAACCGAACCAGCAGGTATTTCCACCACTTCTTCAGGAGAAATAATAATTGATTCTTCATCCACAATCGATTCCATCGCTCCCACTTCAACATCCGTGAAAACCGAGTCTACAAGTATTCCCACCACTTCTTTTGGGGAAACTTCTTCAACATCTCACATTATTGATTCTTCATCCACAACCGATTCCATCGCAACCACTTCAACAGCCATGAAAACCGAACCAGCAGGTATTTTCACCACTTCTTCAGGAGAAATAATAATTGATTCTTCATCCACAATCGATTCCATCGCTCCCACTTCAACATCCGTGAAAACCGAGTCAACAAGTATTCCCACCACTTCTTACGGGGAAACTTCTTCAACATCTCACATAATTGATTCTTCATCCACAACCGATTCCATCGCTCCCACTTCAACATCCGTGAAAACCGAGTCTACAAGTATTCCCACCACTTCTTACGGGGAAACTTCTTCAACATCTCACATAATTGATTCTTCATCCACAATCGATTCCATCGCTCCCACTTCAACATCCGTGAAAACCGAGTCTACAAGTATTCCCACCACTTCTTTTGGGGAAACTTCTTCAACATCTCACATTATTGATTCTTCATCCACCACCGATTCCATCGCTACCACTTCAACACCCTTGAAAACAGAGTCAACAAGTATTCCCGCCACGTCTTTCGGGGAAACTCTTTCAACATCGCACATAATTGATTCCTCATCCACAACCGATTCCATCGCAACCACTTCAACAGCCATGAAAACCGAACCAGCAGGTATTTCCACCACTTCTTCAGGAGAAATAATAATTGATTCTTCATCCACAATCGATTCCATCGCTCCCACTTCAACATCCGTGAAAACCGAGTCTACAAGTATTCCCACCACTTCTTTTGGGGAAACTTCTTCAACATCTCAAATTATTGATTCTTCATCCACAACCGATTCCATCGCAACCACTTCAACAGCCATGAAAACCGAACCAGCAGGTATTTCCACCACTTCTTCAGGAGAAATAATAATTGATTCTTCATCCACAATCGATTCCATCGCTCCCACTTCAACATCCGTGAAAACCGAGTCTACAAGTATTCCCACCACTTCTTTTGGGGAAACTTCTTCAACATCTCACATTATTGATTCTTCATCCACAACCGATTCCATCGCAACCACTTCAACAGCCATGAAAACCGAACCAGCAGGTATTTTCACCACTTCTTCAGGAGAAATAATAATTGATTCTTCATCCACAATCGATTCCATCGCTCCCACTTCAACATCCGTGAAAACCGAGTCAACAAGTATTCCCACCACTACTTACGGGGAAACTTCTTCAACATCTCACATAATTGATTCTTCATCCACAACCGATTCCATCGCTCCCACTTCAACATCCGTGAAAACCAAGTCAACAAGTATTCCCACCACTTCTTACGGGGAAACTTCTTCAACATCTCACATAATTGATTCTTCATCCACAATCGATTCCATCGCTCCCACTTCAACATCCGTGAAAACCGAGTCTACAAGTATTCCCACCACTTCTTTTGGGGAAACTTCTTCAACATCTCACATTATTGATTCTTCATCCACCACCGATTCCATCGCTACCACTTCAACACCCTTGAAAACAGAGTCAACAAGTATTCCCACCACGTCTTTCGGGGAAACTCTTTCAACATCGCACATAATTGATTCCTCATCCACAACCGATTCCATCGCTACCACTTCAACATCCGTGAAAACCGAGTCAACAAGTATTCCCACCACTTCTTTTGGGGAAACTTCTTCAACATCTCACATTATTGATTCTTCATCCACCACCGATTCCATCGCTACCACTTCAACACCCTTGAAAACAGAGTCAACAAGTATTCCCACTACGTCTTTCGGGGAAACTTCTTCAACATCTCACATAATTGATTCTTCATCCACAACCGATTCCATCGCAACCACTTCAACAGCCATGAAAACCGAACCAGCAGGTATTTTCACCACTTCTTCAGGAGAAATAATAATTGATTCTTCATCCACAATCGATTCCATCGCTCCCACTTCAACATCCGTGAAAACCGAGTCAACAAGTATTCCCACCACTTCTTACGGGGAAACTTCTTCAACATCTCACATAATTGATTCTTCATCCACAACCGATTCCATCGCTACCACTTCAACTTCCATGAAAACCGAGTCAACAAGTATTCCCACCACGTTTTCCGTGGAAACTCTTTCAACATCGCACATAATTAATTCTTCATCCACATCCGATTCCATCGCTACCACTTCAACACCCTTGAAAACAGAGTCAACAAGTATTCCCGCCACCTCTTCCGCGGAAACGCCTTCAACATCGCACACAATTGATTCTTCATCCACAACCGATTCCATCGCTACCACTTCAACATCCGTGAAAACCGAGTCAACAAGTATTCCCACCACTTCTTTTGGGGAAACTTCTTCAACATCTCACATTATTGATTCTTCATCCACCACCGATTCCATCGCTACCACTTCAACACCCTTGAAAACAGAGTCAACAAGTATTCCCACCACGTCTTTCGGGGAAACTCTTTCAACATCGCACATAATTGATTCTTCATCCACAACCGATTCCATCGCTACCACTTCAACATCCGTGAAAACCGAGTCAACAAGTATTCCCACCACTTCTTTTGGGGAAACTTCTTCAACATCTCACATTATTGATTCTTCATCCACCACCGATTCCATCGCTACCACTTCAACACCCTTGAAAACCGAGTCTACAAGTATTCCCACCACTTCTTACGGGGAAACTTCTTCAACATCTCACATAATTGATTCTTCATCCACAATCGATTCCATCGCTCCCACTTCAACATCCGTGAAAACCGAGTCTACAAGTATTCCCACCACTTCTTTTGGGGAAACTTCTTCAACATCTCACATTATTGATTCTTCATCCACCACCGATTCCATCGCTACCACTTCAACACCCTTGAAAACAGAGTCAACAAGTATTCCCACCACGTCTCTCGGGGAAACTTCTTCAACATCTCACATAATTGATTCTTCATCCACAACCGATTCCATCGCAACCACTTCAACAGCCATGAAAACCGAACCAGCAGGTATTTTCACCACTTCTTCAGGAGAAATAATAATTGATTCTTCATCCACAATCGATTCCATCGCTCCCACTTCAACATCCGTGAAAACCGAGTCTACAAGTATTCCCACCACTTCTTTTGGGGAAACTTCTTCAACATCTCACATTATTGATTCTTCATCCACCACCGATTCCATCGCAACCACTTCAACAGCCATGAAAACCGAACCAGCAGGTATTTTCACCACTTCTTCAGGAGAAATAATAATTGATTCTTCATCCACCACCGATTCCATCGCTACCACTTCAACACCCTTGAAAACAGAGTCAACAAGTATTCCCACCACGTCTTTCGGGGAAACTTCTTCAACATCTCACATAATTGATTCTTCATCCACAACCGATTCCATCGCAACCACTTCAACAGCCATGAAAACCGAACCAGCAGGTATTTTCACCACTTCTTCAGGAGAAATAATAATTGATTCTTCATCCACAATCGATTCCATCGCTCCCACTTCAACATCCGTGAAAACCGAGTCTACAAGTATTCCCACCACTTCTTTTGGGGAAACTTCTTCAACATCTCACATTATTGATTCTTCATCCACCACCGATTCCATCGCTCCCACTTCAACATCCGTGAAAACCGAGTCAACAAGTATTCCCACCACTTCTTACGGGGAAACTTCTTCAACATCTCACATAATTGATTCTTCATCCACAACCGATTCCATCACAACCACTTCAACAGCCATGAAAACCGAACCAGCAGGTATTTCCACCACTTCTTCAGGAGAAATAATAATTGATTCTTCATCCACAATCGATTCCATCGCTCCCACTTCAACATCCGTGAAAACCGAGTCTACAAGTATTCCCACCACTTCTTTTGGGGAAACTTCTTCAACATCTCACATTATTGATTCTTCATCCACCACCGATTCCATCGCAACCACTTCAACAGCCATGAAAACCGAACCAGCAGGTATTTCCACCACTTCCTCCGAAGAAATTGCATCAACATCAAATGCTGAAGCTTCTCGCCGCACCACTGATAGTTCTACAAAAGTATCTGATATAACTGACTTTTTCACCATAACCGGTGCCATCGCAACTACCTCAACAACCGTGAGAACCGATTCAACCAGTATTGCTACCTCTTTTTCGGAAGGAACGGCATCAACATCAAATTCTGAAGCTTCGCATCATACTACTGATAGCTCTACAAACGTATCTGATACAAATAACTTTCCGGCCACAACCGATGCCATCGCAACCACCTCAACAACCGTGAGAACCGATTCAACAAGTTTTCGCTCCACTTCTCTCGGAGGAACTCCATCTCAACTGTAACCGAATCCGACGAAACCACCTTCCTTGAGACCTAGTCTACGAGTATTGCGGATCTACAAAATATCTGATATAACTTCGAAACCGAGGCAACAAGTATTCCCACTACGTCTTCCGGGGAATCTCCATCTATAACGAATTTGTAGTTCCAAAATGCATCTGGGATAAAAGATTTCTCAAGCAAAATCAATGTCAATGCAACCTTGCCCACATTCTTTAGTAACGAATTATCGCTCCACTTCTCCCTGTTTCTTATGAATTTAACCAACAAATAATCTGTCCACTTATTCATTTTTGATCCATGTGGAGGTTTTCCATGACTAGTTTCTTATTTTGGTCGTTGGGGAATAGCCAGTAATATTAATTAAGTGATAAATGTAAAGTTTACGATCTAAGTTATCTCTTACATTTGCTATTATAGGCCAGCGAAGTCGCCGAGCATGTTATCTTTATTGACGGAAGTAATTTATAAGTTTTTAATCGATCATATGGGGACTGTAGGGAAGCAACTGCAACAACAATTTGTGAATAGCGAGATTGTACATAAACCCGAAAGCGATTAGTTGTATAAAATTATAGGTTCGTATGCTTCAATGTTTATATATGTATTAAGATAAAGAAATTGCAAAATCTGCGGCTAAACAATAAATTTTTGAAACGACATCGGCATTTTATTGAACATTTATGGATGTTGTAAAATAATTTTACAAATCCAAGAGAACCATGTTACCTATAAATATATGAATATTCCCTGTAGTGGCCCCAGTTATACATTAGCGGCCAATCTGATCGTACAAATTGCTTGTACTCAACCGCAAGTCTAAAAGTGTTTACAGTGAATTAAACTTAGTGAAGACATTGAAATTAGTAAAGAGGATAAACGAGAGAATATCCCAAAAATTTACACGAAATGTACAAGTTATCGATTATTCTGCTAAGCCTTTTAGCAGGCACGGCTTTCGGTGCTTCAACGAACAATTTGCTTAGGAGTACAGAGATCAATTTATTGCAATTGATGGTGGATACGCGAGCCGATCAACGCGCCAACCCCGAGCAAAGCTTGGCTTGCTTCGATTATTATCTTAAAGTGTTCGACGACCTCAACGAGGAGTACCGACAGGGCTTTGCTGCCTGCCTTGACACAGCCGAAGATGATAGGAGCAAGGTCGACGCTGCTACACAACCTGAACGCGATGCGATTGAAGCTTCAGCCAATTCTTCGTGTGAGGCTCTGAACGTTTGCGCACAGCATGTTGGATCTATCGAGTACTTCAGTTGCTTTTCAAGTACTGTAAGTAGAAACTGACCGTCGACAAATGAGGTGAAATATAGTTTAAATAAAAATTATTATTTTTTAGGGCAAAGACAATACCGAAAGCATGTACGAGATTTCAGCAAATGCTGGCGAAACTTTAGCAAATGTACGCGAAAGCTACCGCTTAATAGAAAATGCTGAACACCGCTGTACGAATGCATCTGAACGTGAATATGTGGAGAATACCTATAAGGTTAATTTGGAATTACAAAGCTGCCTTAGAGGTGAATCGGCAGTACCGACCGTGGCACCAACAGAGTCGACACCCGGAGAGACAGAATCAACAGCGGCACCAACAGAGTCGACACCCGGAGAGACAGAATCAACAGCGGCACCAACTGAGTCGACACCCGGAGAGACAGAATCAACAGCGGCACCAACAGAGTCGACACCCGAAGAGACAGAATCAACAGCGGCATCAACAGAGTCAACACCCGGAGAGACAGAATCAACAGCGGCACCCACAGAGTCGACACCCGAAGAGACAGAACCAACAGCCACACCAACAGAGTCGACCTCGGAAGCTACGAATGGTGATTTTATGCCAGAAGAAGATCTGTTTGCTATGAGGAAACTGCTTGCTAAACTGAAAAGTAGACTTGCATTGAGCAAATATTAAGAGCATAATAGTTGAAACTCCCTAAAAAAATACTAAAATGTATCATAATCCGAACATCTACTTTGACAGAAAAACAGTATTATATAGAAAATTGAGAAACCCTATATTTGAAATTCATTAATATTAAATGTTACTTCAAGTATTAAGAAACCCATTGTGTAAAAATTCGATAGAAATATTAACAAATTGTGCACGAGCAAAAATACAGTCGCCATTCGATAAATATACTCCCATTATTTAAAACAATTTGATTTGGATTTTTTGAATCGAATATTTAGATAGAACTACACCTAGACAAGACTGTTGACTTGTCTCTACGAAACTCTACTTTAATTCTCGGAATGTGTGGAGATGAAATAAGGAATCTCTCAAGTTTCAAAAACGCTTACCAAATAACGGTACATATACAATAATATTTTTCATATTTTTTGACTAGTCGGTTGGCTGTTCTTATCATGAAATTCTCAACCTTAGTATTTTTGAATGAAATATTTATTGATATGCCGACAGCTGGCGCAGATAACCTCACGATTATTGATATCGGTTCAATACACTTGAGTTTATGAGTTAGATAAGTGGATTGGCTATCACTGCAAAGTGTAAACACGCTAATTTCAAGTTCAGAAATCGAATTTAATGGTCCGGCTTTATTGCTTTAATTAAACAGACAGTGATAAACAGGTAGGAATGGAAGAATACTTATATTTACTCTTCTTTGCAAATGGTGTATAGTTTGGTTGACCATATTGCGTCTTCTTCTTATTTTCGCAATTTGGCGTCAATTCGAGATACCACGTGCAGCCAAGTCTTTCTCCACTAGATCTCTTCTACCATGTGGAGATCATCCTCTTCCTCCGCTTCCACCGGCGGGTAGTGTATTGAATACCTTCAAGGCTGGAGTGTTCTCTTCCAACAGGATAACGTGTCCTAGCCAGCGGAACCGATGTCTCTTGATACCCTGAACTATGCCAATGACTGCGGTGCTCATCGTTGCCAATGTGAAAACTATAAATATTCCGCAAAATCTTTCTCTCGAACACTCCTAAGGCCGAATTATCAGGTGATGTCATTGTCCATGCCTCCGCACCGTATAGCAGGACGGGTATGATGCGGTACTTGTAGAGTTTGGTATTTGTTCGTCGAGAGGACTTTACTTTTCAGTTGCCTTCTAAGTCCAAAGAAGCATTTGTTGGCAAGAGTGATTTTGCGTTGGATTTCAAGGTTGATTTTGTGGCTGATATTGATACTGGTTCCAAGATGGCCAAAATTATCTATGACTTCAAAAATATGACTGTCAATAGTGACGTGTGAGCAGGGTCGCGAATGCGAAGACTATTTGTTTGATTACAGGATATATTTCGTATTGTCCTTGTTCACAACCAGATTATGTGTTGATAATGTTTTATGTTTAGGGTGTGTTGGGATTGATGATGTTGGATTCGTACCGAAAGACATAACGTTTTATGCAAACAAGACGACGAATAAAGCTAATGAGATGCTGAGGACCTTGCAGTCACCAAATACTTTATACTACTGATCTAGAGTTTGTTTGTAAATATGATGTTGAAACTCTTCAACAATCTAATGAATAATGTTCCAAATATGAGCCGAATACTAAAAAACTAAAATTCGCTTAAAGTGCTGAGGGTCATCACAGCCGATGCTTCCAAAAAGTGTAAAGAAAATTGAGTTATAATAGGAATGCAATTTTTAAATTTTGTGAATGCATATATCTCAAGATCTGCATTAGAATACGTGAAATCGGACTTTTTACTTAGTCAGTCCGGTTCAAACTTGATCAGAAGGTATATAACATAAGCACTTCTCTTCCAATATAAAACACATTTGAACCGGTCTAGCTATGGTTAATATCTCGATGGAAAATAATTGTAACTATTATAATTCAATATACTTTTATTTTCAAAAATACTTTTAGATTTTTCAGTGAATGTCAAAAATATTGTAAAACCTTGTACTAGATAAAAATACATAAATATTTGCATTGCTTCTCTTCTCTTATAAATTATCTCAATCGCCATTATCAAACCCTCAGTTGAACACTCAATTCTAAGAAAGTTATACACGTATATGTGCCTATTTGTAGGCACACCAATTACTAATAAAGATAATAATTTCTAAGAATTCTGGTCCGGACTTTTCTGAAACTTATGATCATAAATCTGGAATTAGTGAAATTCCCTCAGGTTAAAAATAAACATTACTCGTCATCGCTTTTTATTTAAAACGGTCAAGCTCTAACGTTAAAAATGTATCAAATAAATTTATTTAAATATAAATTTTAGCTAATAAACGAAAATGCTGTAGATGCTTTAGAAATAATTACATTTGACAGTTATAGTCACAATTGAAGATAACAATGATGATAACAATTGAAGTGCTTTCTGATATGGAAGGAAGCATTTCACCACAAAATAATCATCCTTTTGATATAGATTGTTTGACTCGCTTTTCTCTAACACTTTAAGAAATATATACGGAATTCATGCAACCATTAGATTGGAAGACAATAACTTTCTATTCTAAAGAAAATTTTTAGTACTTTGCTATGTAGCGGGGGTTTCAATAAAAGCGCTACAAAATTTAAATGAAAAACGAAGTTCTCTGTTCCTGTAAAACTACATTCGATACCAATATATATGGAATTCAACTCCTTTTGCAAGGCCATCACGGGCACGCCTGCAGAAGTCCATCCGCTGAACCCAATTTCCGACGGTTTTCAATATTATGTTCGATATTCTTTCGAAGTTCATCATTCGTCGCTGGCTTGTTGGAATTGACCATATAATTGACTGGGCCATTTCGTGAGTCAACACGTTCACCAAACTTGGTTTTCAATAAATCGATTGTGACATTCGCTGTTTGGCTTGTGACGCCATCCTGTTGGAACCACATATTGTTCAAGTCCATATTATACAATTTCGAGCCAAAAATATTCGGTTAACATTTACCACAGTACGTACCTTTACAAGAATAAATAAATTCATTTATATCCCAAACCGTTTTTGGGTATGAAGTGCGTTCTTGCTCGACTCATCCCGATAAAACTGATTTTTTTTTAAAGAGTATCGTAAACAGGTCTCTTTGGACACATTTGAAAATACCAATTCTGATCCCATATTCGTGGACATGGGTTTGTGAGTGTGATGTGTAAACAAGTCAACAATCATCGGAACGGCGGGAAAAAAACGAGCTGAAACCAAAACAACCACGCCGAAGCCGTTCATAAATCAAAGTGATTCTCATTGTTTTTCGATATCCGTGATTTGGTGCACAATGAATTCGTTCCGTAAGGACGGGTGGTTAATAAAGAGTTTTATTAGGCCGTATCGAGAGAACATGCGTGAGAATATCCGACGAGAGCAATCGGAATTGTGGAAGAACAATTCATGGATTTTACACGATGATGACAAGCCAACAACGCAATGGTTACCATCGCTCAAACACCGTGTTTATCATATATTGCTCCATGTGATTTTGTCTTGTCCCCAAACCTGAAATTGCCGCTCCGTGGAATCCGCCTTCAATCGGCCAAAGAAATAAAACAAAGTTCACTGAAGGAGCTGAAGGCAACTCCAAAAGTGCTTTTGAAAAGTGTTTCGAGAACTGGAAAAATCGTTGGCATAAAAACTGGTGAGGATTAACTTGAAGGCGATAATATAAATATTGATGAATAATTAAATATTTTGCGTTTTTTTACAATTTCCGGGTCATAATGTTTTAGTATAGAGGTCTTTACGAAGATAAAGCTTTGGGTTAATAGATAGCATTGATTTTTAGAATATATTGAGGTATGATTCACTCAAAATTATCGAACGATACAGTAAAGATTAATTTCAAATATCACATTAAATATAACAACTACCGTTTCCGGATACGTAAAGGAAAAAATTGTATTTCCTAGAATTGGATATTTATTAGGCGCCATTTGAATCAAAACGTCTGGCACAAACGTACCGAACATGTCAATCCACCTATCAGCCACTTGTCAGCAACCACATCAATTGATAACGAATTTAAAATGTTAGAAACATGTGAAAGCAACTCTTGTTTTATAGATTACGAACTACTGCTAATATAATACACCTATGCCTTGTACATTGTTATAAAAATAAGATTAAATCGGACAAATCAAAATGAGTAATGCAATATAATTACCAAAAAAGCACCCACCAAAACAGTCCGCACTCATATAAAAACTGGTTAAACGTGCTTTAAAATATCATTAACAGTGTGAAGACCAAGTGTGACAGGTGTAAAGAAACCGGCGAACAGCGAGTGGAAATTTAAAGTTTCTTCGAGAAAATCGTGTCTAAAATAATAATAAACACTCAGAGTACTTCAAAGAACAAAAGTGTGTAAGATGGCAACAAAATCTCTGCTCTCCTTGTTGTTGGCAGCAATTGTCAGCAGCGCCTTAGCGCAATCGCCTGTGGACTGGCAGCCATTGCTTGACCAGCAAAGTTTGGCTCTACGCCAGGTGGTGCAGACAATGCAAATGACCCGTGGAGCCGTCGGAGCTGAGGAAACCGATGCCTGTTTCGATTGGTATTTGGATAATCAGACGGCGATCAATGAAGTCTACTATAAAGAGTACAACGATTGCAAAAATACGGCTACGGCGGCAAAGAAATTGCTTTCGGAGCAAAGTGCTTTGGAACGTCAAGATCTTTTAGATGATGGTCACTCACTTTGCTCGGCTTTGGCTGCTTGCGAAAGTATATCTGATGGTTTGGAGTTCTTCCAGTGCTACAATAAAGCGGTAAGTGTTCGCCTGATGCTGAATCATTTACAAATTTAGTAGAAGGATCCTAAAAAGTATTGATTTAACTAAAATTTTAACCAAATATCATCCCTACATACATTTAAATATGTTTCTAAATATGTGCATAGTATACATACTGATTTCCTTCATCCCTCTGTTTATCTTAACAGTCTGACGATAACAGCCCGAATCTGTTTAACATAACTGTCACATCGGAGCGCGTCGCTGACAAATTGACAATTTCATATCAAGCCATCAACGACACCGAACGTGTGTGTACTACTAACGCGCGTGTTAAGAACGTGAATGACTTAAGTACTAGTAGAGCGTATCTAAATGATTGTTTACTTGGAGAGTGGAGCCCACCAGAAGGTGCTGTTCAGTCAAGTGAAAGCCGGATGTTTCTCAAACAGGACACTGAGCCAATCGCTCGCATGCTAGCGTTTAAAAACACTCGGCCGATTTTAGGCGCTTGAGTCGGAAGATAAAGAATGTTTTAGAGTATAACTTATTTATAATTTATAAATTTATGTAAAAAATAAAAAATAGCAATAAGACAAAAATGATCGTGAAGTACCTTGATTTTAAGCTGAGCTGTCTAAAAGTATTTAAAGAAGGAATATTAAAGTTAAAGGTAAACAAATCAACTTCGTCAGTTTCAGTTGGTCATGTGTAGGAGTTCACGCAAGTGAGGAAAGTTCTCTAATCGCTCTTCACTTGGGAGTGGGCAGACAATATCACTTTTTATGGTTCAAACAACTCAAGAAATTCGGCTTTAGACCAGTATCCTCTGGCCAAAAGACATCCGCTTGAAAGTGAGCTAAAGTAAGAAGGCGTAAAATTCCTCCCCAAATTTATGTAAAGGGTTTGAGGCCAGCCAAGTAAAATCGGTTGGGGATATAAATGCAATTTTTTTAAGTAAGTAGTAGTGAGTAGTAAGTGAAGAGTTCATACCATGTCATTATATTATACATGGAATTATATTTTTTTGCATGACTACCCTGGGAACGCTTGCAGAAGTCCAGACGCTGAACCAAATTTTCGACGTTTTTCAAGCATAAATCGGTTGATACTGCTGAAATTTCACATTCGATATTCGTACGAAATTCATCAGTCGTCGCCGGCTTGTTGGCATAGACTATAGACTTCACGTAGCCCCACAGGAAATAGTCTAACGGCGTCGAATCGCACGACCGAGGCGGTCAATTGACTGAGCCATTTCGTGAGATAACTCGTTCACCAAACTTGGTTTTCAATAAATCGATTGTGCCATTCGCTGTGTGGCTTGTGGCGCCATCTTGTTGGAACCAAATACTGTCCAAATCCACATCATCCAATTCGTGCCAAAAATATTCGGTGATCATTGAGCGGAAGCGATTCCCTTTCACAGTAACGTGTCGGTCTTGATCATCATGGAAAAAGTACGGCCTAATGACACTGCCGGACCATAAACCGCAACAAACCGTAATTTTTTCGGAATGCAAAGGTGACTCATGTTGTATGTGTGGATTACTGTCTGACCAATACTTTATATTTTGCTTATTGACGAAGCCATTCAACCAGAAATGAGCCTCATCGCTGAAGATGGTTTTTCGATGAAAAGCCGGATCATTTTCTAGTTGTTTCAGTCCAATTCGCGAACATATGACGATTCTGGTATTCAAGCGGCTTCAGTTCTTGCGTCAATTTGATCCTATAAGGATGTGGGTCGCTGCAACGACGTCACAGAGATATTAGGCTTGAGAACGACGTGTGAGAAACTTATTTGGGTTTTCCTCAATTGATGCGCTAGCGGCAGGGATACTCTCGACACTACGAGCTCTTCTTTGCCTCACTGGGACCAGAACATTTTGCACTGTGCCTGTGGATTCAAATTTGTTCACTAGACGCTCAATTGTTGATCTGACAGGTCGATTATGACGAGAATATATTGGACGTAGACTGAAAGTCTAGAAGAAGAAGACTGAAAGTGATACTAATTGTTGTCATTTGAAAGAACAGGAAGCTGGGGACAGAAACAGGCTGACCGGCGTCACTCTGAGCAAAACCTCCTTTGACAAAAAAAAAAAAAAATCTGACAGAGTGGTTTTAATATTTATCAAGGCCGTAACAGTATATCTTCTTTATGTACAATTCAAGGCTTTAGAGAAAATATATTAGACATTCATTCTAAGTATAGATACAATTTTTATTATTACTGAATGAGACAAAGTTTTTTCACAAAATTTTACTTGAAAGCAAATATAAATAATTCTCTGCTAATTTGGAAAAAGGAAATTAATATTTTTCGGTTGTTGTTGGATCCGGAGATACATGCGTTGTTGACTTTGTTGTATGACTTGGGTCCGCTATTGTTGCTGTTGGTACATCAGTTTCACCATTCAGGCAACTTTGCAAACTGTTGTAGATGACTTTGTTATTTCCATCGTATTTGCGCTTTGAATCGACCAGGCAAACATTCTCCTGATAATCAGAGTCGCTATAAGCTTGTCTGACTTTAGCCAGCGTATCGGAAGCATTTACGTGAACATTATACATGGTACGCTCATTTGTATTACTCTGTGTGAAAAGCGGAGAAATATTAGTATTTTATAAGTTTTTTTCTTGGAACAACTTTACTTACCGCCAACTCGAAGCACTCAAAGTAATCAATCGAGTCCTTGTTGGGTACACAGTTTTCGAGCAGCTTGCAAGCATGCTCACTCGAATCTTCGATTTCCTCTCGCTGCTTATATGTCGACTCATCAATTTTTTTGCGTCTATCCTCGGAACTTTCCAAACATTGTGAATAGTCCTTTTCATATTCCTCATAGCAATCGGTGAGTTTTGGCAAATAGTAGCCGAAGCATTCGTTGGAACGCTTTGGATCACTTTGCTGGAAGTTGCGCGTGTTCAACAAGAAATCGATCAAAGTTTGATCTGCGTTGAATTCGTTTACTCTGCTTTGGTGGCGTGTTAGGCCCGCATGCGCTTGGATAGTGATGAAAAGGACGGTAAGTAGGGAGAATACCAATGAACGCGACATATTTTATGAGTTAGCTTTCTTTGTTGGTTCTCGAGTACTTCGATAATTAAAAAATAATTATTTTCAATTTAAATTGCTTTGCGCGCCTTGCTCGCTGTTACACTAACAATTTGGACTGTGACATTTACTGGAGCGTTGAAAGATTTTATATTTTACTGCCAACATCCAGCGACTTTCCTGATAACGTGTTAAGGATTGAAGAAATTTGTGAAGTGTGTTTTTTTGATTTTTGATTTTTGGTGATATTTTTCATTTCTTTTGCTAGCAATCTTGCTTATCGCCCACGCGTGTCTTTCACAGCACAGTAATATGTGTGCTGTGCTCGGTCAACCGATATGACTTTTGCTTTGCCTGAAGAGAATATTGAACTCTGTTTACCGGTCATCAGCAGGCAGTTGCAATCATTAGTAATTACACATCTCAAATACAATCACTCACGTCATTTTTATTACGAGCCGTTTTTATAAATATAACATAAATGAAACATTGAGTTTGCCATTAAAAATTAGTTATCAGTAGTCAAAGTCAAAAGGTGAAAGACATTTGAGATATTTCGCAATGTTAATCAGTCAGTGTGCTTTTATGGCTGGAGAGAAAAGTTATTGACCTGCAGGTTATTTTGGTTTTAGATATTTAGAACTTTCTTCTCAATCGCTTGCACTTGCTCTATTAATCATCAATTAGATAAATAGATGAGGATTGCACTGAGACCTTAGGTATATTGTGCCCTCTAACGATCATCAATATCTCACTTTATACTCTGTTGCATTCAGAAATAATTGCTTTCTTTGGCTTAATGTTTTTATACCCTGAAACGGTTAATTTTACGAGAAACCCCTACGAGACCATTTTGTCTCCTATAAAATCTATGAAACAAAATATTTTTTTGTATCTGATAAAAATAAAATATAAGAAAAAAATTTAAACTTGTTAGGCGGAGTACTTTCTCGTTAATATTAAGTGTTCATACTTCGAGAGCCCTTCTTAGAGTTGTTTATCAATCAATTTTTTAGAGTACCAAGCTTACAAGTGATTCCTTGTTTTTTGATTCACTCTACTTGTCATTATCCACATTAACTTTTCAATGGAATAGAGGTATTTCTCTGAGTTTATCGGTGTGAACTGCATCAAATATTATCAAAGCTGAAGAGTTCCCATATATTCGAAGCTCCGTCTCTTTAATGGCTGAACTACTTGTATGCTATGGCTATCGCCGTAAATCTCTTATAGCTCATCGTTTTATCGACTGCGGTCCTCCTCGTTGACAATGCGCAAAAAACCATAAATCTTTCGCAAAACTTTTCTCTCGAAAACTCCTAACTCCGAATCAACAGATATTGTCTTATACATGCCATCGCACGGTATTGCGGGCGGGAATAAAGAGAGCCTTCTAAAGACTGATTAATTTTTTTTCGTCGTGAGAGGAGTTTACTTTTCAGCTGCCTTCTCAATCCTCATTTCCAAGGCTTACATTGTTGTTGGTGTCAATCATCGTTCCAAGATAGTCGAAAAGTTCTGCAATTTCACGGGGATGATTGTCAACAATTACGTGGGAGCCAAATCGGGAATACGATGAATGCTTGTTTAGTGACAGGCGATATTTTCTCTTACCCTCTTGCTTCTTTTACCAAACGCATAGGCTTCGGTTCTTTATTCAGTCTGAAAAAAGCAGTACTAACGGCGCGGTTGTTAAAGTAATCGGATCACGCCTGCTGCTTAATACTCTTATAGAAGACGTTAACTTCTTTGTTTAGTACTGTAGATCGTATTATTTTCTCTAGCGAGTATCTCGAATCCCTTCGCTGTCGCTGGCAAACTTTGTGCGACGACAAACGAAATGGCTGACGACGAGGCATCGTGTATCATGGCCTTTGATGCGGTAATAAATGGCCCTTAGTGAATATGGGTATGGGTTTTCGTCCAATAATTTTGTAGACGGTTTAGTCTTTCACCAGGACGCTTGATTGGCTTAATAATTCTGACGTCGCACAGTGACACCGCTCCATACATTTCTTGGAAAAAAATAGAAGGAGTGGTCGTACAACAATGAAACTTTGCAGAAACACTTCTCTGGACTAAATTAAGAAATTTTGAAAAAATCTTGGAAAACCGCCCACTGCCACACCCACCTCCCATGTAACTGCAATTGCCAAAATTTTTATTTTTGGACCTAGGGACTTGAAATTCGGGACACTTCTTAATTGAGTTCTCCTGATGAAAAAAAAAATTAAACTTAAACGCAAAGTGACATTATTTATACCTTTACCTTGATAAAAATCCAATATAATATGTAATGTTTTAATTGAATATGTAACAGGCGAAAAATTGTGTTAGTTTTTATTTGTAATATTATGCAAGCACCGTATCTTTAACAATGAAATCTAGTTCTAAGGAAATTTTGTTCGAATGACGCCTTAAGCTACTTATGTAAGGATCCGAAGTTATAAGAAGTCTGTTGAAGACATCAGTATTTGTGGAAATTAAAATCGATGTTACTAAAGGGACGGTAATTGGCGGTTGTTTTTTTGTTTTTTTAATTGAAAGTACATACTCGGAACTTTCATTTTTTTATAGTAAGAGGGCTAAGCAAGGCAAAGCACATAAAATTTTTTTCCATCAAAAAATGAAAAGTTGATATTTTTTTGTATAATTTTTGAAAAATTATAAAAATTAGCTTACTTTGCCAATTTCAATAATTTTTTTTTTTTTTATAAACAAGTAGGTGCTATATTTTCACTAGAAAATAAAAGAAAAGCCATAGCTATAAACTTACACACAAAAAAAATTCTTTATTTGGACAATAATTTAAATCTGATTTTATTGAATAACTTTCCGTCGACTTCTGTTAGTTTTTTTAACTATAAAATTTCGCTTTTTATAAAAAACCTTGTTGAATTTTTCTTATCCAAATATTTCTTTACAAAAAAAAAAACATTAAAGTTTTGAAAATGGAAAGTGGAAAAATCCTATTTTTTCCGCCGAAATGCCACTGTGCGTCGCTGTTAATGGTAAGACCTGTGAATTGAGTTTCTGTGATTAGTGATTTCACTTGTATGAAGTGAGGTTGACCATTTGGAGAATTTTCAATCATCGATCGGACCTTTCGGTTTAACTGATCAATTCTCTGGGTGGAACATATAATATCACAAACCTAACGAATAATGAATTGAGGAATTAGCAGAAGTCTTCAAAATATTCTGTGTCAAGTCTCCACCTTTATTGTACCTTAAATACCTACTATACCTATATATTTTAAGAAAATAAATATCTTTAGTGTAGACATTGTTAAGGAGTCAATTTCCAAAAAAGCTTAAAAGCCTGAAAACTGACTACCTTAGTTAATTTTCTGCTTCAAAACTGTGAATGCTTCAGTAGTTGACTGAGTCAGAAAAAGAGATTTTTCTAGGTGTCATAATTTACATGTTTCCATTCAAAGGAAATCTGATGGAAAGTGAAATTAAGGCTCGGTTTCAGTTCGAGTAGAATTCGATCAAATACAGGTGAGCAGGTTTTGGCTTTGATCGATTTTGAATGTTCAGCAATTCTTTGAGATTCATACCAGTTTATTAATTGCTTAGCTTAGTTTCAATTTTCCTCGGTTAGGAGTAAAAGTATAGTAAAAATATAGGAACTAACATATGTATATATCTAAATTTGATATACATACGTACTTTGAATTTGCAGTAAGTACGATAGAAATTGGCATTCAGCAAAGCCTAAAACCAAAAATAAGTCAAATTGTATATAAAAGATGTCGCTGAAGCTATTAAAATGCGCTCATCTAACTGTTTTTAGAAAATATGCTCAAAAAACCTGCTGAGTGAGTTATTAGCTTTCCAGTGGCGCTTGCTTATCAGTAACTCAATTCGTAGCATTTATATTTGTTTTCATATCTACCTACATACATATACATCCACTTATCAATAAAAGTTTGTTTATAAGTTTCAACTCCCTTATCAGTGTTGGAATGATAATAAAAAGGTGAAATAAATAAATAACATGTGTGAATAAGCTCTCTTCTTCGTGGTGACATAATTGCTTATGGCAGAGCAGTTGACTTTTAACAAATTCGTAGACGTTGGTATTGCTTGTCTTAGAAGTTGATTTTATTTCAAAACTCTCAGTTTTAATTTCGAAAATAAGGTGCTAATGAATTAAAAAATATTCTGAGGCAAGTAAAGTGTTACCATTCAAATTTCTACTTTTATTTTGGAAACAGTTAGTTTAGTTAGTCGCTTCGTAGTGTCAGCTTGGTTTTTAGTCTCAAATTCAGTACTCATAAACTGTTTTTAAGCTAGAAGAAAATGCCAGTCGCAGGTAAATATTAAATCTTCAACTAATACTAGGAGGAAATGCCTGACAAAAGATCTAGCTTAGATGTTAAAACTTGGGCTTTATTTGGGCCTAGTGCAATACTCGTAAGTTTCGTGTGGGTGAAAACGGATTAAGTTCAGTTTTATTGTGGTATGATAGCATAGGCTTAGCAGATTGATATTGACAGTGAATGAGAGATGGTATATTTTTTCCCTGCCCTGCTCTAGACATTTGTGCAGTCTTCTCGATCAGACAGCCCCATTTTCCAGGCGTGAGCAGTTAGTATTCGGATCATGTCTCTACAGGTAGCTGGTAAAAGTGCTATTATTTTTATTTTTTTTTTACTAGTCATGAAGAAGCTTTTGAACATCAAATTGATACAAAGTTTTGATTTTGCTAAGTGTTTAGGTATATGTATTAGGGTGCGTCAAAAAAAAATTTAATATATCGAAGTTATGGCTTAAATCAACTTATATACAGAGAAAAGCTATCTCTTTAGGAAAGTCTCTGTTCCACAAGAATCCGCCATATTTATTTATTTTTACCTATAATTCGATTTTTTTTGACTCACCCTAATACATATAAATATTTAACTTGTGATATCAATATTTATGAGCTCCATTCACGGAAACTTAATTACAAAATAACACTTAATTGTTGTTGTTATTTAATATAGGAAATAATAATAAATAAAGTTGAATAGTATTATTTATACTCTTGAAGACAAAGAGACAGATAGCGGGTTCTTAAAAACACTATAAAATAGTTTGCGTACGATTGTGTGTGATAGATAAAACAAGTGTAGCCTATTTTCTAGGAACTGCAAACTATAGCGACCACTTGGGTGATAAGTAGAGGGAAGTAATTGTAAATTAAATCGTCTTCTTTGCTGGCGTAGAAACCGAATACGCGGTTATAGCTGAGTTTTTATAAATTAAGTAGATTTTATAAAATATAATTTTTGTGTTTTTTGAAAATTTTAAATATGCAGAGAAGGAAAACATATTTTTTTTCTCCTTTAAAATGTGTTGTGCTAAATATTTATTTAGAAATCTAAGGTTTAAGAACGTAAAACTCAAAAAGTTTTGTCAATGATAGAGTAAGGAAGATTTTTGGGCAGATATCCATGCAGGCTCTGCTTGTACGTTATTATTTCTACCAGCTGTTTTGGCGAACATAATCAGTGATCAATGAACTTCCTTTCGACGGCGTTATGCTTTTTGAATTTATGATGCAGTAAATACTGGTTGTTATGAGAATAATTCATTAATGCTTTGGGTTTCAAGGGGAATATCTACTAATCTGTTTATAAGCAAGTAAAAATGTTAACTTTGGATGCACGCAAACTTTGATAGCTTTCACAAATAAAAAGTGTTCTACATAAGTACTTGAAGTTGATTGGTCAATTTGTGTAGCAGCTGTATGATTTAGTGGCCTGATCACAGCAATTTCTTCGGAGATCACAGTGTTGCCTTAAACAATAACCCATGCAGAAAACAAAAAGATGATTACGAGATCGTAGTTTTAATCGCATAGTTTGCATGGTAGCTATATGCTACAATGGTCCGATATCGGTTGCTCTGATAAATAAGCAGCTCTTTGCTTAGTTGCAGCAGACTGAGAGTGGACTTGGCGTATACATGACAGACTGATTGACGGACATAGACATCGACTCAGTTCGTCACGCTGATATTTTTTGTAAGGTCTCTGACGTTTCTTTTTGGAAGGTACAAACTTCGTGGTAAACTTAAGGGGCTACATGAGTTTCCTCCCGTAAAATAACAAATCTTTCTTAAAAAAATTTTTTCTCATAAAAAATAAAATATTTTATTGAAATCTTTTATTGTTACAAACATATTAACAAAGAAATTCTGATTTTTTTGGAAAAATATATTTTAAACTCGACCTTTACGACGCCATTTTCGGAGATCCCTCGAAAAAGATAAACGCCCGCTTTGACAGGATAACTTACAGGATCATTTAAGGTGAAAAAATATGGTCTTTTTTGTTAAAATCTTAACTGAGAACTTAGACGAAGGAAAAAAGCTGATTTTAACAGTTTTACAAAAAAAAAAAATAAATAAAAATTTCAGTGAAAATGTTTGTCAAGTAGCTGTAACCGAAAAAAAAATTTTTTTGGTCCAAGTTTTTAAGAATTGTATCTCAAGGACTTGTGTAAAAATTCATGAAAATCGGTTGAGTAGTTCCCGAGAAATCTTGCCAAGCAACTTCAGAAACACAGTTTCGAAAAAATGCGTTTAAAGACGGGACATTTAGCCTAGCTAGTCTCGAGCGCAAAAGTTCTCAAGGCTATATCTCCGAAACTATTACCCGGATCAACCTGATAATTTAGGAGAATATCCTAGATATGTTGTAGAGTTTAATTAGACTGTAAAAAAATTCGATTTTTTGTAACCCATAAACCACCCATTAAGGTGTTAAAAAAGTAAATCAGTTATCACGAAGTTATTCGGGCTGTTCGAGTCCTCCACTTGAAAAAAAAAATCGTACTTCGGAGTCGTGTGAAAATAGAAAATTTTCTCAATAAAATCTTCTCTGTTGAGTGTTTTGAGTTTCTAACTTTCGAACCATTCTGTTTTGTAGCTGCCAAACTTGATATAGCAAAATTATTATCCACGCTGAAGATAAATTACTTCCTTCTAAATGTTTTTTTTTTTTGCAAATTAATTCTCTGATGTTTTTTTTTGCAAAACAAGCTATATTTTGATTTAATTGTTTCTGATAATTATGCAGTTGATGTGTAAACAGGGTTAATTATGGCACGTTTGACGATCAATCTGAAAGTACAGTGGTTGGGAGAAGTGCAGGTAAAATTTAATTTTGAAACATATTTTATTTATAAAAAAATAGCATATTTTATTATTATATTTTTAGCGTAAATATTTATTAAATATTACAACTTTTAATCAATAATATAATTTTCAGCTTTCGTAAAATTCTGACGTCCCTAATCAGCGCTTTAATATGCTGCGGTTAGCTGTAATTGAATTTCTGTTGCGGTTTATTGATATTTTATAGAACCCAACTTGCCCTCAATCCTAACTGCTCTCCAACGCTTTCAATTTATGATAAGGCCGCCGAAAACGCTTGCCCCTCGCACATGCCGACTGCTGCAGAGTGAACGCCACCGCCACAACAATTAGTAGACACATTGCCTAGCTCATGTAACGTACACCGCAATTATTGTCTGGCTGTCTAACGGTACGCCTGTCTATTTCCAAGCCTGTCAACTGTACGGCACAACTGATTGCGAGCTGAGTGAAATAAACCAAATTGTCTGTCTGCGCATAAACACACCTAACTGTCAGTCAGTCGGTGTGTGCGCTACATGATTGCAGCAAAGCAAACCAACAACAACCGCAGTGCACAATTTGCCATCAATTACACATTTGCAATCACCTACTTGTTGTCTACGTGCTCCACCGTGTCGCCTTACATATGCACGTGAGCGTATGTACCGTTCTGCGAGTGTAAATGTCTAACCCATCAACAATGGCTCAGCGAGTGTCATCGTTAAAACAGTTAGAGTCGCTGCCACTGCCGCTGTTGCTGCTTTTATTGTGGTTCGCCAACAGCTGTTGCAATCGGGCGCAGGCACTTGCGGTATTACCGGAGAATGTGGTTGGTGGTGGCGACGGTATGCCAGCTAATGATATTGTTGTTGGTGATGTCGCTCTGGTGTTGACGCGCGTTGAAAATGATTGCTTTGAGACATTTATGCTGGAGAGTCGAAATGCGAGCAACACCTATGCGTCGGCATATCGTGCATGCCAAATGTTGGGCAGTCGGAAGCGTATGGAATTTGTGAGCGCGGAATGGTCAACGCGAGAGGATATGACGGAGCAGGTAACCGAGTTGTGTAAGGATCTTTGTGATTGTGCACAAATTGCGGGTGATATGGAGTTCTTTCAATGCAGCGCCCAACATGTAAGTGCATAGAAAAAGTATAATTTATTTGTGGGTTTCTGGACAGTGTTTGCAAGGAAAATAGGTACTTTAGTGAGAAGCGAAAAATGTTTGAGAGAATATGCATATATGTATATGTACATATATGTTAGGAAATGTAGGTAAACCCTTTGAAATTAGATTTTCAGATTCTAGATGCAAAGTCTTACTGTTAAATTTCATTCTAATTATAACCATTTTTTTTATAGAAAAATCCGGCTCGTCCACCTCAACGATCTCCAATGATTATTGATTATTATTTCTTTGATAATTATATGATTATTTCATGTATGGCGTAACTGATTAGGATGATATCGAACATTTGATTTTTTTGAGAGATTGCGTGAAATCTGTACCAATATTTATTCCTACAAAAGCCTACATTAAGTCATGATATTTCTTGTTCCCAAGGTTATAAAATGATTGTACCGACTTTTTGGAAATTGCTTGACCTCGAAAAATTTCAAAAATTTTAGACAATTCAAAGATATTGAAAATCATATAGTGGTCATATCATAAGCACCTCTAGAGTGGTGGTCATTTAAAGGCTTTGCTCCTCAGAAAGAGGATGTGTTGCTTTTGTTTATGTTTCTGGAGTACAGTACAAAACAGGACTACCAAATTAGAAGTCGTAAAATAGTAATTCAAAATTAGATAATGTGAGTTCATAAGTGGTTATTGAACATTTAAATGGTTTGTTTTGGCTTTAGGACAATATATTGTGAACATAATATTTTTCTAAGAGTGCTCTTTGTTTTGTTACGTTACTAAAACTCTTTTAAGAGGATTGGCTAGGCTTATATTGGAAAACGAACCTAATAACCGAAATCACTCTGACAAGTTAGAAACCATTCAAAAGTAATTTTTACTTTTTAACGAAAGGCTTTTCCAACATTTCTTAAATATACTTGCACCCATTAACTTTAGGGAAATGCTTGACATAATACTTATTACAACTCCTGAATGGATCAGATTGTAATTATTTACTGTTGTCTGAGGTTAAATTTAATATATAATATAATATCCCGACTTACTTTTCAAACCCTACTGTTAAATCCACACATGTATATAGAGCAACATTTCAACTAAACAACACATTCCTTCAGTTCTCATTCCTGCACATTTATTGACTCACTTTTCAACATTAAAAAACTTTCACAAAAAACTGTCACAAATGAAAT
Source organism: Bactrocera zonata (assembly GCA_037783105.1). Taxonomy (NCBI): domain Eukaryota; kingdom Metazoa; phylum Arthropoda; class Insecta; order Diptera; family Tephritidae; genus Bactrocera; species Bactrocera zonata. The sequence goes on from JBAWJQ010001030.1 coordinate 278,587, forward strand.
GCTTTTGTAAGTGAATGGTTGTCGATGTATATGGTTTCGAAAAGATGCGCTTTTCAATCATATCTGTTAACTTTTGTTTTTTTTTTCTGGTTCTATGAGATTTGTTTCTGGTTTCATTGTGATCTCTTATAAATGAAATATTTATTTTCTTACCAACTTACGGTACTCTTCGAATATATGCATCATCTCTCACACTGGTGCGTAAACATAGAATAATTTCGTAAAACAAAATGCGAATCATCACGGATAGCCTCGGCACTAATACTTGCGTCAGCGCTGTCAATGATCACCACCCATTCAGAGAGTAGTCAAAGCAGAAAACTGGGTGTGACTGATATCAGTTGATAATGATCGAATGAAAGGGAAATATACTTCCAGGGATTTTAGCAGGACCTATTTGGTCATTCTCTGAATAATTTAGTTCTTTTAATGCAACTTAAGCATCCTTTTTTATTGTACATATAAGACATTTTATGAAAATATATTTTCTCAATTTTAATCGAATATTTTTTGCCATCTTACGGGCAAGTGTTTGATGCCATGCTCATGAACGTTATGATCCTTACAGACAAAAACTGGTTCAAGTATTTTTTGACGTCCTTATTTGAGGTTAAGATCATCTTATTCAAAAATTTTGCAGTAACCGGAACCAGTACTAATTCGAAGCTGTAAGGTTTGGAAAATATGATGGGTGTGGTAGTACAGCCCACTCATTATGAGGTCCTGTATTATCCTGGTGGATTATTATCTGTTTAAAAATATAACGAAAGAAAACTTCTTTTGGATTATGTTATTTCATTTCATGGATTTCTAATTGCTCCTCCGTTATGGGAGTTTTTCGCATTTAGACAACTAAGTGACTATTTTCGGTGTGTAGTATTATACGGTACTCAGTTTCAACATAATTGTTAAGACGACTTGCCATCTCTCTAATACTAAATTTTACACAAATTCTTTGTTCAATCGGAACTTAAATTGCAATTTCCGGGATCTTTTTGGTCACAATGTTTATAAATGGTTTTAGTTGTAACAAGCAACTGTTAGTTCAGCAAGACTAAATACAATCTAACCAACATGTTGTTTTTGTAGAAATAAATATTATTTTATAGGCTGCTGTCAATTTTACTAATTATGGCTTATTTCTTGGAATTTACAGCTATGATTGTTGTATGACTCAACAGAAAAATTGTAAAGTTAATATTGACATAATTTATTGTATCGATTACTTAGTGACAAATGTTTTTTATATTAAGCTAACCATAATGGTTGTGTAAAGTTGAATTTAAAACACAATTTTCTTTACTTTTCGCTTTCATACATACAAGTACATATATTGATTCTCGTTAATGGTAGGAGTGGTTCAAAATTTTATGATATTTACTTTGAAATCAATTAGCAACATTTTTTATGCGAGTACTTAGCTCTATAAAATTATTAAGAATTCGATTTTATTTACTCAAATACTTCAATACTTGCATGCCGCTTCTACTTCCAATAATTTATTTAGTTTATTTAGCAGAACTAATTCGATAAACTCATGCATAGTGATAAGCTAATACAATAATACTTAACATGATTTAATTATGTTGTTTGGTTTTGCAACAACAAGAAAGCAGTGCAAATATAACTAAATATTTTAGATGTCTAAGTGACACATACTTTTTGCTTTATATATTTTTTTCAACAATTCTCTCTTGTACATGACGTAAATTTACTTTCTAACTGCTTTAGTAAACCTTGAGTCTTTCGCTTATAATAAAATAATTTAGATCTAACAGTAACATACTTATGCCTATGCTGTAAATTTTTTGGCTGTGTATAAATTCATAAGCTATCTGCAACCTTGTCTATGCAATGGGAGCAGACAGCAAGAACTAATGGCCAATTCATATAGGACTCTGCTTCGCTTTGCGTTAGACATTTGTTTTGACAGAAAAGTTCAATGTACATTTTTGTATGATTACGTTCACATAAAAAGTTTTCGACGCGAAGCCAAGCAAAATGATGGAAAACTCTCAACTTTTTATTAAAGAAATTGTTTTAACACTGAAAGCAAAGCGCTCATTTTGGTATTTGTTTCAGTGTGAACTGTCACGCAAAGCGAGGCAAGTTGTAGAAAATTTATCATTGGAGGCATGGGTTTATGAATATGACGGCCAAGCAGTTCAACAATAAGTCGAAACCAAAAAACAAACAAACAAAATGCATTGAAAGCAATGAAGGTTATCACAGTTGAAATTTATAACAATTTTGTGGGGAATATTTTGTGTTAAAAAAGTGAAAATGTAGTTTTTTTCCTGACAGTTCAGATGAAATTTCATTACCTGATATTAATGGATGGAAGCTGTTTTCCTTGCAAACATAATATAAGTTATAAAAAACAGAAAAAATAATAAAATATTTACGACTTAATTATAATCCCTTACTTTATTTTCCAAACATCCCTACAGTCCTTCAGAGGTGCGAACACAATGCAGCAAGTATACCTGAATTCAACCGCCGCCATTGTGGAATTGGAACACAAATATGAAGAAGCTGAAAAGCAGATTCTCCTTTGCATTATCGCTGCCGAGCAGCAATATGTGGATTCATCTAGCAAAGCGTTTCTAAAGCTGTCGAAATGTCTGAAAGCAACTTGACATATTTTTTAATGAAAAAGTAATCATACTTTTTAATAAAAATAGTTAATTATGAAAGCAATATAAGTAGAAGAAAGGATTAAGTAAATTTAGCTCTAATATTGCGCAATATAAATTCTTATTGATTTAAGTTTTATATAAATAAGAACAAATAAAATTTTTATTTATTTCTTAAATGTCAAATTAAACTGAATTGTTGTTTTGTACAAACTGAAGTTTTTTGGTAGCCATCTCGGACATTATACATCTATACAAATAAACTAAAGAGGAAGAGAGTATGAATTGTTAATCATATATATACTTAAGAAAATAATAAAATGTAATGTCAATATAATAGATAACAGCATCAGAATATATGCTGATAACACATCAAAGCTTTTAGTAGAAATTATATTATATTAGAAAAAAATTTAGCTAAGCAAAGGTTGAAATTAGAGGCAAGAATAAGAAATATGCTGCTATACAAGGTTACGAATTTTTTAAGTTAATAAGAGAAGATTTAAAATTTAATTTAGATTTAAAATAGAAAATTTTAAATTTAAATTTTGCATTTTTAATCCTCATTCGAAAATAAGAGAAAATATTTTAATAAAAACTAAAGTAAAATATAAAATAATAATTTTCAAGTTTAAAGCTGAAATAAGAAGAGACAAAGAGCAAGTATTTGCATATTTTTAACTAAAATGTCAATAAGGGAAAGAGTGCCAAATGATGTTAATATGTATTTTACAAAAAAAAAAAAATTCTTTCAAAGGATAATTAAAACGATGGAACACGAAGTTTGTAATTATGAAAATATTAAAATTCTAAAATATTTTTTTTTAATATTTCATTAAAAATAGTCTTAAGTAGTCATTATTCACAGGATTACGGTGTCTTGGTTTTTCAAGTCGAAAGTAAAAATGTAATTTTTATCCGATTTTTGATATTACATTTTTTTATCTTATAATTCGGTACTCGGAATCGAAATTGAAAATTATTCTTAACAATTTTTGAGGCGAGGAATACAAGGTGGGTTCCAAAGTAAATAGTACCCTAGCGCCATCTGATGCGTTAGAATTTGCTATCTTTATCGATTATCCAGTGAAAATTTCATGACATTTCATTTATTGGAAGTGAAGTTATAGCGTTTTAAGTGTCAATATGTTTGTGTTATGAACTTCGAACAAAGAGGCAACTATAAATTTTGTTTTAAAATTGGTAGAACCGAAACGTTTCAATTGATGAAACAGCTTGTGTTGATGATTGCCTATCCCGTAGCAGAGTGCATGAGTGGCTTCATTGTTTTCAAAGTGGTCGTGAGGACATAAATGACGATCAATATGTGGGCCAATCATCCGTGATCACCGGAAATTCCATCGAAACTGCGCGTGAATTCATTAAAAATCAGCCAAAATCATCATTGAAATTCATAGAAATGGAATTGAACATTCCATTTTCGATTTAGCGCATTTTGACCGAATATTTGGGCTTACGAAAGGTGTGTGCACGATTTGTTCCGCACAAATTGACTGACGACCAAATTCCAATATTTGAAGGACATCGATTTGACCTATTATTTGACCAAAAATCGCATTTTAACCAGTAACCACTCCCCGTATTCACCTGATTTGGCACCGTGCGACTTCTTCCTATTCGGAAAAATGCATTTGCCTATGAAAGAAAAGCGTTATGCAGACGTAGAGGCCATTCAAAAGGCTTGCAGCGGCTTACTGGCGGCCATACCGGCCAAGGAGCAAAAACACTCGTTCGATATGCTTGTGGACCGTGCAAAAAGCTGTATTGAAACAGAAGGAGACTATTTTGAATAAAATAAATTGATTTTGCCGAAAAAACCATTTGTTCTATTTTTTTTTAATCCTCTTTACTTTGGAACGCACCTTGAATATTTAATTCTGAGAAGAACCTCTTTTGTCGCCTTCTGAGTGAAGTTAATCCATAAGATAACAGGGAGGTAATCTAGTATATGTCAAATAGGAGGCTGAGCATCATAATATTCAATAAGATTATCGGTCTTTTAGGTAGATTTGTTTAGTACCTATATCCTAAGATGATTCGATATTAGCGTTTCCAGATCGATATCTTCAGATCGCGTAAAAACAGCCAAACAGATGGACATGGCTAAATCGCCTCAGTTCGTTAGGCCGATAGTTTGTATTTACAATTTTATTTTATTTTTAAATGTATATATATTTTTTATTTATAAATAAATGGAAATTTTTTCAATCATCATCCAAATTTATTTTATCGCCTTCAAAGTAATATCAATTTGAAGCGATACACATGTGCCAAAGCTTTTTTCAATCATCAAAACATTTTTTATAGACACTTTCTGGGATGGCCTTCAGCTCTCGCGTCGAGCTTATTTTGATGTTTGTTTGTTCAATTGAGTCGAAGCGTGTTTCTCGAAGTGAATATTTCAATGTGGAGGAAAGTAAAAGTCACATGCAGTAGCCATATCAGATGAATACGGTGCTTGCTCAATGATATTTGTTGAGTGTTTGGCCAAATTTAACAAACAAGCATTAAAAAATTTTGTAAAACTCGACAAACATCACTGAGGTCGACTGACATAAACAGCTGCTGTAAACACACGGGTTGGCAGATCACGCTAATTTTTGGCATCATAATTAAGGACAGTTGTACCAACCTAGGAAAAAAAATTACCTGTCTTCGATATAAGCATAATAAGGGAGATGGGAGGGGAAATGAAGAATTTCCGGATACTTGACTGGGTGTATCAAATTATCAAATTTATAGGATTTCCGACGTTACTACTTTCTAACATCACATTAACAGCTATGACAATTTCGCTCTCACCTACGTCTCCGTTCATTACTGCTGGTTGTGATGACGCTGTTAACGTCGTACATTGTAGAACCACTATTAAAGAACAAAATATGACGTGAGCATTGAAACTTAGCGTGGAATTACTGTCATCACTTAGTACTGCTTTAGATTTATTATATTATGTGAAAACATGGCCATGATATATCAACACCAAACATTGTTGTTGTGGGGGTTAAGCCGCGTCGACAGAATCGTCATAAATTCTGCTGTTCTCACAATATTTAAATATCTATATCAAAATTGCCTTATCAACTAGTAGCGTTGGGACAAAAGAGATGTCTGGGCGAAGCCAAGAAGTGCCGACTTACTTTGAAGGTATTGCCAAGACAGACATAGAAAATATGATCTTGATTACATTTAGCACGAAAGTAAGCAAATAAAATAGGTGAGAAAGCAAATTTTAGAGATCACTAAATAAGAGAGGTGACTGTAGCTGATTAACGATTGTTTTTGTATTTATTTTTTCGTTTTTACTTCTTCCTTCTTTTTTTCTTCATTCCTCTTTATTATTTTTCCATTTCTTTCGATTTAAAGAGGTAATATTTTGTGTTTGAACGATAGAAGTGACCCTAACTCGTGCAATGAACTTTAAAACAAAAAAATGTTTATAAGGGAGAAATACATACATATATAATATATGCTTTTAGTACGTCTATGCATCGAATAAGTACTAGCAGAGCAGTCTCTAGATTTGTGGCTTTGCATGCGATTATTTCCGAGAATTTACACACCAAAGTTCATTTCTAAACTGAGTTTCTTAACATTTTTCGTTTCCTTAACAAAAAGGAGCTAATAAGGCGATATAATTTAACTAAAGTAATTGTATCTAAAACCAATAAATCACTAATATATGCTTTAGGACTTAAATATATATATATATGTATGTATTTATGCAAACGTTTTGTCTTTTCAGTTTACTCGTATATAGCTGGTAACAGTAAAACAGAATTTATTGCGGCATTATTTTACAACAACATTTTACACATTTTACACATTTTGTGGCGCTTGATCTCCATTTTGCTGCAACGAATTATTTAAAACGGTAATTACATTACTTCTCGGTGCAGGATTAGCAGCTGCTGAACGAGACTGACTGTTCAAAATACCCAGGGGCGTACGACGAGGAGCTGAAATCAGTTGGATATCATTTACGGCAGCGGACACTGGAGAAGACGTGGAAGCAGTGGAGGCGGTGGGTGGTGCTATTGTTGGTGGTGGGCCATTTTCCAAGCAAAAATTGAGCGCCGTGTAGATTTGACCTGTGCGCTCCACATACTGACGTTCACTCGCGTTTGAGCAGCGATAGGACTCGACGTCAATGAGGTTTATTTGCTGACGCAAGGTAGCTGCCAGATCGGAAGCATTATTGGAGACGGTATAAATGGTGGATAATGTGTTTGAGGACTGCAAAAAATAAACAAATTTAGTATTGATAATAAAAGGAAGAATGACTTTTCATCTAAAGCTTTTGCTTTTGCTTGCCACTCACCAAGTAGCCGAAACAGTCGAGCGCCGACCAAGAATCACTGATAACATCACACGATTGCACGTAATTACAAACACCACCTGCCAATGTAGATATGTCTTTCTGTTGCGAGCTCGCCTGCGCCAAAATATTATCACGACCATCTTCGGCCGCTTTCACGCATTTCTCATATTCTGCGGCCCACTGGTTGGACTCTTCGTTCAGCAGTGGCACATAAAGACTGAAACATTGCATTGATGTCGGTGTGGTGGCGCGTCCTTGATGGGCCAGCAGAAAGTTGCCCAAAGAGATATCAGCACGAGCCGAAATGTGGCTGGGCAGCGCGCACTATGAAAGTATTGTAAATAAATGTTAGAAAAAATACTTTTTGAATCAAAATTTATTATAAAAATCTTAAAAAGAAAATTATAAAAAAATAAAAATTAAAAGTAAATCAAAATTGAAGAAATTCAACAATAATTTCAAAAATTCTAGAGAAATCATAATTGATGAAATTAATATACATTAAAATAAAAAAATTATAATTTAATTAAGTAATTAAAAAAATTAATAAAAATTTAAATAATTATAAAAAATTAATAACAGGAATATAAAAAACTGTACAAAATTTTATTACCAATAAAAAAAATAACTAAAATTTATAAAATTATTTAAAAATTTAACAAAAATTGAAATATGCTATAAAAAAAATTTACAAAAATTTAAAAAAATTAACAAAAAATTAATAAAAGTGTTAATAACTAAGAAGAAAAATTTATAGCACAAACTTAAAAAATTATGAAATAAATTTCTCATCAATAAAAATATTAACGAAAATTTAGAAAATTATTTAAAAATTTTATAAATCTTTTTTAATAAAAAATTTTACAAATTAAAAACAGTTTCCAACAATAACACAAATTTTAAAAATTATGAAAAAATTGTCAGAAATTAAAAAATAATTAAAATTTAATAAATATTTTTTATAAAAAAATTTTACTAACTGAAAACAGTTGTAAAAAAATTAAAAAAAAAATAATTAAAAATTTGCAAAAAGTAATTTACAAACAATTAATAGGTTATAAAAACGCATTAACAATATTTTATATCAAAAAAACTCAGAAAACAAGAAATGTCAAAAATTAAGCAAAGATTAAAAAAAACTGATTTTTTTTATATTTATTTATCTTTTTTTAATTTAAAATTTTTTCGGTTTAGTTATTTTAAAAAATTTATTTTTTTCACACTTAAAAATATTATTATTTTTTTCATAGATCTCTAACCTCCGCCACCAGGATTGTGCTGAGCACACACAACACGATTTTAAACATGATTCTTTTTTATTTTATTGTATTTCACTATTCTTAAATATCCTTTGAGGTCGCTCGTCTAACTTTGCGTTTGTTATACCGTTCGCTATTGTCGTTTAACTGAATTCGCAAAGCGCCACAACGTTTTTATATTAATATTTGCCAGCAATGCTTAGTAGGTATCTTAAGAGTTTCTTATCTTGAATGTGGAGTGCGGTGCCATCAGATAATTAGTAACATATGTAAGGCATGTACGTTAGGTATTCAGATGCCCTCATATGTACATTTCTATTGGCATATGATAAACGACCGCACACACTCATATGCACAACGGTTGGATGCTCACCGTTATAAGTGTTTGTCGTGTATTTGCTTACCTTTTGATTTGCGTATTTCGAGTAGCTCTCCTCATATATGTATGTAGTCCATATATTTTATGATCCCATTTATATCGTCGACTATAAACATTGTGGAACATAAAAATTATAATCATGGTACACATACTCATATATATTTAAATATGTTTACAATTTCTTTCATTGATTTAAAAATTTGCTCTCTAAGAAGTTTTATCTAAAGCGACTCTTGTGGGTGAAGCACCCCATTGGAAATCTCAACACTTTTTCGCTGTAACCATTTTTTTTATTATTTAAAATAATTGCTCCAAAAATATCCACTGGTAATAAAATTTGTTATAATATGTAAAATTTAAGATGAATTTTGAAAATCGTACATCAAAAGCTTTTAAAAGCTCTGCTTGTAATATTCAATACATTACAGTTATTCAAATATTATTGAAAAAGAGAATTTTATTTTATGAAAATAAAATTTGAATGAGCTCCCACGCAGCCTTCATTATTAAGATATGTATACACATATATATTGAAGGAAGAGCTTTTTAAGAGCATATATTTAAGCCTATGAAATTCTGTGTAAACCTTAAAATCTTTAACTTAAGCAATCTGGAAAAAGGATTACGAATTTTTTAACAGTACAAAAATTTATCGACTAAAAAAGCTCCGTAGCATTTTAGTAACCACCATTTCCAAGTCCATTTTAGTGTATATAAAAGAAGGAGCCTTTGATTTGTTTTTAAACAGTTAAATAGGAAAAGGCTAAAAAGCTCAAATAATAATTTAAATAATTGAACAAATTTTCAACAAAAAAGCTGCATAGCATTTTCGTAACCTTCCAACCTACTTTTTTTATATATTGCAGAAAGACCATTTGTATTTTAGTGAATTTCAAATTAACTTCTATTGAAACAGTTCAGGAAAAAGCTTAAAAGCTCAAATAATAATTTCAAGTCGCCAAATAATTATATACTCGAAAAGGATGCGTAGTATTTTAGTAACAATCAAAATAAATACCATATAAAGGAGAGGAAAAGCTTTTTGAGAGCTTAGTTATATTTCAATGAAATTAATATTTAAGAAATATTGAAATTAAAAATAGTTCCACGAAAAGCTTAAGTAAAAGTATTTCATTTACTGTTAATACACATATCTGTTGAAAGCTTTATGAGCTTTTAAGGATCTCAATTATATTTTAAAGAAAATCAATGTTATTAAGAAATCGTATACTAAAGCAGGTTGGGAAATAGCTTAAAAGCTTTTTCTTTAAGCTTTAAATAATAATTTTTAAACAATTATCGATATAAAAAAGCTCTGTGATTTTTCAGTAACCACCATATATTGAAAAAAGAGCTCTCAAAAAGCTCTTTTAAGTATGAACAATTCAAAATATTATTAAATAGCTATCGATTAAAAAAAAAAAGCTTTCCCTCTCGCAGTTATGGAAAAAGTTCTTTAGTTCAAATAATAGTTTTATTACAATTATCGACACAAAAAATCTCCTTGGCATTCTAGTAACCATACGAATATTGAAAATGGAGCCTTTTGAGAGCTTAGTTATAAATATTTCAATGAAAGTCAAAACTATCAGAAAAAATTTATTTTAGGAGTTCATGAAAAAGCTATGAAGCTCAAATACTAATTTACATTAAAGTGATTTTATTCAACATTGAAGCTTTAGGCGTACAGGTTTATTTTTTTCTAGAGTGGGGTTTAAGACCGTATTAAAAAACAAATTTTATAAATAAAGGTTATGGTTAAAGATTTTTATTGTGTTTATGTTAGATTTTGGCCTTCATGGCAAAAAATTTGTACACAATTTTGGATCTGCAGGGCAACGGGAGTGTATTCTTCTGTTTACGTTTAATTAACCCTTAGGTGACAAGGTCGAATTGAAAGACGAAGTTCAAATTCACATAGAAAAAGTTATTGATTTGGTTTTGAGAATGCTTTTTTTTTCCTTCGTATATTAATACTTAAGCTGTAAGCTGCAAATATAAAAAAAATAAACTGAAAGTGTCTCAAAGGTGATTCTTAATCCATGTGAAGTATATACGAAGCACTCAAATACTGTTATGTAAAAGTAATCGCATATCTATTAATTCACTAAACAATGAATATTTAATACAACTGAGTACAAACATTTGAAAACCCCCTAGGCATAATAAACACTGAGACATTTTAAAGCGCTTTTCACACCGAAGTGTTAAATGATTTAAGTAAATATTTCTACTTCCTTCTTTTGCACTTTTGCAATTATGAATCTCGCAATTACGTTATCAACTTGAAAACAAATTAAATTTCTCTAAAAATACACACAAGGCGTTAGGTACTTAAATTTCTAGGAACTACTTATGTAAATATAAGCGAATGTGTGCTAAATTAAATCAGATAAGTGGCATGCATTTCGATTAAGTTGAAATTAACTTGGCGTTGCCTAAGTGTTTGACGATTTTATTATTGCCAAGCACTTGACTTCGCATCTATAATTGTACTTGCTGATTTTTTGTTTGCCATTTTGGTTGGGGGTTTTCGCACTTCCTGTCTGAATAAGTGACTCAAGGGAAGTCCAATCGATAAAATACATATATTAGAAGTCTAATTTAATGCTATTACTTGATTACTTTCAAATAACTTTTTAGCAATTCTCTTCTGTGTTTATCAGTATTTAATTAAAGAAAGTGATTTCATTGGCGGTTTGAAGAATTATCAGAAGTCTGGAAAGTTTTTGTCAACAGCTTGGAACAGGTGCTTCGTACTCACTCGCAATCGCTTAGTTGCCGCTTAGATATTTGGTTTGGTTTGACTGCAATTGATTTTCAGTGGAAAGTTATTTTTAGACTCTGAGTGAGGTACTTATATTTACATTCAATGTTAGTCGGAAGTTTGTAACACTTAGAAAGAAACGTGAGAGACCTTATGAAATATTGATACAAGTGATCAACATCATGAGCTGAGTGCAATTAGGCATGTCCATTTAACTGGTTTTAAACGAATATACGAGAGCTAGCTACCTCAGTTTTTAAGATATCGAACTGATATTCAACTACACATTGACCAACTAGCGGATATCATACCAACTGATCGGTTAAATTCAAATACTTGACGAGAAAATTTGCCTGTTTGTCAAAATACCTCTACGAATTTCGGCACAGATAAATCAAATAATTTTGATTCGACCGATTTGACGTTTCAATCTCCGTTTCTGAAGATAATCACGCATAGCTCCTGGTCACAAGTTGATTTTAAAAACACATAAACTTCAATTTTAATGGGGAACAATTCTTTGGCATTTAGTTTTTGAAGATTAGACTTTCAACGCTACGTCACATATGGCCCACCAGTTGAGTCCAATCAACGTGTATGTTCCCTCGATCCCACCCGGGTGTGATATCACACGATCTTAGTGGCTAATCAATCAGTCCAGAACGTAAAATTATCTGCTCACCGAAGTTTTCTACCAGTAAATTTATTGATTGATGCGATGTATGGGAAGTGGCGCCGTCTTAAACCAAATGTCGCCCAAAATCATGAGCTTCAATTTCAGGCATCAAATAGTCCGTTATCATGGCGCGATAATGGTCGCCATTGACGATTACGTTCTCAACGGCATATAGACCGATGATTCTACCAGCACACAAATCACACCAATCGTTGCTTTTTCTAGATGAAATGGCCGCTCTTGAATCTCCTCACGCTGCTCTTTGACCTAAATGCGGTAGTTTTCTTGTTTACAACCCTTTGAGCCAACAAAATTTGGCTCGAAAACATCGGATCTCTTGGAACTATTCAAGAGCCCATAGAGCAAATAGATGTCGCTTGAGAAGGTTGAGCGAATTTAGTTCCTGCACAAGCTGTTTTCTTGTACGCTTTCAATTTAAGACCTTGAAGTAAAATGCATCAAGTCGTTCCGTACGTCATTCCGAGTTGCAGCGAACGGCGCCGAATCGACTCTCCATGGTCTTCGTGTATACTCTCAGGTACGGCTGCTTCTTTTTCTGTACTGCATGCTGGACGTGATCTCTTCGGTGAGTATTATCCAGTAATGAATGCTGGGTCTCAAGATGGCTGATGCTATTGTGAATAGTACGCTCAGTAGGACGATTATGTTGACCATAACGTGAATTTTTAAAGTTGAAGGACTTGTAAACGTTGTTCAGACGTAAGTCTTTCCGTGAGGAAATGCCAAACAATACTAAATAAAAATAAGATGACAACTCGACACGTCCCACGCGTTAACTCTCAAACAAGGCTATTAAAAAAAAAAACATCTACTTTGATCACCCGTTATTTGCTAATCTGATCAATGAAGCGTGACACTACTCATGGATTGAGATGTAATTATATTTGCAAAGAAATGACATAGATAATTATGACTTTTGCTATTGCATCATGTGATAAGTATCATGTGATGTAAGAGCATATGATATATTTATATAGATGTAATATTTTTCTATAAAAATGGTAAAAAGATGGCGTTAAATGGTGTACCATATTTATACATATCACATGATCGTTTATCATATGACTTTAGATCACATGCTATAATATCATATGATGTCACATTAAAATTTTTAAATTTTCGTAAAACTATAAGTTTACATGATGTGGTTAAGTGATTCTAAAGTCATACCTACAGATGCGATATAAGTTAATTTTCAAGCGTGACTTACGGAATAAATTACTTCTTTTTTGCGACAAAATCTTTCCCAAATATATAAATTCGAATTGTCTGCTTGATGAACCATATACAAATATGATATAAATTAATCAAGGAGGTGAAACGGTTGTTAAGGAACCCTTTAAAAATTGTTAAGAAAGTGTGTATGTCTATATTTTCCATTCGAAACCGAACTGAGTCCTTAAAGTTTAGGGATGAGATGAACTGAAGATGGATACTAGGTTGATGTACTACGTTTTTGATATTCTGTCTTATGTAAGGCTGTTGCTAATCTATGAAATAGTCTTCTTACCTTTTCTGGAAGTCAAGGCAAGAATTTGCTTGAAATTAGTTGGCCAACTGTATATATAAATATAGATCTATTTTTTAACCCAGTTTTCCATGTTGAATATTAACATAATTGAAAACTCTTTCAGAAACAAATACAGCAGACCAAAAGTCATTATCAGCTGTGGATTCAGTGTCATGTTTCTACCCATATGTATTGCTAGTATATCATATACATATCCGACTATCACAAGCCAAATGAATTATTGTTGCATAATATTAAGCGAACAACTTTTATATTCGTTGATAACAAATTAGCGAAACAAAGAAATTTTCTTTTATTTACAGTTAACTAAATGGTGCTATGGCTTTATATTTTTATGTGACTGTTGCAGTGCCTAAAAGTAGACTACTAATTATATGCATTTGCCAACAAATATTTGGATTTTATTATGAGCAGTTATATACATGTATGTATGAGTGTTTATAAATATATTAACAATAAATTTAGAATATTTATATTTTACATTTTTATTTCACATCTGTAGTACTTTAAATAATTCTGTGAGAAAAACCCATGTACTGGCTTAATTAGCAGCAACGGTACTAACAGCTGGCAAGCCATTGACAAAACAAGCATTCAGTTCCTTATAGGTCTCAGAGGTCTGCTCAGTATATGTGAGTTGCGCGTTGTTAGTGCAAATTTTCTCAATATCCTTGATTTGTTGTAATCCGCCTTTAAGAGAAATGGCAGCATTCGAAGCATCAGCCGACAGATTATAGATCTCGTTGACATCAGCAGAAGCCTAGTTGAAAGAACAGTAAACTAGTGAGTACAAAAACGTGTTAAAATCTTCAAAGAGTCTTACGGCTGCGGCGTAGCAGTTGAAGAAGTCCAAGTTGTCGGTGTCACTGTTGCAGGAAGTGAAAGCACTGCAAATAGCTGTGGTCACATTCACGAAAGTTGCACGACCCTGCGCAGCTGAGGTAGTGAGATTCGCTGTTGCTTGTGTAGCCACGCTAACACATTGCTCATATTGCAACGAGAAATTGGTGGAAATTTGATTTAAGATTGGCATAAAATGGTTGAAGCATTCGGTAGTGATTGCGGGATCGGCTGAGTGACCTAACAAATTGGATTCGGCGAGCATGTTGAGTATAGCATTGTCAGCCTTGGCCCTGGCAACTGAGGTGGGCGGTCCAGCCTGTGGAATTAGAATTTTTAATAAGTTTTCTAGTAAGAAAATAATTCGTATTTTATTTGAACTTACCACTGTGGTGCCAATGAGTGCCAAAGCGAAAATTTCTAAAATTGCAGTTTGCATGTTGTTGCCTTCTTTACTTTCCGCTTACTTGTAAGGTAATGACTTTGCAAAGTTTTAGTTTTGTCTTTTATAGCAATTGCCTTCACACATTGTGCAAACTATTGTTGTATGTCTGGCTGTGTATACAATTTGCCTTCTACAACTCAGATAATTTTGATTGAGCGTTTTCGGCTTTATTTATCAGTTAATTCTCCTATTAAATTGTGACGTTCTTCTAGTCTTCCCCACAAGACAAGCCAAAAAGCAGACAGCTATGATTCACTTATGCTTATTAGAAGGTTATAACATTAGTTGGGGACTTTATGCCTGTTATAAGTAGTACCTACGGTCTTGAAAGTTTCCAAGAAGATTTAAGGTTTTCGAGCCGAATTTTGTTCAGCGGTGAGACCCATTTCTGGCTCAATAGGTATGTAAATAAGCAAAATTTCCGCATTTGGGACGAAGAGAAAACTGAAGAGATTTACGTGCTGCCATTTCAACCAGAAAAAATAACGCTTTGGACTGGTTTGAAGGCCGATGGTATAATTGGACCATTCTTCTTCAAAATGGTGCCGATGACATCGTAATCGACAATGGCGACCGTTATCTCGCCATGATAACCGGCTGTTTGGTGCCTGAAATTGAAACTTTAGTTTGCGCGGTATTTGGTTTCAACAAGTCAGTGCCACTTTCCACACATTGCTTTTCTCAACAGATTTATTGAGAGCACTTCTGACTTATTGAGCCGATCATTTCACGCTTTAAGCCGGTCGATTGGGCACCAAGATCGTGTGATATCACACCATTAGACTTTTTCCTGTGGGGATATGTAAACCCTAAAGTCTATGCGGATAATCCCGCTTTGATTCAGGCCCTAAAGGAAAATATCACGCGTGTCATTTGCCAGTTACCAGTCGCAATGCTCGAACGAGTCATCGAAAATTGGACTTAACGAATAGGCCACCAGAGACGTACCGTGGGCCAACATTTGAAAGAGATAATCTTAAAAAGTAATTGTCAAAGAATTTTCTTTTGAATGATAATAAATATTCCCAATTAAAACTTTCTGTGGTTTTTCTTTAAAAAAGTATGGTACCTAAAA
Organism: Bactrocera zonata; assembly: GCA_037783105.1. Lineage (NCBI taxonomy): Eukaryota > Metazoa > Arthropoda > Insecta > Diptera > Tephritidae > Bactrocera > Bactrocera zonata. The sequence goes on from JBAWJQ010001030.1 coordinate 294,558, forward strand.
ATGGATTCTTTTATTATGATAAGGATGAATCATATGCAAAAAACTACCAAATTAAAAGCTTAGTTCCATCTACTATTCATTTAACAATATTATACATTTACTCTTAGTAATACATATCGGCTAAGTGCAGTTAAATAAAACCACATTTGTGCATATTTTTCCGTACAAGTGTTATCAATCTTGATCTTTTTATAGTTTTAGCAATTTTTCTAAGAATTGGATAATTTTTCCGTTGCGAAAGTAAGCAGCTTAATATTTTCTGAAAATACCAAAAAATGCATGCAATGCATTATCTTGAAATGCAGCCATTCATCAAACGAACTTAACTTCTTGTAAGCTTATTTAAAATGCTTTGAAAAGTATGAGAGAACATCGTTAAGCCATAAAGCCAGCAAATTTGTTTAGTTAGATCTCTTATTTCTTTAACGATCACAAATCTGAATAGACGTTATATTTCTATCGTTTCAAGTTAACTCGTTTCAACCTTGTCCTAAAATAGGTGAAACAGTCAAGAACGAAATGCTGAGCATTGATACTGAGAACACTAATTTGGTTAACTTACAACCTATATCGGTTTCACTTATAGTCAAGCTAGACATTCCTTAACTAATCATCAATGAGCTCAAAGTTAGCACCTCCGCCTTGCCATCAGTGTGACTAATCACTTCTTTTAATTTTCATGCTACGTGCATTAAGAAAACACAAACTAGGCTCGGTGATGCGGTTTTTTTTATTGGGGGAAGAACCAAAAGTCGAAGTGCGGAACTTCTATCCGCTAAACCAAACCTACTCCCAACTCCAGACTCTCCCACGTAACCACCTGATTAAGTATTACTTCGTGACTTCGTGGGAGTGATAAGAAAACTTTCCAGTTCTCAGTGGACTGACACATAGGTGTTGTAAAATTTTTCACCCTAAAACTACCACTTAAAGAGCGCGGTCAATAAAATAATACATGCTCAGAATCATCACTCTGAACACGACGGACTATTCGGACTAATGTCGTGCTGGAATCTGTACAGGTAGCTTTCAAAACACCCATGTCCACTTATTATTTGGGTCAGGTGGAAATCCAGGACCCCTTGTCGTCTGCCGATCCAAGAATGGATGTCCGGTATCAGTCTGTAGGTCCACCGTCCTTTGAGTGTGGTTTACCACCGCTGCTGCCATATCGTTAAGCTTTTCACTCCCTTTTCTCTTTTGGCTGTTATAGATGGCTGTAGTAATTTGTGTACTCGCTCGTATTCGTTACCCTGGATATCAATGGGCATCATACTTCATTACTTTAGCAGCATCACTTGAAATTGTTCGGAAAGCACTGATGACTCTTAGTGCCGATAACCTGTGCACTGTGTTTATTTGTCTGGCATATGCTTTGATGCCTAGCGCCGCATATAAGATAACCGATCTGATTACCTTTGCGAGTTAAAAACGCCGGCTGAAACGCACGCAGCCTTTATTTGCCATCATTCTTGACAAGGCATTCAGGATTTTATTCTCTATACCTGTAATGTATTCTAGGTGATCCTTAAATTTTGATAAAACTTTCTCAAAAGCATACTAAGGCCTGCTTAATATACAATGGAAGCACCAGCAAATTTACTTATTCAATTTCTTTCCGTTGTACTTACAAACGATTTGTGTTGATTGTTGATTCTTCAGAAAGAATCGGTCGATTTGTCAAAGGCAACATATTCGATCCATTTATTCAGGTACGAACAAAATTGGGGGCAGAACTGAAAGTTGACGGAGAAAATCCAAGATTCTGTGGCCGACAAAGTAAATGCGAAAATTTCTGCGTGAGAATTTGCGAGAATTACATTCCTCTGTTGCATACAATCGGCGAAGATTTATTTTCTAGAGAAGTATTAGATGGATTTCAACTGCGTTTATTGCTTCCATAAAAAGCATGTACTTTAAAAACCATAACCTTGATGGATAGATTAACAGGCCTTTGGGATAATGCCCACGTCGTACGACGTTTGAAGCTCAGAGGTAAACTTGAGCACTGGCAGTGCTATTAGGGGCAGAAGCAAAAGTCAAAAGACAACATCTACTGCGTTGGAAAAGTTGAAGAGTTGCGCTGTAGACCTATATCCCATAATGCATAGTTTTCTTCGTATATTCTGCACAGTTGCTGTGACGAGTGCGAACTTTGAATGCTCTTTTTCGACACCTCCTTGTATGAAAACGTGGCTGAGGATGAATATACTTCAAGATAGATTGATCGGCCTGGCGTTGTTGCCATTGAAGTCACTGCAGAAGAAGTTCTCGAAAGATTCTCAAAACTAAGCCCATATCATTAAGTTTTGTGAAATATTTCCATTCAATATAAGAACTGCATAATTATATACATATACATAATTATATACATATTACAACTAAGTATGCCACTTGCACGTCTACGATTTACTTGTATAATGCGCTTTTTTTAATTTAGTAGAATTTGATATCAAAAGGTCTATTTGAAATTTTTCCGCAATGCTATTAAACTGTGTAATTAAAGGCTACTATATTTAATATAATGATCTTCATGTTTCAAGTAAATGTTTATGATATTATTAGCATAATTGATTACATGGAAAAGAAGTTTTCAAACTATTGAAATGAACCAACTCTTATATATGTCAGACTTTATGTGTTACTTGCTATGCCACTAGTACTGGCGGTTGGCAATCCATTAGCGAAGCAGGCATACAATTCCTTATAAGTGTTCGTGGTCTGCGTTGAATATGTCTGTTGGGCTTTGTTTTGACATATTTGTTCAGTATCGCTGATCTGTTGCAGTCCACTCTTCAAAGAAATAGCTGCATTTGAAGCGCTAGTCGATATATTAAAGAATTCATTGACATCAGCAGAGGCCTAGTCGGGAAAAAGATATTCCAGTTAGTTCAAAAATAAGTGACATCTTTCAAAAAATACTCACAGCTATAGCATAGCAATTGAGAAAATCCAAATTATTGCTCTCGCTGTTGCACGAAGCGAATGCATTGCAGATGTTGGTCGTTTCATTTACGAGAGTGGCGCGATTCTGCGCTGACGAGCCGGAGAGCTTAGTTGCTGCTTGTGAGGCCGCAGTAACGCATAGCTCATATTGCACCGAGAAGTTCAGCGAAATTTGATTTAAGAGCGGCATGTAGTAAGTGAAACATTGTGATGTGATTTCGGGGTCAGCCGATCCACCTAAAATAGTATTTTGATCCAGCAAATAGATTACGTTCTCATCGGCTTCAGCCTTAGCAACAGCAAACGGTAGTACAGCCTGAAATGTTATATAAAATGTTATTTTGTGTATTTGTGCTCAAAATTTGTTGCCTTTACCGTTGTGCTGCCAATGAGTGTCAAAGCCAAAATTGTGAGAATCAACGTTTGCATAATGTCCAGTCGTTCGCTTCGCGAGTTCGTTCGACCAAATGAGTGCGATTCAGTTTGTCATAACAATTATTTTCATATCTATTGCTAAATGTTTATAGATATCGAAAAATTTGTCGATTTTGTTATAGCTTCGTGTTTATGTAGTTACAAATTTGATTGAGCATCTTTAGCTTTACTTTTTATCGATTAAGGCAAGAAAGTTGTGACGCCTTAAGGCTGGGAGGCCTGTCGGAATTGACTCACGTAGCAAATGCGTGAGTCACTTTTGATTACAAAATTATTAGTTCAAAATAAAGTTTCGCTATGTGGCAGCTCTTCTTGGGGTCTTAGCTAAGAATGAGTGTTTAAGAATTTAATTAGATGCCTATTTAGTTATAAGTTTTGATGAAGTTGTTGCTTCTACAAGTAATTTTGACTGTGTTGTAAGCTCAAAAAATATTGTCTTTGGTTCTGTCAACTTTGACGAGTGGGAATCGAACAAACAACTGACAAAAATGGTAGAGATAATATTATATTTCAGTGTTTTTTCTTTTTCACCTCTAAAGACTCCACTTATACTTTATTATCTCATTTTAGGAAGGGGGAATGTTTTGTATGATGACGAGTAGCATTCTGAGGAGAAAAAAACATTTGGAAAATTTAGGTCAATATCCCAAAAACTGAAAAAGTTTTCTTTTATGGAAATCGGTTCAGCTCGTCACGCTGATCCTTTATATACTATACATTAGAGCGGGTTGCTTTTTCTAACGAGTCATCTTAGTAGAGGCACTTTTTTCAATAGTCATATTTCTTCAAAAATGATACCGAGGAGAAGGTGGTGGGCGGACAACCTCGCTTCGATTCAAACATTGAAGCAAAACATCAGTCGAAATGCTCAAACGAGTCATCGAAAATTTAACTCAACGTTTGGATCATTTTAGACATAGTCGAGATTAACATTTGAAAGAAAGAAGCTTCAAAAAATAAAAGCCAAAGAATATTTTTTCAAATGTTAATAAACATTCCCATTAAATTTGAAGTCTCTGTTTTTTCTTTAAAAGAGATGGGAACATCAAAATGGTTTACTTTTTACAATATACACATACACGCACATTTAGGTAGTCAAAATAGATTTTATAAATAGTACATAAGCGATGAAAATAGTAAAATGCAATTAGAATCAAATAAATTCTCATTCAATGATGTTCTCCATTTCTTCTTCATTGTTATTTGATTGAGTTTTAACAAACACATTAATTGTTATTAAAAGTTAGTTTCAAATTTATTTCAAAATATTGTTTATATCTAGATAATTTTTAATTTTTTAAATTCAACAACTAATATTGTCAAATGTGTCATTGTATAGCTCACGTTCACTTTCAGCTCTCGAGTACTTAAAGCGTTTTAACATTGTCATATGTTTTTTGTTGCAAGTCACCTTAATACCATTATCGTATATACTTAACTGTAATTAATTGTACTTACGATATACATATATGTACATATGTTTCATATCGGTTATCAGAGTCATCATATTTACAACAGAGTCATTATATATACAACAGTTCACATGCTACCAATTAATTGAGATAAGGCAATGAGAAACCAAAAAGTAGTAAAATATTGATATCAGTAGAGGAAGATAATTATTTGTATGATTTGGGTATATAATATATTTCTAGAAATTATAAAACAAATAAATATTTAAAAGATTTTAATGTTTTTTACAATTTACATAATACATTTTTTATAATTGTATGGACGACCTTGTCATTTCGAGCTTCGTTCGGTTGCACCTGCACTTGAGGTTAGGCGCTGTTGGATGCATATTTGGTAGGCCATTGTAGAGAGTATGGCACTTAGGACAAACTTGATCGATCAATTAAACAGGTTGAAATAAAAGACATTTAAGATATACTTTTAATAAGGTGCTTGCTTTTAATCCGCCGACTTTTGTAGGTGACGTTATAAGGCTCAAAGGAATTGTTATTATTCATGGTTGCGGAGAAGGTATTAAGTTTTTAATACTTAAAATATAAGGATTGAAGGTTTAGAATTGGGCTGTGTGGAACCTCGAAGCAACTTATTGAACTCATTGGTCTTAATATTTCAAAAATACATACATATATTTTCAAGCTATTAACGTTGATTGAAATCATTGAGTTCACAGAGCTTAGACGAAAACGGCACCGCTTCTGGACAAAAAATTTGTTTTCTGATTCGCACTTTGATGTATAATTTTTGCAATGTTGAGTTCGAGTGTGAGTTCTATAATTTCATATTCCAAGACTGAGTTACAATCGTTTTGCTGCGACAGCACTAGATCGCCATTGCGCGAGTATGACGATAGAGGTTATAGCTGTGAATAGAGTTAATTTCAGTAGAAGCAATGTGGGAAGAATTTCTATAACATAATATCTATTAAAGGTTCAGTAGTTCGACCGGAGTCATGTAATTATCTATTTATACCCTTAGAATTAATGTAGAACCCCACTTTACTATTGGAAAGTTTCGAAAAAGGCCCAAAAATAACAATACCGCTCGACGTTCGAAGCGCTCGGAGTGCACACCTCAAACTTTAACGCGTTTTGCTTAAGAGGGTATTCTACTCTAGAAATCAAATTTTGGGCAGTTTTTTGAATTTTATTAAAAAAAAAACCGAAAATATTTTTACCATCCATTTTTTTATGGTATTTTTATTGATATCTTAAGAATACAGAAATAAAATTTTACAAAAAATATTAAAAATTAAAATAATTAGAGGGGGAGGGGGGAGAGACAGGTGTAAAAAAAATGGCGCATCCTGGTGACATTGAACCTGACTCTCCTGGTGGTCTGAAAAATAAAATCAAAAGAAATTCTTAATCAGTAAGGATGCTGTTATAGTCCGGGAACAAGAAAAATTTTTTTTTGAAAAATGGCGACTGCCCGAAAATAAAAATCATTTTTTACGCTTTTTTTTGAAATTCCTGAATTTTTTTTTAAATATTAAAAACACAAATTTTGACACGATGCTGCCAGGAACGATAAAGGATTATATAAAGAATGTTCACACAAAATTTCAAGTAAGGCGGCTGTTTAGAACTTGAGATAACGCCGGTATCGTGTGGAAAAAAGTAGTTTCGAGAAAAACGCGTTTAAAGTTTAGGAGACAATTTTAGTGAACACGGACGCCACATCACAAAATAGGCTGTATCTCCGAAAATAAATCGAATTTTGAAAAATCCTTCCAAGGCCATATTTTTGAAAGTCTAAACTTTAAATATATGAAAAAAAAATCGAATTTATCAAAATTCTAGAGTAGAATACCCCCTTAAAAACACACTTTTCTAAACTGCCGGACTTGACTCCGGTCGAACTACTCAACCGATTTGCTTATTTTTTTCTAAATCATCACGAAATGCCTGACTATCGTCCAAACTAGATTCATAATTTTTTATAACTGGCAATGTTATGACAAAATTTATGTAAAAAAAACATGGGGAAAAATTAAAAAAAAAAACGTTAATTACTTCTTTATTTATCAACATTTTTTCAAGATGACAGTATTATAGTTCCATTGTAAAAAAATAATGTAAAGAAAAACAGACCAGATTACCCTACTGACCCCTTAAAATTTGTCACAAACTGAAAAAAATTAAAATTTTATATCTTCTAATACAAGTCGTTATTACCGCATCAAAAAATCAGGTCCTTTGATATATGTTTAGCATTGATATTTTGAGTAGATTCATAAAAAATGTTGAGATCATTTGCTAACTATCTTTTTGATATCAATACGGTGAGGTCCAAGCACTGTTTGTTTAACTTTTTCGATATCATCGTCATTAACAGTGGTGAGTGGACGACATGAAGCAAGTTTTCAAAACGATAATAAAATTGGAAAATCCTTCGGGGATAATAGCTTCTCGCGAGCAAGTGTATTTGATTGGTACAAATTATTCTTAGTGAGTAGAGAACGCGTTGATGATGAACCACGTAGAGGATGGCCATCAACAATAACTGATGAACAACACGTGAATAAAATAAAGGAATTGGTGCTTGAAATTCGACGGTTAATAGACCAAAGATCTTACTAGCACCGTCGGAATATCGGAAGGACCATCAAAAACCATTTTGAAAGATCACTGAAAGCACGATTGGTTCCAAAAGTCTATGAAAAAATGCTTTCCGAATACGAGGATGTCCTGAACTGGCAATAAGTCATGGATCTCTGCCTATGACCCAAAAACAGACGTTTAATCGGCCGAATATTGTGGCAAAAGTAAGCCGAAGCCGAAAAAAAAGCAGGTCGAAAAAATCAAGGTTATGTTCACTTTTCCTCGATTATCGAGGCGTGGTGCACTACGAATTCTTTCCGATCGGCCAATCTGTCAACAAGGAATACTATTTGAGTGATATTCAAAAAAAGAACCAGAATTATTGGCCAACAACTCTTGGTTTTTGCACTACGATAATGCATTGTCGCATACTGCATTGATTCTTCGTGAGTTTTCGCAAAATTTTCAACAATATCGTGCCGTAACCACCGTATTCGCTTGCTTTAGTTCGGAGTGAGGGCTATTTCGGAAATTGACTTTAACAACTGTGGTGTGTTATAGCCTTCATGTATAATTCTATGCATTGACATTCCATCAGGGCACGTCTGGAAATATTTAATGTCATTCATAAATATCACGTGCGCTTTTGAGACTTTCTACATACACTTTCCAAACCGCTTGGCCCATCGTTGCATGTGAGTAATGCCTAAAAATATATGTTGCCTTCAACACAATTGCTTTTCAAAAACAATCGATAATGACCCACAAACTACTCAATCAATCACAAAAATTTGTGATTTTCAAAATCAAACGATTACTTCAAGGACACAGATATTCACTATAAAAGACGACTTTAATTAGCGGGCAGCTCATTAGCGTTAAAATATTCGAGAAGTAAGAGCTAACGACTTATCAATATGCCAACTTTCGCTGTAACTTGCTTTTGCTTGGCCCTAATTGGCGCTGCTGCGGTAAGTGAATCATGTAGTTATTTTGTCATATTTTTTTATTCAATATTTTGCTATCCTCCTAACTTGTCAGGCTATCCCTTTTGGAGTCGACGTGAGGTCTGCTGACCACGGCGTACTCCGCCTGTTGGCTGAAGCGAATGCCATGGGCGGCGCCGCTGATCCCACAGTCACCACTGAGTGTTTCAATTACTATATGCCAATCATAAATGAAATCTCCGCGAATTTCTCGACGCAGTATGAGCAATGTGTTACCGTGGCCACGCAAGCATCAGCCAATCTCACCGCCACGGCTGCCCAGAACCGCGTTGCCTTTGTGAATCAGACCACTAGCATATGCAGTGCATTCACCACATGCAACAGCGACAATGATACCCTGGACTTCTTCAACTGCTACGCCACCGCTGTAAGTGTGTTTGTGTTATTGGAAGTAAGATCATGTCTGTGAATTAACTATCACTCTCTATCAACTAGGCTTCAGCCGATATTTTGGACATCTATACACTCTCGGATAGCGCCTCGACTGCTGCGCTTTCACTGAAGAGTGGGTTGCAAATGATCAGTGATAAGGAGACTTCCTGCACCAGCGCCGCTCAGCGCACCTACACCACAGAGACTGCCGAAACTTATAAGGAGTTGTACGCATGCTTCGTCAGTGGCTTACCAGGTTCCACTACTGCTACAGCTACCTCCAGTACTGCTCCCCCTGAAAGTTCTGCTGCCGATGACAGTACTGCTTCTGTTGCTAGCTCAGCCGCTCCTGTTGCCTCGTAAATTATCACTGTATAGATAAAAAGTACTTTGTGTCATGTTATGTAAAATGTAAAATTTGTGCTTGCTGAAAACCTAAACGAAGAGAAAAGTCGACTTTAAATAGAATGATGATTTAAATATGGATTCAATGTTTTCTTTTTACATAACCGATCGGTAATTGTTCATTTTATTTCAAGAAGTTTGGTAGATCTACCTTTTTCATTTATTGTCTACACGACTGGAATTAAAGACAATTTTTTTATGAAAAGGAGGCGCTCAAAAGCTCACAGTGGTTTGCTAAAAGAACACTGTTGTGAGTCTTGATAATTTGTATGTGTTTCTGATGTTTGTCGGGAACTCTGAACTGTATTCAATGAGGCTATATTCGCGGTAACTACTACTCAGACATAGTAAAAATCGAAGAATTCATTTTTAGAGCCTCACAAAACGGCGCGTATCTCAAAGACTAATGAATAGATGACACTAACATTACCACCAACTTACAGAAAAAAATTTACTGATTTGAAAAACACACGAAGTATAAATTAAAAGTTCAGCTTTCAATTTGATTGCATCGAAATTTTGGTGAACATGTTCTTGCTGAGCCAACGTGCCAAAAGTGATTTGTATGATATAAAAAAGTGGATTTTGGCTTTGGAAGATGAAAAATGTCTTGGCCGGTGAAAAAAAGTGAAGAACGGAAAGCATTATTTTATAAAAGCTTTTGTCAAACACGAAAAGAGCTTCCAGAATTTTTGAAAGTCACTCAAGCAGCCATTTAAAAAGGTTTTAAAAGCAGTTGGATACAATCAAAAGCAAGGAAATGGGGTGCCTTTTTAATTGAAGCCAGAAAGGCGCTGAAAAACGATTTTGTATGTCATACTGCTTGAAAGCCACAAAAAAAAAATCGTTTTTGTCTGTCTGAAATAATGCTCATACAAATGAACTCCAATTGAGATTATAAGAATTGAAAGTCCACTAGATCAACAGCGACCATATTCAAAAACTTGACAAAAGAGTACAGACTTGACCTTAATACTGCAGTCGATGAGGTCAAGGTTCCGACTGTCAATAATCCTAAAATTTCAGGTGTGACTTTTGACAGTGTGTGCTCATTCACCCTTTATACGACCGCGATTATTGCCAAAGTACAGAGCTGCAAAAAAAAAAATTCTAGATGCTAGCCGGCAGCACACGAGGAAAGGGCAAAGAAACGTTGTTTGCAGCTTACAATGCAACCAGCTGTCCGGTCCTCAACTACGCCGCACCAATATGGTTGGCTGGATGCAGCGAAACGCAGACAAGGAAGCTCCAAACTTGTCGCAACGTTGCACTCCGAACTACGACAGAATGCTTCTTTATGTCTCCTATCGAACACTTGCATAGTGAGGCCCGTATGAATCTGGTGCTTTCGCAGAAATCATCCCTACAATCACCTGCTTGGAGCGGAACCGCCTCTTAAAAGCATCAAGAAATCATTATTCAACTACCTTGACGACACCAAATATAACGAACTTCCGAAAAGTACTGCCCGCTATTCACAGTGGAGCCATCAACACTCTCCCCAACTCCCCCTCCGTGAACTTGGAGTCAAACCACCACCCATTGCAGACAAACAGCTCGAATTGCTGCGATAAACGAGAGTAACGAAGCCTGCACAGCTTCGTTCTGGATACTGTAGCAAGGTGAACATCTACCTATCAAGAATAGACCCCGACATATCTAATATGTGTCTATCGTGCAATGAGTGTACGCATGACTCTGGCCACCTCTTTGCATGCTCCACTAAACCTACTCATCTGACACCCTTCTAACTTTGGTTCGACCCCTTGGAAACAGCGCGTTTCTAGAGCCTTCCCTTGGGTGACGTCGCCGTCAACATAGCTAATCCCTACCATCCTAGTGGGGACTAGGTACAATTTACAACAACAAAAATTGATGTCGTCTCCTAATTTTTCTTCAAGCTTTCTCTGTTGTTTAACAGAAATTTATATTTTCTTTGTCTCCTATGTTTTTCTCGTACCTTCACTCAAGCCCTTGCTTTTACATTGTATTTAAGCAACCGTTATTGTACTTTATAATTAAATATATTTATTTATATAACCGTAAACACAACAGCATATCGCATTAGAGGTTCAACTCACGCTCTCTGGAGCGCATTTCATCACCACTTCTTACATTTATGTACCTTCGAAAAGAGAACTGTAACTTTTAACCGTAATGTGTTTGCTTTGTTCGGCAAAGCGGTCTAAGTTATTGCTTACCTGTGTAAAACAGCAACAAAAACAATGCGCGCGTATTTCATCAAGCAAATGCGGTGTGTTGGAAGTAAGCAACACGGATGCATCATTCACCGAGAATATTTTAGACGCCGCGTAAAGCGATTACATTCATTTTCTTCATTAAAAAGTCTGAGCTGTAAAAATGCTTCTGAGGCGAATGTAGTGCGGTTACATAAGCATGTGTGTACATGTAATTGTTTGCGTGTATGTGTGTCGAGCACTTATGCTAAATTTAAGCTCACTTGTAGTTGCAGTTTGCTGCTTTCTCACACAATTTCCCCTCCCCAAGCATCGCTACTCGCTCGCAGCAATTTTGTTGTTGTTGTTATTATTTTTCGTAACTTGCGGAATGCCGCAACGTTGACGGCAGTGAGAAATCTTAAAATTGACTTGGTGGTAGGGCCTTTTGTTTACTCATACACACACACGCATTTACTCCCAGACTTGTGTACCGTTTACGCTTACACGCATGCACCCAGCCAAGAGTTCGCAAGGATGTGGGGAATTTATTATTGCGCTTCGCTTTTAAAATGCTTTTAAGGATTAAAAGAAAATTCCTTAAGTATAAAAACAACGGAGTGTCGCAGCAGCATGTGGAAATGAAATTTGCTGAAATTTGCTTAGGTTTGGCTGTAATTTAATTTGGACGCACCGGAGCGGCGTAGTGGATTCTTATTTTTCTGAGATGAGAGTTACAAAATTAGAATAAATTCTTAAAAAATAATAATAATAACAATGTAGCACTTAGACTGCTTAGACTGCGACGAACTTCCGCTTTATTTTGTGATATGATTATATTTGCAGAAATACATTAGAAAGCTCAAGCAAATTAAATCACCGTTATTTTTACGCAAATTATACTAACCACTACTAAAGAAACCCGTTAGAAGCATTAAATTATGCAGAAAAGAAGATATGGAAGTATTGCATAGGGTTTCGTCACAATTGAACAATGTTGGGCACCACCCACTTTAGTTGAAATCATTCATCTGAGAAACATCTCTACTGATTTTAATCATATTTGCTGCATCATATAATCGAGTAAATTTTATAAATGTTGTGAAATTCCATCTTAAACTTTACAGTTCATATATCCAGAAACAAACCAATATATCGGAAAAAAATCTTCTTCAGTTCTCCCCATACAAAGTTCTTGAAATCGAACCATAAGTTTCCAAGCCCTCAGATATCGAATATGTGAACTTCGGTAATTAAATTGACTTTTACCCTATAATATCGGGTTCTCTGTGAGATTTGCGTCGGTTGCCTTTTATATATCAGAATTAGCCATGAAATTTGGAAACAAAACTTTTATCATAAAATTTTTATTTGATGTTATACATATTCAGAATGTTTAGCCATACGAGCGCTATATTTTTTTTGCTTACAGTAACTTAAAATATTCAGATCGGCCAAAAAATTAGAATTAAATTGCGAACGAAATCGCATGATTATCTCTTACAACTTTCCACATGGATTTGAGCGAATGGATTTGAGGAAATGTTTATGACAGTGCATACTATCCAATAATGCAACAAAACAAAAATCGATTTATCAAAAGTTTCACACTGAGATGATCACTTAACTCAGCTATACTGGCTCGATGGACTTAATTAAATTTTAAGCATTTGAAGATCCCTCTAGGACCAGTGTTTGTCTACGACTACGACCTCGTTTCATTCGTTTTCATTTCAAGCCAAATTTCGTCAAGGTCGTCCAAAATCAGTTGTTGATCCGCAAACTATTGATCGTCTTATGACTTATCGTGAGATTGAGACAACTAAAAGCATTTGTGGGAGCAGTATACACTTTATATTGTAAGAATATTAAACCATAAAACAATTTGCTCACGTTGGATCCCTCATAGTCTGTCAATCGCGAAAAAAGGCTAGATTGATCGAGAAAAATGTTAAAAAATATGATAGCTGTGCTTTGAAATACTTATGACAGGTCATGAATGATGGATTAACACGTCTGGATCCAAAAGTAAACAGCAGCAGACTGTATGGGTTTGTTTCCAGATGAGCAGAATTCAAAAAAGTTGTTCGCACACGAAGCAATTATAAGCAAATGATTGCCTGATTTTATGGAACAACTGGATATATCGCAACCATACCACTAGAGCAATGCAGAGTAATAAGTTCTGAGTGATGCACAACTATCTGTTTGCGAGTTGTCTGCCATGAAACCAGGAAAATTAACCCTCGAAGATAGATCATTCTTCACCACGGCAATGCGAACTCTCACACATCGTTTAAAATATTTTTGAGCACTCAAAACATAGCTTTTATGAGTCATCCCTGTAAATCTTAGAATCGAATAACCTCTTGTTTTTCTCGTACGAAAATAAGATGTCGACAATTTTCGTCACCTGAAGAGGCGGTAACTTCGTTCAAAACGCTGTTTGGGATATACTATCTTAATTCGCTTCGACAATTAGTTTAAATACAAGCACAAGTTTATAGGTCTCAATGGAGAATATATTTCTAAAAACAATGACGTGATTTCGGCTGACTAATATTGGTTTTAGAACAATTGTCTCGGATAAGAAACTAATTGTTTATATCACCTAAAGAAATAAAATACCACAATCAATACAATAAAGGTAATAAAATACCAAAATCATACTTAACCTCTTATAATTTCATCAAATAACGAAAATTAAAATCTTTTTAAAACTTACAGAAAAGGTTTTGTATGAAACGATTTCTCCGGTTTTAATTCTTGCAAACGACGAGGGTACACAATGTTCGCTAACACCCAAATGTTTAACTACTCCACTTGTTTTTCAACTAATTTTATTGTTTTTCTACTTGTTTCCTTGGACTTCATACATTTTTTTGCTCTTACTTTTACCATTTTATTTAATTTCTTTCTCACGCTGTTATTTGGTTTCTTTAATTATTATGATTTCTGCGATTAAAAATGATAAGTTTGCCTAGTTTTTTCCCTTTTTTATTTTTTGATGAAGTGGCTTAGACTCCTGGGACTCGATTTTACCGCTGAATATAAGATTGTTTTTGCTTTTATCGACATCAACAAATGCAACGTTTGTCAACACAGATATTATTCAGTCAGCGGATGTGACAGCGCCTAAAAGTGAGCTATAATTTTTGGAATTGCTACGCAGCACTTTGTGCATGTATTAATTAACAGTAAATTTTAAAACTTAATGGTAACGATCTGCACAACTAAAAAGTGGTTGATGGAAATATCATATATGCTGATTATGCTTTTCTTGGAAAATCTCTAAGTGCTTGAGTGTAGCTATTCGGAGAGGTGTCATTCAGCATTTAAATATCTTAAAAAAAATTGAATTGACAATACTCTTATATGAATTCTAATTATTGACACTTGCTCCCATAACTTCGTGGATTCGAAAGCAAGTCGAGTAAATATTTGATATGAAAAAAATTTCATTTTAAAAGCGATCGCTCTTCTAAAAGAACGACCAATTATTCAAACATTAAACCGATATGTAAATAACCACTTGAGTATTCAAGAGGTGTTCGATACACAAGGTCATCAGTCTCTAAAATATTTCCGAGCCACGCCTTTTCTGACCTCAAGCAAGAGGAACAGATCTACTTTCCATCAGTGAGAACGCATTCCGGCAGCTAATTGGAACATGCAAAGCTTTCCACTAACTAAGAAATTTCACTGCGTCTACACTCTAGCTCCTCTAGGTTCCTTAGGGACTTTCAGATCCTTCAATTCTCACACGCTAGTGCGCAACGCACACTCTTCGTTGCGCCGTTAGAGTAAATGTTTTGCGCCGCACGATTGCCCACGCTGCAGCGGTTGTTAAGTAGCCGCATGCAATGTGCATTTGCGCCCAACACCAGCCCTCGTCAGAACCACCCACACAATCTCGCTTGCAGCTGAGTGCCGACATTATTTTAAACAGCAGCAGCGGCAGCAACGGCTCACACACTTGAGTGCTGTGCATACGAAATCACTGCAGTAGAAAATTAGAAATTCACTCAAATGCTGTTTGCTGAACTGTTCCGGCTGCTGCTGCTGTTGTTCTTGCTTTTGCTGATGCTGTTCTTGCTTTTACTGCTGTTGTAGTAGTTAGTTTTGCTGCTATTGTATTAGTTGTTATTGTAGCTGTGTCCGCTGCCGCTTGTCTCTCGACTGCCTTTGTTAGCGCAACTCTTGTCCAGCCAGCGGCGACTTTTGTCTTCTCAGCCATTTTGAATGCACAAAAGTGTGGCGCACAAAAATCGCCCCGAGCCCCATCCGGACGTCGCTTTGGCGAAGTTTGCCGCAATTTTCTTATAATTTGATTTGCTTTCTCATACTCGAAGCAAGCATTTTTCGATTTCTTCCATTTCGCTTATTTCCTTTTCCACTTTTCTGCTCTTTAGTAGATAGTTCAATGTATTTGGCTGTGTGTGCCTGTGTGTGACTGTGTAGTAGTGTGTGATTTTTGCAAATTTGTGTAAATTTTTGTTGTATTTTTTCTGCATTAATATGATGCTTCTCAATTTAAATATTTTTTGACAAACTCGCATACTTCAGTTTTATCATTTCCCATTTTTGTGCATTCCATTTGCCTTGCTCCTTTGGTCTCTTATTCTTACTTTCGCAGTTTTCATTTTCTCAAGTGTTTTTTTTTTTTGTTTGTTTTGTTTTTATGTTCAGTGACCTTTACCGTGATGTGTGCAGCAGTGTGGCAGACGTTGCCTGCAAGTGCGTGTGGCATGTGGCACGAATGCCCAGCTAACTTTGTGCCTTGCGGCATTGCTGCCACTTGAGTCCACTGCGTCTGCATGCGCTGCTGAGCTCTGCTTTGGCGACTGCTGCTAGTCACCTCGAAATTTTTGTATATTTAACGGTATTCAGCTTTGTTTTATTTTGATTATATATTTTTTTTAGCGCTGGAAATCAACCAAGCGCACATTTTTTCTTTTCTGCAACACTGTGCTGGTGTCTTCTGCATAATATTGCTTGATTGTGTTTGTGCAAGTTAATACTTTCTCCGTTAGCGATTTTTGAAAGAAATCCCATGTCTTTAGAAGGCAAAACAAAAAAAAAAAAAAAATATGTATATACATATATATATATATACCAACATACATATTTATATATATTTTTCACTTCTATAATTTAAATCTCACTGACCATTTCTTCAAGTCGCTGGTATTTCATGCTCCACATTTTTCTATTTGCACTCGCTCACTCGGCGTTCTCTCTTCAGCTTTATTTACTCACATAAATCGTTCCTTTGTTCTTACGCGAATTTGTCTGAATCTTTGTGTGCTTGCCGCTTATTAAAAATGCCGCAAATTGTCTTGCGAAAATTTGTCAGCGGAAAATTGAAATCAGTTGAGTGCAAAAGTTGGCGCTTATGCAGCGCTATGTAAACAACGGTTAATTTAGGTCAATTATGCAATATTATTTAAGCTTTCGTGAGTTTTGAATACCTAAGTAATTGAAAAACAGAAAAATATGAAATAAATAGAATACGGGAACTTGACTTTGATTTTTTAGTTTTTTTGGTAGCTATATGCTATAGTTGTCTGATTTAAACAAATTATTCAGATACCTGAAGGTTGTTCTCTTGGCATAATAACCTGCGCCAAATTTCATGAAGACATCTTGTCAAGTAAAAAATGTGCTCATATAAGAACTTGACCTATCGTTCAGTTTGTATGACAGCTATAAACTATAGTTGCCCGATATCGGCCATTGCAACAAATGAACGTCTTCTTGGGAAAGGAAGGATGTGTGCAATAGCGCAGAGCTATATCTCAACAAGTGAGGGGGCTCGCGTGTATACAGATCAACGAATATGGCTAATTCCTCGCAGCTCGTAGTTTTCACCATTTATTTGAATATTCAAAGGGCTTCCGACGTTTCCTTTTTGGTGTTACATCGTAGCAAACTTAATATTTATATGTTTATAAAAATTACGTGTCACGTTGTTTGTCCGCGATGGACTCATAAATTTTAGTAAAATTTGGCACACTTTGTCCAGTTTGAAACAACTTAGAAGATAGGATAGTAAAAACTATTCATAAATTATAAACACAGTGAAAGCTCTATTCTGTAGATGCTCTATTAAACGGGCATCTCCATTAACCATGCACATTGGCCGGTCCGACAATTTTTTTAAGATTATTAGGTACAATCTATTAGGCGGACAACTCTATGAACTGGAAAGAAAGGCTGGTAACCAGACATTTACAAAGCAGCCTTTAATTCGTTATTTTTTCCAATGAAATTAATTTGCATGAATATAATCAAAATTAAACGTCAAGTATAATCCCTTGGATTCTCGTACCGACAAAACCTTTTTCGGCTTTATTCGTAAATCTGGCAACTAACAGCTTTATTGTAAATTTTACGTATTTGATGTAATTGATCCTCAGAACGTTTTGACATAGGACCGTTACATGTGTTGCTTACAGTGACTTAAAACATTCTTCTCGACCAAAAAATTATCTCGAAAATTTTTGTGCGACTATTTTTTACAACATGCTATGTGGATTAAGTGGACTCAGCACTCACTGCAGAGATAATTTTATTTCAATAAACCACCAAATTCAATTGAGGTCGTTGATCAATTTAAGACAGATCTCCTGAAGGTTGTCCAAAATTAGTTGTTGTATCGGAAACTATTGATTCTGTACACAAACTAATGTTACCATATAGTCGTGGGACCTAAATTGAGGTAGAAGCAACTAAATATATTAAGGGGACCTGCACTCATTCAATTTCGCATGGATATTTGATTTTGAGAAAAAAACATGTTGGATCCCACACTATTTGTCGACCGTTCAAAAAAAGGCTCGCGTCCATTGGTTGGAAGATAAACGACAGATGTGCTTTGAAACACGTCTATGAAATCGTGAGAGATAATGAAACGTGAGTTTAAACGTACCTCTATGAGCTCGAAAGTAAGGATCAGTCGACTCCATGGGTGTTTCAAGGTGATCCAAAGCACTTCAAAGCAAATCGTTGCCTGTTTTTTAAGGAGCAACTGCATATATCGCAACCGAATCACTAGAATAATGCAGTACAATAAGTTCTAAATGGTACACAACCATATGTTTTCAAGTCGAAGATGGACAAATCTTCACCACGACAATGCGGGCTCTTACACTGAAATAATTGCATTTTTTAGCGCTTTTACCGATTGATTTAAAGAGTAATCCACCATAAGGTCTTGACTTGGCACCAAATGACTTCTTTTTATTGCCATACGAAAAAACCTAAACTAAAGGTCACCGCTTTTCGACACCTGAAGAAACGATTTATAGGTTCAGAATGCATTTTTTGGAGACACCTCAATCAGAGTTTAAAGAATGTTTCGAAAATTGGTTCAAAGGCATGCGGAAGTTTATAGCTTTGAATGGAGAATATTTTGAGAAACAACCAAGCGATTTCAATGATTCAAATTTGCTTCTGTTCTTTAATCCAAAAATATAAAAGGAAAACCTCCGTATGTAATTTAAAAATACGGTTCTTAAGAGGTGAAAAAATTGGTAGATCCCAGACCGTATTATTATCAGAAAAAGTTTGTAATTTTGTGTTATTAAGATGCTTTAAAACTGGACTGATACTTTCTGTATAAGGTTAGCTACAGTCATGATCAAATTTGATCCAGACTGAACCTACTGGATAAAAAATTTTTCTAGATTGGTACTATGGTACGTATTATTTGTTGGCAGCTGTTTGATTACGGCGCGAAAATTTGGCCGGCGACTTTTACCATGAAACAAACAGTGCCGATAAGAGTTTGCTTGAACATTTAAGTTTCCAATGAAATAACGGTTACATGATAGGTAAAAATATTTAAAGAGTATTTTGGAGAGTCCATTTTATTACGAACACAAATACTTTGGTGGCACAAAGCATTCTATGAAGGTTGTGAAGTCATCGAATACTTGCCTCATGTGAGTCATCCACCTCTGTTAATAACGATAACATAGAAACAGTGCCAGCAAAACCTCGCGTTAGCAGCAGAAAAATATCAGAAGCTGTCAACTTCTATTATAGATCGATTCAACACATTTTCTCTAATATTTTCAGCATGAAGCGTATAAATAGCAATAAAAATCTTAATTGAAGAGGTATCGGCATACCCTTTTGAACAAATTCAACTTGGTAACATTGTCGTTGCTTTTATAAGTGATTTTTTTTTACAAAAGAGCAGCGCGCAAAGTTTACGCACAGAGAAATGGCGAATCGAAGACGGATAATGCTAGACTTGTACCAAAATATCTAAATACATTGCCAAAAAGGACTTCGAGTAGCCGAGGAATCAGTATATATCCATTACTGGTGACAAACATAACTAGGTTTATGAATATGACGTCGAAGGTTTCCTAAATTTTAGCGAATAGCTTGCAAAAATGTGCCGAAACTGAAAAAACCAAACTAAAATTAGTTGAAGACAATGACGACCAGCTCAGCCAAGGCTTATATGAAATGTATGGATAATTTGATTAAGCGTTGACATGATTGCATTGGCTTAGAACCCTGTTTTGAAGGTCAGAATAAAAATTGGTTTGAAAATATATGCGTGATAGTTTTGTTTTTATCAGTCCGGGTCAAATTTGATCACTTGATATAATATGTTACAAATATTCACAACTTCATATAAAAGTGTAAATATGGTTGTAATTGATTTTTGTTTGACCTCACATAAATTACTTGTCAACACTGTATATCCTAGGTTTACATTTGCTTACATAGGCATAACCTGTTTCTATATTTTTTGCAACTAAGTGTTGACATTTTATTTATAGACTGATAAGCAAACGAAAATCTGTTGGTTCCGTATGGTAGCATTACATCAATTATTTGTGGAACCAATTAAATATGATTACAGAATGTTTTCTCTAAACTAGTATTACAATTTTCCAGCGAAACATTTATCATCGGTTTAATTGTGATTGATATGGTTTCTGCATATCGATATATAATAAGCACAATATGTCAAATAATTTGTTTAAAAACTAGCTACAACAGCAAAGCAAATCATTATTACAGTTATAACCGAACTAAAGTGTAAAACATGAAATTCGCAATGAGCGCTCTCTCCGTGGTAGTACTGCTCTTCGCAGTTAGCCAGGTAAATTAATTATATTGCTGAATACCTGCCAATACGAAAAGTGAGAATTTTATCTCTCAACCACAGGCAAGCGGCACACCTACCGAGCAATTGAATGGCGACAAGGTTTCCGATGGAGTCGATTCGACAACCGCCGCCTCTACAAGTGTTTCAAGCGCGGGTTCTCAACCGACAGAAGTTTCTACCGACATCATCCCAACTAGTAGCACAACCGGAGTTGAGGCCGATTACGATTACGATTGCTTGGTGGCGTACACACAATCAATTGTTGACTTATCGTCAAAGAAACAAGCAGCATCTAACCAAATGTCCGATTGCGTGTCTGAAGGAAATTCGTGTTCGGTTTGCGATGGTAAATTTGGTCCGACCATAAAAGAAATCAATTCCAACATCATAGCCGTAAACCAAAAATTTCAAACGTGCTTGGCTATGTTTCAAATGATAAGCATTTAATCGCATTAACAGTTAAAAAATGTAGTTATTTTATTATTTATTTAATTTTTAGCCATTTTTTATAATTTTTATCCAATTAATTCAGAATTTGTGGGTTGGTTTCAAAAAATAATTCCTATTTTAAGATTATTTTCTATTTCTTTTAAATATATTTAATCACATACTCGTATTTTATTTAAATGTTTCAGCATATCCAAGACACATATTTAGTCAGTATTTCGGGATTTTTGTTTAATTCCGAATCTGATTGCAGACATTATAGGGAAGCTTACTTCTTGCGCATATTATACCTTAGCAGTGTCGTTTTGATGAAAATCTTGACAGTAAGCGCTATACAGTTGAGAGATAACGCAAATATTGTGTCTCAAAATTCAACACTCCACACGACAGTTTGCACTTTAGTTGCTTTCAAGGTGGCATCGGCTTAGTATATGCACTTGCTCTCAATATTTATTTGGATTTGGGCGAGGGCCACCAATGTAGCTTTCGTTAGTAAAAGTGCTTAGTTAGGGACTGCAAACAACAATTCTTCCGACTAAGTCGTAAATTTAACACAATGTCAGTTAAGGGGGTATTCTAGTCTAGAAGCATGAATTTCGGGTAATTTTTAAAGTGTCGTAAAAAAAGGCAATTAATACTTCTACCATCCATTTTTTTATTAGTTATTTGTTAATTTTAGAAGAGAACAGAAAAAAATTAAAAACTAAAAAAAGTAAAAAATTTAAAAAATTATGAGCTGACGAAGTGGGGGGTCTCTAAAAAAAGATTATTAATCTAGAATAATGTCGCAATGGTCGGAGATACGGAAAAGTGGGAAAAAAATGTTTCACAAAATGGTGACTGCCTAAAAAGGAAGTGATTTTGGACCATTTTTTCTGACCCTTTCGATTTTTTTTAAAAATAATAAAAATAAAAATTTGGGGATGGGGCTAGTTCCAACCACAGATAAGCTTACAAAGAAAACTCTATAAAATTTCAGGTAAATCGGTCCAGTAAAACCTCAGAAATCGTGGGCATCGTTCCGAAAAAGTCAGTTTTGAGAAAAACATGTTTAAAGTTTTGCGTTCCGGCCGAATCAGTTTGGATGCCGGGTCAGAAAAATGCCTATATCTCCGAAAATAATTTGAATTTTGAAAAATCCTCTTGTACACATATTCTTAAATAGTTAAACTATGAAAATATAAAAAAAAATTGCGATTTTTTTTAAATATCTAGACTAGAATACCCCCCTAAAGATAAGATGACCAAATTTTGTAAATCAGAATTTATATAACATTATCCTCTTCAGCGAACTCTGGTTGGATATGCAATTTTATAGTATATACATTTTTGTGTGGAAAAAACTGTTGACCTGCATATAGCAATTTCTATTTCTGAACCTCTGATGAATATTAAATAAGACAATCTTAGGTATATTAAGGGGTTTTCTCGGCTGAAAAACAGCCTTTTTTGAACAATTTTTTTTCTTATATAAATTAGATATTCAAAATAAAAGAAATTTGTCTCTGGAGTCAAGCAATTTATTCACTAAATTATGTTTTCCTAACCAAGAAGAAAATCAGAGAACATTCACACCAATAAATTGTGAACGACTTTAATTCAAATTGTTATTTGTGAACGATCGAAGCAGCAACAAATCAGAAATTTGTCTTCATAAAGGCAATTCCAAATGTCAAGAAGCTTCATAACTTATTGAAAGTATTGAAACTCCAAGCTAGAAAGCGCTACAAAGCAATATCTGTTTAAGGACATTAGCAGGCTTTTATTTCAAGTCATTTAATTCTCACAATTTATGTGCGTATATGTGAGTATACTTCAATTTGTAGCTACGAGTATTGGCAGATAAATTTTTATAAAGGCACGAGTACACACACGTGCTGCCACCCACTGCTGATGTAGTTATATCTAATTTATATATATATTTATATATTTATACCTACAGCTTGGCAATAAATTCGAGGCGCATCGCTTGACGCTTGTAGTTACAGCGCACTTTTTCTACACAAGCAGCATATTCGTCTACATATTTTTATGGGCATAATCGAGGTAGCCTGTCGAGAGCCGCTGCTCATATGTTGGCAACCAGCGAACGTGCTAATGTGTCATCAATTTGAATTATCGCCAAAATGTGGCAACATGCAGACATGCCACAAACATGTTGCAAACACCTACACATACATATATAGACACTATATAATGTTAGAAGCTTGGCTATTATATGAACGGCTATAACACTTGATAAGCTGCAGTAAATAAATAACTTCATGAGCTCATACATACTACACACAAAAACAAACATCTTCTTGCAACACATTTCGGCTACGCTTCAAGCAGTCGGCGGCATTTAATGAGCTATTGCCTTTGCTCAATGCGTTTACCGGTCATAGGCTGGCCTTCGTTTGTTTTACTTGGCGCATTTCTCCACTTTATTTATTACACTTATTTCCGTTATTCCCTTTTGGTGGCCGTACTCCTCTTCATTGACTCATTGCTCTTTATTCCTTTTACTTTGCGCTCTTTCACCATTTGGCGTGGCAAAAAGCGGTTTCTTTTCCATTCCGTTTGCCTTTTGCCGTTTTATCATTGCTTTGCTCTGCCTCAGTAGTTTTAATTTGAATTTATGGCCTGATTTTTTCAATAATTTTTTGTTAGTCGTCGCCATTTTTCTTTGGCAATTATTCCCATTGCCGCTTGGTGACACTTTGTTTTTTATTCGCCAGCCAATTTAATTCAATTTAAGTTGAGGGCGAAATTTGTTATTGCCAGTGAAGAAAAGTTGCCACTAGGAGGTGTTTCTTCGCTAGCGTGTATGCCCGTAGATATATAATTATGTATATATATATTTATTGGTGTAAGGTTCACTTGAAAGCTCAAACACTTTTATTAGCAAAGCTGAACATATTTATGTATTATATCAATGAAAGCTGCATTTAAAACAAAGTTTTGGATACATAAACTCTGTAATTTTATTTTATTTTTACAAAAGAAAAATCGGCTTTTTCGTCATTCGTATTGAAGTACTTATAAGCGTTATTTAGGTTACTCATACGCCACCGTCTAAACAAGGTTTGTGTGAGGTAGTTACTCATACAACTGTTCAAAAATTATTTCCTTACTAATCAAACAATTTTCTAATATAAATAAAAAATATATATTTTATAAATATTAGGTATATTTTCGAGCCGTAAAGCATTCTTATTGTACTAAAAAATCAATTGGATTCAATTCTTAATGTCATATAAAGCTTTGAGGTATAACATGTCCTGTAGGGCTTACGGGGTTTAAAACATCGATATTTGGCATATTGTCTTCAATTTTCAAATTGCTCCGAGTAACAATTTCAGAGATACAGCCTTGAGAACTTGGCGTTCGAGGCTACCTAGGCTGAGTGCACCGTCTTTAAACGCGTTTTTCTCGAAACTGTATTCTGAACTGAAACTGTATCGACTACTCAACTACTCAAGCGATCTTCATGAAATTTTACACAGGCCCTTGAGAGTCTTAAGACTTGGACGAAGATTTTTTTCGCTTAAAACTATTTAAAAAAAAAAAAATGTCGCGAAATTTTCACTGAAAGTTTAATTTTTTTTTTTTTTTAATGTCTGCCAAAAATCCAATTTTCAGTTTTTTTCCTTACTCCAAGTTTTCAGTTAAGTTTAAACTAAAGCACATATTTTTTCAGTTTGTATGATCTTTTATGGATTTATCCTGCCAACGCGGGCGCATATTTTTTCCGAGGGGTCACCGGAAATGGCCTTGCTATAGACGAGTTTAAAACATTTTTTTCCAAAGTTTTTTTTCAAAACTTCATTGTCATTAGTGTATGTTTGTAAAAGTATAAAATTTTAATAAAATATCAATTTTTTATATGAGAAAAAAATTGTTAAAAAGAAGATTATTTTTTACCCGAGGTAACCCCACAAAGTTATGTATGCTGGACTATCACATAGATTTCTTTCCGGCAAATTTAGCTCATAGCGAGAGGTTCCGTCAGGCCATATTCTTTATGGAGAAGTATTATGAAGGGCAATCGAGTAGTAAGAATGCTAGCAGATTATTATTGGAGGCTAAGAAACGACCTTCTTGAAGCCAAATATTCACGAAAATCGTATTAGTTTTTTTATATTAAACATACATAAATTTATCTAAGTGTAGCTGATGTTTGTACTTCTCAGTTGAAATATTCAGAAAATATATGTTTTGATGTCACAAGAAAACGGTCGCGTTAATTTTTTCATTCACGGCGGTTTAAAAAAGTTATATTTTACTCAAAATTTTTGGATGGTTTTGTACTGCCAAATTTATATCTTTGGTCAGATTAAAGGCAGTTAAGTCATTGTATGAACACTCGTGTAGAAAATGCAGAAAAAATTTGATAGTAAATAAATCAGTTTTGTCCAAGTTATTACTCAAGGAAATTAAAAAAAAAATTCCGGAAGAAAAACGCATTTAGAAATAAACTGATGAAGCTGAGTGAACTGATCGGCTATACTATAGAATTCTGTTACTAAATTAACTATTTGATGAATCAATTTAAATCTGTTGTATATTAACTTCAAAGATATAACCTTTCCTTAAATAAAGCCCCTCCTAACTTTCAGCTGCATTCAAAAATTTCTTGTATTCATATAAGCACTTTATTACTTTTAGCAGCCAAAAACAACTATTTTCAGATGTACGAAAGCAGGGTATATGTGAACTCTTGCTGAGAACAATGTAGCCACATACCTTTTTGAAAGCAAACCAACAATTTCTTGTAATAATAACAACGACTGGCAACAGTAACGGAACAAACATGCGTATAAAATCCTCTTTTTCAATTTTATCTACAAATGTGAGTTACAGTAGCAATTTTGCCAACTCTAACCGTTCCACGCCGTCTAATGAATAGGGTAACCAAGTGAGCTAAATATTAAATTTTAAATGAAACATTAATGGATGATATTTGGAAAATGTTACCAATGCAGTATTTGCAATAAATTTAGTAGAAGAGATATAAAGTTGAAGAAAGTGTGCAAAAAATAGTATAATTATAGTTCCTCTTCTTTAACTTTGATGCATTAAAATTTCACTAGATATATACTGAATTCACAATACACTATAACTATATAAAATATTTACCTAAATCTATATAATCTGAGTTTAAGATATTTCAGCTATTATTTACAAGCTGAATATCTGGATATAGAGCTCTTTGTTTGACAAAATCTATGAAGTTCTGATCGCCGCTCAGTCTATTATATGCACATTCAAGCGTTAACAGGTCAACATCTGCCTGAAATGTCTCTTATATTTTACATAAAATTACTGCTCCGCTAGATATTTAACCTTGTGTCGCTTTATAGTTTAAGGACTCAAAAATATTCCCCAAAAGCACAGTCTTAAATTTTTCTTATACTGCCTTCCTACTAAAACCCAAAAGCTCTTTTAAATTGCTTTATGTGGCAATCATATGTTGGAGCTGTGGTACTTTTTGGTTAGGTATATGGCTTCTTCGGAAAAATGCAACTTATCTCTGCAACAACAAAATCAAATTTTACAATACAATCATGCAGTGAAATGTATGAGCGCACACGAGTGAAAGGATTGTGACCCCTATTTTCATTTGCCACTCGCCAAGCAACAATTTGTTATTTAAGTGCATCTTTTATCGTTCGCTTGTGTTTATTGCTTTAGAAGCGCAAGCATTTTCCCTACACACTACCTACAAACAAAGCGCATACCCTGTCGGCAAATGAGTTGATTACCGAAGTATTGTCGAGTAAGTTGTGTTTTCAATATATTTTATTTTCCAATGTTGCATTTACAATAAAAAACGCATAAATAAAAAAAAATAATTAATTTGAAAGAATCCTAAAGGTATACTACAAACAGCGTGTACAGCCTAAAGTTAGGCTATAAAATTGTTAAAGAGAAAATTTTATTGTTTAATGCATTTCAATGCTTACATTGTTTTCAAGTCTCCCTTTATTTTTCACAACTCCAATTCTATTGCAAACTGACTACCAAACATTTAACTTCATTTATCTTCCCCAACTGGCCAACAGGGATCATCTTTGGAAGACAAGTATAATTGCAGTTGCCAGTGTATGTGTTTTGTAACAACTTTTTGAGGCGACAAATGTGCGTAACCACATTTTTGCAGGTGGCAAAGTTTAATAATAAATGCCATAAATCGTTTTGCACATAAACTAACATGAGGGGATAACTAGAAAGAACAACATCGTGTTACAAAAGCACATAACTAACGCTTCTCAGGTAAATAGTTGCTGCAGAGCACAACAGGGTTGTGGGTCAGTTACACTTTCATTTGGTTAAGGCTGTAAATGATAAAGTGTGACGAAAGTGGCAATATATTTCTGTTGTAATTTAGGTGTGGTGAAGATTGGATTCCAAGAGGCAACCAGAGATAATAATTTTGTGCTTTTTGGTATATCAGGGGGTTCCTATAAGAAAATAGAGCATATGGGCCTTAATGACTAATAGTACTTAAGAGCTTTTCAGTATTTAAAAGCAGCTTAACTTTTAGCAACTTAAGAGTCTAATGTACATTGTAAAAGGGTGATCCACTTTGAGGTTCACTAATTTTTCAACGAAAAAATACAAAAATATCAAACTTAATAGGGAATGTTTACTATCATTCGAATTAACATTTTTTGGCATTTATTTTTTGGAGTTTATCTCTTTCAAATGTTAGCTTTGGCTATGTCTCGTATGGCCTATTCATTGTATTCAACTTTCGATGACTCGTTCCAGCATTTCGACTTGTAACTGGCGAATGACACACGTCCTGTCAAATTTTGAATTTTTGGCTATTGAAAAAAGCACCTCTACTGGGTTCACCCGTTATAATTATAAATTCCATAAGTCAATTATGAGCTTAATTATTTAACGTTTTCGCACATGGTCTTTTCCACAGTATAAGGTAACCGTCTATTTTTAAACAATACCAACAACAATCATAGGCTTTCACTTGCTGTTTGAATGTATTTAACGCATGGCGCAAGCGATAAGTCATTCATACAAATACTTAAATATTTACAAAAAAAGTTATCTATTTATTGTATTTCTGATTCATTGTTATAACATTGACTATGGCCAAAAACAATTCAAACACAATATTTTGCAAAATAAAAAGTATTTCACATTTGGTTTTCAACCGCTGATCAATCATTTGAGTGATTATTTTTCTTTCGATTACGTACCGATAAGGGGCTCGATGTTGTGCGGAGATTTCAGTACGTTTGCGTGAACAGTAAGAACCCAATGAGCTGGAATTTGAAGCTATCGCCAGAAAACAGATTAACTCGATGGAGATTAGGGAGCTATGTTTGGTACCTTTATACTAATAATGAGTTGTTTTAGTTACACAGAGTTCTCAGCGTTCCATGACTACATGCTTTCCATAATAAGCTGTTGATTCCTTAAAAGTGAATATTGAGTGCTTTCTAGAGTAGGCCTTAACTGCCGGGTGTTTTCAAGCTCTCAGTTCAAGGTAAAAATGATTAAATCGCTAGGATAACTTATATGTGCCTTGTCGTCTGAAAAACTACTTTGGTGTCTATGAAAGGGAGACAAGTTGTTTCATTGCATATGAGTATTTAGTATTTGTAGATGAATTGATTCGTGAGCTTCTTTAAAATCTTGTTGAGTATAGGTCACTAAAATGTATTCCAAGCCGAGATTGCAGCCATTAAGATAGCAGTAGATCTGCTGCTCTTGAAACCAGTCAACTTCAGAGTGGGTATGGGTGCCAGGCCATAGCGGACTCGCAGAAAATTGTAAAGCTAATTAGTTAACAAGGAAAGGTTTCCTCGAACCACTATCGGTGGAATAGAACGGGTCAGTGCTCCTGTATCCTCTCGTGTTCTACTACTAGATAGGTGGGATTTGTGGAAGCTTGGCCAGCGCTGGGCCATCATCGTTGGGGCTTTTAATAGGCCATTGCTCTATTGGAGTATAGTTTGGGAATCTCAAAGTAAAGTTTTAGAACTCAGAAAAGACTGCTTACCAGGAAATTGACGAGACTGCAGGAAAATATCAATGTTAATGTGCTACAAAAATGAGATCGAAAAGTTAAAAGGTGGCCAAAAACGATTTGTGTTTGGATTGTTTACCTCAAAATAGTACAAACTTTTGCGCCAGTGCTTTAAAATACATAATACAGCTTCTCACACAATTCGTATTACTTTAATCGAACAACTTTTGCGTTGCACTCTTTGCACTTAATAATATTCTTAGTCAAATTCAATGGAGTGAAAAGTGTTGGCGAGAAGTAAGAGAAGACATAGCCCCGTCATTTTGTGATTATATTAGATCTATGGGAATATTTTGCATGACGTTGAAGCGCTGTTGATATTATAGCCTCGCTTGCTACTTCCAGCCGATAGCTGGCTGCATTTCATGTCAGTTCTAATATGCACACATTTTCGCTCAGAAATTTTACGACGCTGAGTGATGGCTGGCACATTCACCATGAGCAGTCAGCACGGCTACAACAACAGCAGCAACAGCCAGAGTAATGAAAATAGCAGCAAATGCAAGTAGTTGGGTATGTGTGCGTGTGTGAGTGCAACGCTTACTGTAGTTGGAAGAGAAATACTGTGAAAACATTACGAAACTACAAAGATGTGTGCTGCAGCGAAGGTGTTAGATGTTGTCAAAAAGGCAGCGTTAGCAGCGTTGGCAGCGTTGGCAGCGCTGCTAAACTGCCATGCGCGCAGACAATGGCAGCGGCAGGAGGATGTGTGCGCATACAAGGTAAGGTAGACAGCGCAGTAACTTCATACCTCTATGTATGTGTTGGTGTGCTGCTGCTTTGCTTATAAACTTTATCTTGCACACTGTGATTGATGGCTTAGTAATTTACTTAAACTTGAAGTGGCAGCTAAAGTTGCTGGCGTGTAGTACGTTGGCGCACAGCTGCGTGTAAGCAACAGGCGCCTCCGCAGCCGCCTGAAGGTGTTCCGCTTGCCTTGTGCTATACGTACATATATGTACGAGGAGCAGTTGTGCGGCATTATCATTTATTTTTTTAACGCTGATGCGCTTTTATTGCACTGTCAGCTATGACTTGCAAAGTCTGTCTGCTTTAACTGCTCGCAGCCGCTTGCCTTCGCCGTGTGCGCTTCCTAAATTGCTTCATATTTCTGGCAAGCCACATGAGGCAATGCAATAAAATTGACCGCAACGCGCACCCACTTGAAGTTGCACCAACGCGTGCGTTGACTGCGTTGAAGTGTTGCGCTGTGACAGTCATGAACAGTGCAGCAATAACTGCAACGGCAACGTGCAAAGCCTTGCCGCAATCGGTGCGGCGAAGTGGAAAGTAATTTCGTAGATCAGTGCTGTTGGTGGTACGAAGAGAGCTTGAACTAATTGCCGTGCGGTCGACCAAACGCACAATTCACATTACCGACTTTCGAAATTGTGTACCCCCCCGCGCTCATGTTCATTTTCACCGCGTACTAGTCGCAATGCCACAGTTACGGTTGTGTGGGTTTATAAGGAAATATGTGAATACGTGAGTAAACGTGTGAATATATATAACTTTTCGTGAGTATTAGGGTGGGTCAAAAAAAAATTAATTTTTCCGCTTGGTACTCTGAAAAATTGGTTCCTAGACACCTCTAAGAGAGTCTGTCTTAATTATAAAGGTGAGTTTTGTAATTGAAAATAATTTTTGTAGTGAGTTATAAAATGCATATAAAAATAAATTTCTTTCTAATAGTCAAACTTTTTTGAGTAATAGGGTGGCTTTCAAAAATTATTAATTTACGTTAGTACTCTGAAAAATAGGTTCATAAGTCATTTTTATCCACCCTAATTAAGTATTAATATATTGTACTTTCATTAGGGTGATCAAAGTTTACAGTTTTCTTTCCGAAAATATTTTTTTTTACCCACCCTAATGATTATATATTAGTGTATTTGTGAATTACTTTAGGGTGTGACCCAAAAAATTAATCTTTAATTTTTCCTCAGTTGGCGTGAAAATATTCTTTTTTTACCAACCTTAATTAGCAGTACATTTGTATATTACATTAGGGTGTGACCTAAAAAGTTAATTGTTTGTATATTTCCTTAGTTATCGTGAAAAAGATTATTATTTTTACCCACTCTATAGCACTCTAGTATCTATATATTAGTATTTTTGTACATTACATTAGGGTGTGACCCAAAAAATTATTTGTTTATTTTTGACCTTAGTTACCTTGAAATTATTATTTTTTTTACCCACCCTAATGAGTATATATAACTATATTTGAACATTACATTAGGGTGTGAAGCAAAAAATTTATCATTTATTTGTTTCTTTAAAAACCGTGAAAAAATCGTCCAAAATAACGGAAAAAATATAAATATTTACTGATTTTTTATTTACTGCACTAAAACAAATTATTGAATAGTGAAAATGAAAAGTTACCTACAAGAAATGTAACAATATTTTTTTCCTTAAATCGACTCGTTTGAAGGTCATACGATATCTAATTTCAACCTTACATCTTAAAAATAATTTTTAAAATTTTTCATATTTTTCCCAATACATACTATGGTTGAAATTATCTACGGAAAAAATATCAAATTTTTTCTTAGACCCACCCTACTAAACGTGCCTACAAACGAGTCCATATAAATATGTACAAATTTTGTACACGTGTTCACTCACAAATATATTATCAACTGCGCACCAGTTTTAATTGCTTGCATTGGTGCCTACGGTTGCTGGCTTTAAGTGGCGTTAACGCATGCGCTGGTTAATAAACGTTCGTTCGCAGCATTAAGCTCGCCAGCAACAACATTAGTAGTGGCTTCATTTTCGCATATTCAAAGAACGACATAAAGACAAGCTGGAAATAGTGCAGCGTAATTTTTGGACAATTAATTGCAGCGCTCTCATATGTGTGTAATACAATGGTGGCGCTCGATTTGCAGGGAATTAGAATTTTCAAGAGATATGGACCGCATACGTGAGTGTCGTAAAAGTATGCAGAAATTAATTGGACATGCACTGAAGTGCTTCGACAGTTCGAAAGGCAGGCAGGCGACATCAATAAACGAAATGAAGTTTGTAACAGCCACTGCAAGTTACTGCGCCATTATCTCGCAAGTGTTGTTGAAGTCAAAAAAATTAAATTCACTCCATAAAATGTTACGTTATGCCGTGGTTGGTAACAGTTCAAAAGGTTCAAGCAATCGCTAATGGTCACAGGTCCAGTTGGGCTACCATTTAAACTGGAGTCGGTAGTGTCTTCTGTTGCTGGAGAGTCAGTACTGAAAGTGTTTGTAGAGGCTACGGGTTCTGAATCGCGGCCATGTTGTAAGCAATAACTAGTTTTTGCAACTACTGCAGCCATGCGTTGGTTGATTGCGGCTATAATGAGCGCATAATGCTTAAAGCATTCGGTGCCATCTTGAAAATGGTCAATCATTTGTTGCCTGGCTTTCTTCTCGAGGTTCGAGTATTCAGTAAGCAGTGATTGGTACTTCTGGATGCATTCGGAAAAGTCATTGCCATCCAATTGCTCGGCAGGTAATATGCTTGCTTGTCGTTGGGAGAAATAATATTTATGTACTTTGTTAAAGGGAGTTATGGAGTAATATAATTAATTTACCTGGTTAACTGCGAAGAGCAGCACTACCACGAAGAGAGCGCTCGTTGTGAATTTCATGTTTTACACTCTAGTTCGGTTATAACTGTGATAATGAGTTGGTTAGATACTGTGGGTGGCTTTTATGTTAATTGTTTGGTCTCATATCTATTTGCTATAACTATATCCATCATAATTAAAATGATTGTAAAATGCTTGGTCTGTATACAATATTTACGAAAAAGTGACTAACAATAATACAGGGAGACCCAAATTAAATTCACGATTTTATTTGTCGCTTCTAGCGTAACCATCTCCTAGGAGCATTGAGATGTTCTTCCTCAATTACATCGACAACATAAGACAATACGCCAATTAAACTTCGGACGCAACTAATTCAGGCACGCATTGACTGCCATTCACAGTGGAGACATAAAACACTTTACTGACTCCCTCTCAGTAAGTGGCGTTCTTGATTGCCGTGAGAATTGAGAGATACCTTTGCGTAGCTTCGTTCTGGATACTGTAGCAAGTTAAACTCCTACTTAACCGCTAATCCAGAATCTAAACATATATCCAGCATGCAACGAGTCCCCGCAAGCCTGTAACTATCTTTTTGCATGCCCAGAAACCCTACACATCTGGCCCCTCGTGATGGCCTTCAGCTCTCATCGAATTGTTTTGATGTCTTCAATTGAGTCGAAACGTGTATCCTCTTCGGGGAATTTCAGCGAGGAGAAAACGAAAAAGTCACAGAGGGCTATATCAGGTGAATAGGGTGCTGGCTCAGTGATATTTGTTGAGTATTTGGCTAAAAATTCATTCACAATGACGGCTTTGTGCGATGGTGCGTTATTATGATGAAGAATCCACGAATTTTTAGCACACAAATTCGGACGTTTACGACGGAGCGTCTCGTACGCGTCTCATATAACCAAGATAATACATTTTGTTGACGGTTTGACCAGTTGGAACGTATTCATAGTGGACGACACACGAATATCGAAGAAAATAATGCGCATTACCTTCACTTTCAACCGGCTTTGGCGCGCCTTTGGGCCGCCATTCTGATTATTGCTATTTCGTAAGTGCGTCATATTCGTAGACCCATGTCTCGTCACCAGTAATTATGCGTTTCATGAAGGTATGATCCGAACTGGCTCGATCCAGCGTGTCTGCAGCTACCTGCTCTCGATACTTTTTTAAGGGAAATTCAGCTCTATCGGAACAACGCGTTGCATGCCCAATTTTTCTTGCATTTATCGTTTGTACGCTCTCGTGTGACATCTCCAATTTATGGGCAATCTCTCTCAAACTCTCAAGGCTATTTTCGGTAACAATTTCCTTCACTTTTTCAAAGTTATCATCGGCCACACTCGTTGAGTCGGCCGTCCAGAACGAAGCATGTCTTCGACGGTTTCCCGACCTTCTTTACCACTCGTAAGTGCACGTTTTTGATAGAGCAACATTTTCAATACATCGGCACACAAAAATTCGTTCGCAACACAAAATTAAACATAAATACGTTGATCAATATTTTCGGTCACTGTAAAATTCGACAAACGCTACTGAGGTCGACTGACAGTAGTGCTGTAAACACATTGGTTGACAGATCACGCTAATTTTTGGCATCATAATTAAGTACAGTTGTACCAAGCTAAGAACCAACCATCTCCCCCCATCGTTCCTGTATTGTGCTAGATGAGGACGAGTTGCCATCTATAATGTCTACTTGTAGACTATCTCTGGCTATGTCGCCGAATTGTTTTGCCGTTGTTGAGCTGCTATGTTCTCCTTCAATCCGCCTACGTTTTTCGGGCATAGTTCCTTGCTGTTCTGTGATAGAGCGATTCTTTTTTGGGAATTGCTCGGGCTTTTTTGAAGACTTTGAATCTTTTTATAGCACACATGATTATCAAACTTTAAAATTAATTTAACATTGTTCTTGTTGATGTTTGAACCTTTATAGGGAGCTTACTTTAAACACTTTAGTCATTAAGAATTCATGGTTAAAATTCTTCTTTTATATTTTTTTGCTATCCATATGAATCCATATTACTCCCAATTCTACTAACTTCGTTTTATTTAGTTTTCAGCCTACTAGTAGCACAACAAAAACTATCGTGCGGACTTAATGCTTTGTAAGTAATGTGTTGGCGCGGCAACACCGTCTAACAACTATATTTACAAATAAAATCTTTATCCGCAAATTATTATTTCTTCAACTAAATTAAGCGATTGCGACATATTTACACGCATTCAGCTTTTTGCCACATTCAGAAATCGATTATTTGTATATAATGTACAATATGTGCCTGACACTGCGTATACGTAACAACTATGCTCATACACATCATAACCTTAAATGGACCACAAAAACTTTGTTGCTGTCATTTACTGTAAGATTTGCGTCGCGCATAAACTTTATTGCCTGCTTTATGTCGCATTTAAGTTGACCAGTCAGTTAGACAGTCGATATGACAATAAACGACAATTTCCGAACACTTACCCTACGCATATTTGGATACACATACATACATATATACTTATATTTATATACATTTTCGTGCTTATTTGTATTTATGTGAGATAGTAACTGTACTTGCGAGTTTAGTCCATTTGTCTTTAATTTGTTTCTAGCTTTTTATGTTATCTCCTTCAAATGCTTCTTCTTGTTTTTTGTTTCTGTGGTTGGCGCTAATGCAAGTTTGATGCTTTTCATCATTACTTCACCTTCGCTGCCCTTCGATTTGTCCAACTACATAACACGTTCCGACACTAATTTAGCTATTTTCACAACTTTCGCTGCCATGTGTGCGCTCATATGCGCGTATGTCTGTGTTTTTATATGTATGTAAGTGCGCGCAGCCATATGAACAGATAGCAGTTTTATTGCCACTGGCATTTAATGGACAGTAACAATAATTTAATAAAGCATTGGAGCTTTGCGTTCCCACACCACGTATTTTCACATATTCCATACACTTTTAGTGCTTTGTTATTTTTTCTCTCATGCCATAATGGTTTTGCGGCAACTTGTGAAAATTATGGTTCACCATAACAACATTGAGTCTTTGACCACAATTTGACCTTTTGTTACAAGGATAATTGCACAATTTGTGGAAAACAAATATTTATAGATTTTTGCTATGTTTTTCGCATAAATTAGTGAATGCAAATAATAGATTTTCTTCATATATAATTTTGTTTAGCTTAGAAGGAATTAATAAAGTTTTGGGAGAAATGTATTAATGGCGAATTTCGAAAACAGCTTTCTTTTCTATATCTTTTATAATATATTTTTAAGTACTTTTAATTGCGACATTTAGAAGAATAAGCTGGGAAGCCAAAATCACATATATTTATATGACAGCGATTTTATAATATATGCTATGCTAATGATATCGAAGTAAGATCGAAATTGGCAGAACAGATTCTGAAATGTTTTGAGGACGTTTATGGGCCCTCATTTCAAGTTTTGGAATAAATAAATAAACTTTGAATAATTTCCGTGCATTATATCTGCTTCATCATATACTTTCTATATAAAATTGATGAAATTTCTGATTTTTTATTGATGAGAGCGCATTGAAGTCATTTAAGATTCTCATTAACTATCCAATTTTTTTTCTTCTTAGTCATACCCAAAACAATAAAAAATAATAGTTGAGCTAGTACAGCCGCTCTTTAATAATTTATTTCATATTTTTGGAATGAGAAGCATCTACTTTTTTACTTAAATATCGCCAGTGGGAGAAAAGAGAAAAGAAAATCACTGATAACTCATCCTTATTCGTAAGAATTAACACTTCTATGGTTTTAAAAAACTAAAATATTGACATCCAGGAAATTGTCTAAAAATTAAGAACCTTTTCTTGGGCCCGCAAGGCTTCTCTACAAATTAAATAATTGTCAAAGTATAAAAAATTTGGTCTTCCTCAAAGCTTCGACGAATTAATGACGATCTGACTGTGGCAGTAGGATGAAGTTACCTTTATTCATTCACACCACTCTATCCTATTATCTTGCATATCTTGAGGATTTAAATGAAGAATAAAACAAACGTTTTCACCAGACTGTGCAATGATGGAGGAATGCAAATAGAGTTTTGGAAAAGAAACGATTTTTTTGCGCTTTTAGAACCGCGCTTTCTCTTTCGCTAAGGCAAAAAATCAACAAAATAACGTCCTTCGATTTAAGAATTAAACAAATTGGCACTAACAAAAAAAAAAAAAATATTGTTATTTTGTTATAAAAAAATATAAATTTTGTGTAATTAAAACGAATACAAATATT